>JAUYWH010000015.1:5643565-5731017 GCA_034779795.1 Ctenopoma multispine | reverse complement strand
TTTTAAACCCCCCCCCCCCCCCCCCCCCCCCAGACCCATTCATGCATTCAGCCACATGCTGCAGTTTGAAGTCCATAAGAGGATTTGGCTGCAACACATTAGAGGTGAAGCTGTAGCAGTGCAGCTGGATTGTACTTCTACTTTTGAGCATATGCCCAGCATGTGTTTTGGCATGTATTTTTTCAGGCTGTCCAGTAATTTCCTTCATAAAGTATGTAGTATCTGAACAAAGGTTCAGATAAACTATGGTGTCTGTCTGTGTGTGACTTGTCTATTAACAGCCTGCGCTTGTGGTTAGAGGGAGGAATTGAGACTTGTTCAAAAGTGTAATGTGCTGTTTTCTACTTCCTTAACTGTGAGTCACCTCTTCTCAAAACTACCCGTTGTATCACTTTCCACCCACCAAAATGTGAACCTGCAGAGCCATGCACACACACGCGCACGCACACACACACACACAAAAAGCTTAAACTTGCGTGATTATTTCAGTAATATGCACAAAAAATGTGTCACGACTGTGGTGTTGTTGCAAATATCTCATGCAAAACATCACAGCCTGCGTGCAGCTCAACAAGCCACCGCATGTAAGGCCAGGAGAGTGTGTGAAGTGTGAATGAAATGTGTATGTGCAGTTTTATAGGCAGCAAGGGATGGAGCACATTCCTGTGGCAGTGCGCCCTGCACATGCCTCCAAATGCTTCCTGTTTAATACGACAGTGTATAGTGTGTCGTTTTACCTGCCTAATGCAAGCAAACAACTGGACAATTCATATTTTGTATTCTTTGAGGATGATTTATGCTCGAAACTGTAAAACATGATTTGATTTCATCCGCGCGACAGGACGCCACACACGAGCTGAAGCTGAACTCGACTTCGTCAAATTGATCATTCTGTTTGATCATTCTGTTTGAATAAACGTCAGATTCTATACCACAAAGAGACATCTGATGTGTGTTACACTGCATTAGCTCTAATCCTAGGAATAGAATTTAATAAAGACATCTTTCATAGGCATCAGTACCTCACGATTGAATCGACTGCCACCCGTGTCACTGTAGGTCAGCCAGCAGTGAATCAGCAGTGTTGTGTCTCTGCGTTCGTGTGTGTCCACAGCTCCTTCTCTCAAGGCTGAGCCAAGCTGTGAATAATCCTCCATCTGCTGATCTTTTACGCCCACGCTTCTGTATCTCTTTCTCACTTTTCCTTCACAGTATGTACTTAAACGCTTGGCACATTGGGCTGTCTTCATGAAAATGACATGGTACTACACTGTTAATATTAAGCTCCAAGACAACAACAAACACAAACTGTGAAACACGCTGAATCTATACGTGATTGCACAAAGTGTGAATAAACACTCTTTAAAGTGTATAAACTATAATTGCCCCCATGAGAAATGTCTTAAAATGCAAAGCTCAGATCCATACTGAAGGCCACAAACCAGGAAGTTATAATAAGTAAATAGTAAGTTATAATAAATAAAGTAAAGGTTATAATATATCCTGAGAAAAAGTTATCTTGACTATTTCATTCAAAGAACACAGCTGACCCTCCCGCTTCAGACACATTCGATTTCATTAGCGTTACGCTTTGCTTTCTCCTTTGAGCCAGTCTCGTCCCCGAAGCTCCACATGGTGTCCGTGAATTCCCAGAATCCATGTTTGCTGTTTTAATAGAATCCAGCTGCGTCAACAGGCTGCATTGTCTCGCTGCAGGACGCACAAAGCTAAATCAAGAGGATGATTTTTATGTGCTATTCTTCCTCCGTTCTCTATGAGCTTTTTTTTTTTTCTGTGTTAATATAAAGTGCCGCTTGTGTTTAAATAGTTTTAATTCAAATGATTTTTGCCTGTCAGAGGGTGAATGAAAACATGTGCTGTATAGTAGGTTGTCAGGTGAGAGTAAACAAACAGAGAAGGGCGGGCAGCTCCGAGAGATTGTGTCTGTCATTTATACCTTTTGTTAGTTTATAGCTGACTTTTAGACTTTCACACACAAACAGACAACGTCACACAGTTTTTATCAGCGCATTGTGACAGTGACACTGACATTTGGCTGACTGGCGATTGACCTTTGAGCTCTGCGTCTGTTTTGGGACAGGTCACAGAGCTGGCAGGCTACACCGCACGAGTCCACAACATGTTCTTGGTGTTTGACGATGTCCAGAGGGGCGTTTACAAGCGCTCCTCTCTATCAGCCACTACAGGAGCGGAGAAGAAGAGCAAGCCTGAGATGCACATAGAGGGACCACTGGAGATAAAGGGTAGGCTTGTGTTCAGCTTGTACTCACTTCTTTTCAAAGTTTCTTCTGTCTCTTTTCACCACTGCGTTTGTCAGTTCTACCGTTGTCGCTCTCTGATCACTCCGCAGAGATGGGTTCTCATTTCCCCTTTTAAGACGCACACTGTCGACAAAATGAATGGATTTAGCCTAAACCCTTACCTGGTTATCTGGGGCAATGTGCGTGAGCAGAATAAATTCCTAAAGCACAAGTATAGCAAGCAAGCAGTCGACAGTACCAAAGGTTGGATTCACTGTATAAATATCCTTGTTTAAACATCTATCTGTTAGCTATGATAACAAGGGACTTTCTTATTTTAACCCCATGAATCCTGTTCTGTACTGTAGTTTTATTATCTCGTTCATATCCATGCTTTTGCCTCGGCAGATATTCTGATCCTTTCTTTCTCCTCTGATACCTGGTTACTCTGTTTTTTTGTTTCTCTCCAGGTGAAGTCATAGACGTGGACAAAGGCATTGTGTGTGAAAACGTACCGATCATCACACCCAACGGAGATGTAGTAGTGTCTTGCCTGAACTTTAAGGTGAGACAGCTCTGCTCTGTTCTATTCTGTTCTATGTAAAGCTTTAGAGCTTTTCTTGCTGTACTCTTTCCAAGTGAATGTGGAAAAAAATCATGAAAAAACACAAGAATGGCCCTTTAAACTATACTCCACTATCAAACTCTGTTTTTTTTTTTTTGATGTTAACCAATGTATTAGCAGGTGCTCAGTGCTTCATCTTTTATCTTAACCTTACCTCACCATCAAACTCCCTGAAGTCTATGTGGCATTCATTAGCATGAAGAACAACCCTCTGTTGTCTCATTACGAAACCGAATCATTCTTTGGGTGTCGATGTGTTGAGCCCCTCAGGCTGTTGGCTACTGTACCATGCTTATAATTACACATCAGTGCCAAACAAATCAGATTCAGACGCCCGTTCTTACTGTGCTTGAATAGAATTCACTGCAGTTCGCCTCAAAATGTATTTATTTTTTCTTTAAACATGCCGAGCACCTGTTGATCCCACGACTCATGTTTCTAATATGGGGATAGTTGAGTTAGTTTATTGTCATGACATGTTAGTACCCTGCTGACATGAGCTGGTAGATAGCAGGTAAATCCTGTGTTTACACTGTACTTACATCCTCGAGTTAAAGATCCTGTATGTTTAGCAGACGCCAAATGTTCAGTGTCATGTTTAGTCTCATTGTGTAAGCAGGCGTTCAACAAAAGTGGGTCAAGGTCTCCTGTAACTTTCTTAAATTTACAACTTGTCATTCTTTTTTTTTACTTTACTGTTATAGTGTTCTAGCAGCTGCAAGCAAATCTGCTGCATTTGATTCAAACATTTTTTGAATACATACTGCGTCTAGTCTGATAAATGTTAATAGTTCTCTGGGGAAATTTTTTTCAATCCTCATGTTCTTCAGTTTTTAGATTCCCTGCGTGTAGTGTGAAAGGCAACAGGTTTATTGCACAGCACCTTTGTGACTTGAGTGTAAGATGTACTCAGCTACCTTTTATATAACTTCTTAATTTACACTTCTGTGTCTCTCTGGGCCTGACGCCTGCTGAGATTTACGTGTAACGAGGAATAAAGCAGTATAGGAAATAATACAAATATCTGTCTCCTAATGATGTATTGTAACTATGCTGATGACTGACTGCACTACAGTGGGTTTAATACATCATCTCTTCATCTCAGGTAGAAGAGGATATGCACCTGTTGATCACGGGGCCTAATGGCTGTGGGAAAAGCTCTCTTTTCAGGATCCTCAGCGGCTTGTGGCCCGTCTATGGTGGCCGACTACACAAACCCTCTCCTCAACATATGTTCTACATCCCTCAGAGGTACACACAAACAAAGACTCTCGCACATACCGTACTGCTGTATGCTACAGCCGTGAGCTTTACAGAAACAACTGTACGGTTTGATCACTGCACAGTTGAACCCGACCAGTAATTGAATGCACTGTAACAGGATCTATGTGTGTGTGGGTGAAGAGAAACCAGAGCTCTGGCCACAGTGAAATATTTACCATGCAAACAAGACTTGAAAAACTTGATATTCAACCAGCATAAAAGCCCAATATATTTGATTTACTATCATTAATGAAACAAATACATCAGTCACATTTTTGGAAGCTGGAGCTTAGCTAGAGAGTCTAAAACCATCAAATCAAACATCACATGCTTCAGCTTTAATTGAACTTTTTCATTTCACTTAAGAAGTCAGCATTGAGCAGCAGAGTCAGTTTATAGAGGAGAGAATTTCTAAAATCTAAGACGACCAGTGAAACTTCATTACGTTAAATTTGCAGAAGGACTTCGGTTCTTAAACTGACCTGAGGTAATCTCACCCAGGGCTACTTAAAACTGCAGACACAGCTGACTCTCTCCTACAGAGCGGTGAATACTTTATACATAGGATGAGACGGCCACCTGGCAGCTGCAACAGAATCCAACACACTTCAATAGAAACAACAACACAAGCATAATCGGTGTCTTTCGCTTTTGGTATTTGTTCTTTCAGTTGCTTTAACTAACACCCACTTCATGCAGTAAGAGGTTAACAAAGAAGCACTCAGTGGATAAGGTGTGTGAGCTTGTCTGTGCGTTTCCCCAGGCCATACATGTCCATGGGTTCACTGCGGGACCAAGTGATCTACCCAGACTCTGTGGAGGACATGGCTGCCAGAGGCCTGAGTGACAGGGAGCTGGAGGCCATCCTGGACATAGTCAACCTGAATCAAATAGTCACTAGAGAGGGAGGTAGGTTAAGTAACAAAGACACGTTTAGAACAAGAAGGCTGAGAAACTAGACAAAATAACAATCAGACTAAACATCCAGCACAATAAAGATTAAACACGAGGCTAAGCAACTGACACCAATACAAAATAACCATAACCATAATATCCAGTATCCACGGCTACAAATTTAAGTCTAATTCTATACTACTTTACAACAAAGTCGCTGATAATTGGTTAAAATCATTTTTGGGTGTTAAAGGTTATTATTTTTGACTCAAATCATTTAAAATGAGCAAAGTTTTCACTGTAAATTGTAACTGCAGTGCAGGTTTTCTGCTTGCATTTGGGTTTGAAGTGTTTTGACTAAACTTGAGTCTGCGGTTAATTGGCTACCAGCCTCCTCTCACTGTCAAACAAACAGGTTCATTGTTGTGAACTAACTAGTGTACAAAGCTAAGAACTGCGAGGGGGTTTAAGTTATGAATGGCTGCACTGTGCAAACGTTGAGAAAGGTCTAATAAACTCATGCAATTGAATTATGTCGCTCAAAAAGCCTAATATATTCACTTTTATAAAATACTAGGCAAATCCAAATGTTAAACTATCACCATTAATAACATATTTGACAAAAGATGCTGAAGTGTAATGTGTTTTTTTTTTTCTTTTCAGGCTGGGATGTTGAGCTGGACTGGAAGGATGTGTTGTCAGGAGGCGAGAAGCAGAGGATGGGCATGGCTCGCATGTTCTACCACAGGTAAGGAGAAACAGCATCGTTGTTGTCTGACTAGCTAAACACTATCCCTGCATAGACAGCAATTATTAAAACGCTCTCCCCTGTGTGTGTTAGGCCTAAATATGCCCTGTTGGATGAGTGTACCAGCGCTGTGAGCATTGACGTAGAGGGAAAGATTTTCCAGGCTGCCAAGGATGCTGGCATCTCCCTGCTCTCCATCACACACAGACCCTCCCTGTGGTAAGAGGCGTGACGCTGAGCTCATTTCTTATATTCTTTGGAACATACATTTGATGAGGTGAGGAAACCCACTTGCGAAATAAAGTAGTAGTAGAAGTGAATTGGTGCTGCTGAACGACAGCGGTTCTCACAACGGTTTCGCGATCGGGATCAAGTAAGGCGTGTCATTAAATCTTTCCTCTCCGCCTCCAGGAAGTACCACAGCCACCTGCTGCAGTTCGACGGAGAGGGAGGCTGGCGCTTCGAGCAGCTGGACACAGCAACGCGCCTCTCCCTCACCGAGGAGAAGCAGCGGCTGGAGACCCAGCTGGCCGGCATTCCCAAAATGCAGCATCGCCTAAACGAGCTCTGCAAGATCCTGGGAGACGACTCCGTCCTCAAAACAATCGAGGAGTGAGAGGGAGAAAGAGGCGGGAGAGGGGCTGGGGCACTGGGGGAAGAGGCCCACAGGGTAAAGCAACGCAGGGGAAAGAAAAGAGTATAAGCTAGGGGGAGGAGGAGGAGAGACTGTGGGAGAGAGAGAGGCGATGAAAGAAAAGGAAACCTGAAGGGGGTCGAAGCTTAGATTGGTTCTTTTTCTTTTTTTGCTCCAAGCCTCTCCCGTTAACAAACGAGAGCTTTTAAGGCCAGCTTCTCTCTCCCCTCTCCTCTCTCCTCTCCCTGCGCTTTTTAATCTCTCCTTTTGCCCTGTTCCAGTTGGAGATGTGGAGGGAGGGGGGGGCGAGCGGAGCCAATTCCCGAGCATTCTTTCCCCTTTGTAATGCACCATTCAGAGGGCTGCTTCAATCAGTTGTAGATTCGAAACTTTGATTTTAGCGTACATCATTTTCATGACCTCTGTGCTACAGCTGATAAACGTCAGAACTGATGGCTCTAAATTTACTAAGATTGTTTGTTTGACTGCACTTTACTCTGCTTTTAGAGGGCTGTTTCTATTTGTTGCAGTAGCGCACACTGAAATACAGTGACAGCTGCGTATTTGGATGGAAATCTTTTAATATAGAACCACTAAATAATGTCCAAAGCAGTATTTCATGCCCAGTATATTGGGATGTGCAAGATACACAATTGTTTTTACCCTTTTTTAGCTGGAGACATTTTCAATGTTGGGTCTGTGTATTGACCACAGTACAATCCATTACCTCATCCTAGCCCTTGCAGATACTTAAACCACTGATAGAGGCTCAGTTGCAGTCCTACACATAGCTAGCAGAGCTAATCTGACATCTATTATTAGAACAATTAGTGAAGCAGGTCTAGCTGCAAAACCTTAGGTTTATGGCTTATTGAACAAACACAGTGGGACTGTCAGATGCATGTACGCACACTGCTTGTGCTCTGTGGGACCCTTTGGGCTTATGCAGTCATATGAATTTGATAGTGACATAATACATACCTTATTTCTCACCTCTCTGCAGTGGATTATCATTTAATATCAGTTTATCATTCTGTGCAGATTATACTCTGCATATTGTTGTGTTATAAGACAGTATATGAGGCTTTATTAGGTTGTATTTAACTTGTGTACTTCGTAATAGTGCTAATATGCAGTAGTAGAAAATGTAGAATCCAGGGCTGTTTACAGATTGCAGACTTTTGAAGCTGGTGGAGGTTTCATTTATGGGTCAAAGACACTTGAACAGGTTGTTTGACTTTTCACTAACGGCTGACATGAGGTACTGATGGTTTTCCAGCTGCTTTTCCAGTTAGGTTGTTTTTCCTATTTTAGCCTCCATGTCTGCTACCAGCAACTTGTCTTAAGTTGTGATACTGTGAAGTTAGATTTGTTACACTGACAGCATTTTGTTATGAAAAAGTAATGAACGCTGTGTTCTCACGCGGTGGTTTTGAATCTGCGGTTATGACTGCTTAGGTTGTTTTCCGTTGTGGTCGGCATCAGTGTGTACGTACTTACTGTGTCCTAGCTGCATAAAGAGGTTGGAGGAAGGTGATCTAGGCTGACTTCTGCCTCTCAGAGTGTACTGACACAAAGAGGCGGGATCATTCAACTCGGTCTAAGGCTTAACAGGTGATACAAATTATTAGCACACAGCAGTGTTTCCATTCTGAAAGTTCCTTAGTTCACCGTTGTTTAATGCTACCCCTGTAAAACTCTATTCCATGTGTTGGACTGTGTCAACAAACCACATTAGAATGATGCCTTCAGTGACATCTGTGAGTACAGCAGTCGTATGCACGGTCTGGATGTTGCACAAAAACAGCAAATTCTCACACTGTCCTGCACACAGAGCTTCATCCAGGTCACGTACGAGACTGAGTGACTAGCACATCATAATAACATTAACATGCCTGTGTTTTGTTGATATGCCTCTTTTTTGGGAGGGCGGCTGCATGTTGGTGTCGACTTGTTGCGGGGAGAGTGGACAATCAGTTACATCATCAGCAGACTACAAACACGTACACTGCTGTACTTTAGACTACACCTCGACTCGTTATAACACATTTCTGTACTGTTGGTATAAACTACATCTGCTAGTCTAATTTGATATGAGCCTTTTAATGTAAATTGTTACATATGCATGTCTAGGTTTAGTGGCTTCCTCTGGGCTTTTGTTAGTCTGAGCGTTAGTTGCATCCAAGCTGTCTCAAATTACAGCATCTTCTCTTGAATTATATTTTAAACCTTAAATGTCCTTCTTTTAGCTTTGCGTTCAGAAAAGGGCCTTTGGATGCGGCCTAGCTCAGGGTGATGCTGATAGGTTACTGAAGGACAAACCTAAAATATTCTATCCCCAAATGTGACTGAAGGAAAAAAAAAAAAAAATTCAAATTTGAAATGAAATTAATTATATTGATATTTAATGGAATGATAAGTGGTACGTTCTGTGATGACCTTGTAATATAATCTGGGCTGCACAAAAATAACTACACTTTGGTATGCAAGAGTGTGTGCCTACAGCAGACCTACAGCTTGCCACGCTACCTTACAGTAGGAGATCTTACAATGGCACGGGAATGGAACAGCATTCTCTACCCGTGTCGCTGACATGAAGTACGTAATCTTCTCTGTGCCATCATTCAGACTCTGTCGACGGGAGGACAGACGAGCCGCTGAATGACGCAGAGTTTGCCTCGTGTCACTGGAACATGAGGTCAGCTCAAGACAGTGGCAGACAGTGCCTGATATTCATAGGCACGAGCGTAGCTTTAATTATTAAGTAGTAAGAAATACAGTTATCTCACCATACGAGGATGAGATAAGAAATGATGAGGTGCCCACGCCTTAGGCATAGCTCTTTTTTCTCACGTTTAAAGTGTTTGTTTCGCACCACAGAGGAAAGAGTGAACTAAACTAAATCTTCTTCCTCCAGTGGTAACAATTCAAAATCGGGGTCTAAGTGCTCTCCAGTGCACCTCAGTGGGTAGCGTGGGTAGCAAATGTTAATCCATCAATCAAATCTGTGTGTATTCACAGCCTTTGTGTATTTAAAGTAGCTGTAATCAATGTTTTATGTTAATAATGGATCACATTATTATAATGGACTACTTGAATGTGACAGGTGTCACTGTAAGTGAAGGGAGACAGGGCTGAGGGGTCAGAGGGGCGGATGCAGAGAGCTACCACTGTAGGGTACGGGGACACTACTACACTGTGTGACACTGCTATATACTGTAGCTGTTTTTCTTACTTCAGAGCTCTAATAAACCCTGTAATAACCCTGTTAGAGCTAAAAGTGAAATAAATATTAGACTTACATTAACTATGTGGCCACAATTAGGACTTTAAGTGAATGCTAATGTAATATGAATGCTGGAGGTGAAACTAATACTTGCCATGGCCAGAATCAACTGTAGTATCATTTGTATTGTCTGCATATCACAAGCTTATTGATAATCTGTCTTTATCACTTGTTGCACTTCATCATTTCTTATCCCTTAATATGGGAGTGGCAGTGAAGTCAGGTCTATCGTGGCCTACTACACTGTGACCCTGCTATATACTGCAATGTACTGAAACTTCCTCATTCTGTCATCCCTTTTGTAAGTAAGAGATTGAATGTATCCATCATGTATGAAAAAGCAAACCCTGAGGTGACAAAGACGATGAATACATGTGGTCAGGTCATACAACTTTCTCCTTTCTTCTGTGTGATAATGGAGATTTTTATCATTGTGTCAACATTGTGTTATTTTAATAGAGCCACAGAAGTAGTGTACGTGTGCTGTGTGAACTGAGATTATGGGAAAGATTTGAAGTTTCCCATTATTCCAGTGTTGTGGGACAGTCCAATCCATATTTATGAAAGACTGAGAAAGTATTGTTCCCATTTTTGAGATATCGATTAGACTATCCTGAACCACAGAAACATCAAGCAGTGATTCTCCCTCAAAGCCAGGGATTACTGGAGTTTGCTCTTACTATAATTACTTTTATATTTCTGTAATAGTGGCCTAAACCTTGTTTATGCAGATATCATTGTGCATGTGTAGGAACCTGTATTCTTTTACCTTAGCACCAAGAAAGGTACATCAACAACAAAAAAGTCATCTGTTCAAAAATCATGTTCAAAGGTCACTTTATGTTGGAAAATTATGTATTTTCTTGTAAATAAAACAAATATGTGCATCTTCAAAGAATGGCTCTTTCTGTTGTTATTTGTCAGCATCTCTCCTCCACCTTTTCGTAACACAGATGTCGAAAACAGACTTAACCGCCATTCAGAGGTTGCAACACGTTCATGTCGACAGACAGGTGTCCCACAGCGTGACGAACACAGTGTGATCGTTCTCTGTTACTGCATGCGTGCTGATTTCTTTGTGTTTATGCTAAACACTATTGCAAGTAAGTATGACAGTAGCAGCCAGAGGTGGAAAGTAACTAAGTAAGTTTACTTAAGTACTTGTATTGTGCTGCATTTACCATCTGCAACATTAGTTACACATTAACGCATTAATAATTTTAATTTCAGGAATTTATTTCTGCACATTTATGTCATCAACAGCTGTAAGTTCAGTTGT
Source organism: Ctenopoma multispine (assembly GCA_034779795.1). NCBI lineage: Eukaryota > Metazoa > Chordata > Actinopteri > Anabantiformes > Anabantidae > Ctenopoma > Ctenopoma multispine. The sequence goes on along the minus strand of JAUYWH010000015.1, from coordinate 5,720,027 downwards.
GTTTAGTTGACCCTGACTCACTACCTTTGTAGGGGCCTACAAAGTAACGAGTTTGTGAAGCGCCATCTGCTGGTTTAATCAAGTAATACAGGGCTCCAACCACTCCAGTACAGTAGTACTACTGCCACATGATGGCAGCAAGATCTTGACTTGCTGGACCTCATGACCTCCATGTGTCACCTTGTTATGACAAACAATATCTTACATTACCTCCCACCCTCAGCTTAATTATTGCCTAAAAATGTGATATGTGTATACCTATATCTCACTTCATAGCTCAGTCCATAACGTTTCAATTCCAGTTTTATATTTCAGCATCATCATTTTCACTGTATGTATAAATAGATCTTTATTATGTTGATGTGCTTTTATCTAGTGCGGGAGGTTGCCCCCCCTCCCCCCCTTCTCTGGATTGGTGGTGCTCCAGGGGGAGGAGTTTAGTTACGTCCTGCATCTTGGGAATCACTCGCCAGCTGAGTCCACGGCTCGTCCGCTCACACACCGCTCTGTGCGTCGGGCCGGGGGCTGAGACTATACCTCCGGAGAGATGACCACTGATGAACACTGCACCCTGAAGCACGTTTCCCCGACTATGGAGAACAATCCACATATTTAGTTGCTCCAGTTCTGACATGAACATGGTTCCTGTTTCCAAGCGGGAGAGGAGGAGGTGAGAGCGGCGCCGGTGGAAGCTCAAGATAGAAGCGCTTTTCTGGGAGGTGTAGGGAGGAGGGGAGCTCTCTTGTATTGTAAGAGGATAAAGGAGAAGGGGAAATCTATCTATTTTTAAGCGGACTGTCTGGACCAGGGTACGGCGGCATCATGACCAGCGGACCGGATGAGAGCTCAGTGCGCGTCGCCCTGAGGTAAGGATGCAGCGAAGGACCCTCCTCTGTAAAGATGCTCTTGAATCGCACCTGCTATGAAAAACGCTACTCCTGCTTTTACTGCCTCTCTTTAGCCATATAGGCATTTAACTCGAATCAAAAGCAAACGTGAGTGCATCCATTCTTCTCTTCGCACCCTTCAAAACAAAACCCCTCTTCCCTGTATATGCTTTTATTTTGAAGGCATTTTGCTACATACATGCGCTCTCTCCACACCCATGCCAGGAGCTGAAGTTTAAAGCTTATTACATGATTTCCACAGCAACAAGATATAAATATATATGATTATGTCAGCTTCTTTTGTTAATACCTGCACTGCATGCACATGCTGTGTAGTGGATTTATGAATGAAGAGCTGGATGCTGAAGGATTAAGAAAGGACACTGGCAGCCTGTGCTTTTCCCTTGCAGTGTGTAAATGCTGTCAGAACGATTTTGCATTTGTCTAACGTTTGTGTGCTGTGTTTAAGGCAGTGTGCAGTTCCTGTATGATGCTGATCTGACCCTTGTCCCCAAAGCCAATCCATGCCGTCACTTACATAGCAGACGAGCAGAGACAGACACTGTCTGATCACTGGTTATATCAGTTTTTCACTGAAGTGTTTCTAGTGTGTGTGATTGTAACAGAAGGACAGAACAATAAAAAAGCCTAAACATCCACCAAACAGTTACACACAACAAATCAATAGGAACATCAATAGCCTGACATGACAGAGCTAGTCGACACTGGTGCTCGTCTGTGAATGTGTGTGTTTTTATGTGTGTGTGTGTTGGAAAGACAATCATGTGAACTGGATCAGTGGAAGACAGAGGACAAAAGCTCGTTCCTCTCATGTTACTCTTCCCCCTCTTTGCCTTCACTTGTTATTGTGCATTCAGACTTTGACCCAGAGCCTTCATTTACTGAGCCAACTCCAGTTATCTCACCCTGTGTCTCTCCTTCACTTCAATAAATAATCTCTGAGCATACTGAGTTCTGAACAGTCTCACATAGATAAATCATATATACATTACAGTGCTCTGGTTTCCTTAATATATGAGTGTAGACAAATGCTCAGGCTTCATTCTGTTGCCTTGTTTGCAGTTGCGTTTCCACATTTAGTCCTATTGATGGTCAGGGGCTATTCATTGTGTTTGTTCTTTCATCCACTCATTCACTCATGTGGTTATGTGTGTGTGCTTTAATGTTCTGTTATGTTGTGGTCTTTGTGACAATCTTGTCTGCTCCTATCTGTCAGCTGTAGGACATGAAAATGCTCAGTCACTAATCTCTTCTTCTTCCACACACACACACACACACACACACACACACACACACACACACACACAGAGACACACACAGTGAGCAGATCTAATTCCTGTCACTGATACTCACCTGACTTTACTGACAAGCTCGCAGAGCTCCCTAATCTCACTGCACCGTGCAAGGTGCATGAACACAGTGCATCTGTCTCTAATACAAACTGGTATAGACTGCGTGTGCATGAAAGCTTGTTTTATCGTTAACAAGAAAAACCCCAGGTGAAACTAATAAGATTTAATGATGACTCATTTCCAAGTGTCCCCAGGAAGCCACAGCAGTGAGCCATCATGCGCTTTACCACAGAACACTGGGCCTGTCAAAACACTGCAGCAGCCATTAAGGTTATGAAGTCCACTTGTGTATAGCCAGTTATAGTATTAGTGAGTTTCCATTAAAATCAAACACAAATGTAATAAACTGCTTCTGCTCACCATTATATATGTTTAGCTTAATTCAATTCAATACAACTTTATTTATATGAAGTTGTCAAACTGTAGCTTCATGTTTCCAGCTTGATTATTTGCCGTGGCAACATTCAAATTGTTTTGGGAGTTTTATCGTTGGGGGTGAAGCTGAACCTTGCAGCATCTGAAAAGCGTTGACTGTCAGTTTCTCCTCACCCTGTAATAGCTTTGTGTGTGTGTGTGTGTGTGTTTGCAGTAATCAGCAAGTTGCCAACCAGTACCTGCCTCAGCCTGTGAGGCTAATGCTGTCTGTTCGCAAGTTTCTAATCCCCCTTTACCAACAGGTCCACAGTGATGAAACGCTCCTTTATCGTCCCACGTCAAGGTTCTTTTTTCAAGGTAACAGGCAGAACAAAAAGAAAGGGGTCTGGGCCTGAACATAGGGATTTTCAGGGATTTTTTGTCATTTTGATTTATTACTGGAAAGATGGTGTAACATACAAGTGCACTTGCCTCCTGATGGATCTTCAGTAAGATTATTTTAAACACGACAACTGAAAGCGTGCTGAGGAGGCACCTCAGTAGCAGGTTGATTTAGACCCACTAGGTCGTCCCTTGTGGATTTTTTAATGTGTGTGTATTCCATGACAAGCATTACAAGTAGTTAACCACATATCCAAGAAATAAGTTGAGGTCTTTGCCTGAAGCAGCCACTCAAGTTACTTATTAGTTTGTCAATCCCCTTAAAGTGCAGCTTTAATAATTCAGAGCGAAGCAGCCAAAATTAGCCAGTGGTAAGGATTCAGGTTTCAGACTGATGAATCCAGGTCAGGTAGCTCTTTCTGTTTAATTACATAAGATAGAGTATTTGCTTTTCAGAACCAAAGTGGGATTTACATAAAATAAAAATCAAGTGTTGGCATAGGTCGGACTTACTCATTGTCAGAAACAGTGTCATTTAACTAGGATTAAAAGGAGTTGGAGCTGAATGAATGTGAAACTGTTTAGCTATCTGTCGATATAAACCACTCCTCAGCTTAACCAAAACCCTGCCAATTTCACTTCGTTATTCTTTTTCAAATTATCTGACTTTTCTCTTCGACAGATAGTCCCTGCCCTTTGACCTTTGTGGATTATGTTTGAGGGCAAAGGCTGTGCGCCTGCTGCCTATATACAAAAATGTGTTCTGCTGTGTGTATGTCTGTGCGCGTGCGTGTGTGTTTGCATGCATGCAGGCATGAGCCATGTGTTCGTCCAGGCATATTCATGATAAATATTCATGAACCCACTGGAGTGAACTGAGACACAAAGCAAAGTATGCTGCAAGCCATCTGCCAGCTGCTGTCATGTGATATTGTAGCTACTGAGATATTTCATCTACTGTCTAACTGGCACAAGCAGTGGTTAATTGAATATGGAGTTTGTGTCTCCTCAGACACACAGTCTGGATGACTGCCACCTCTCCACCTCTCCCTCCTTCCTGCACAACAACAACCTTTGACCCAGGAATCAGTTAGAGCTGATCAGTGACCCAGTCTGAATGTCCCTTTAGCAGTTTGTTTTAGCTGTCACCATGGTGACCGTAGGAGGCTGGAGCTGTGAAGCGAAGACCTCGTCAGATGGCAGGTGGTCAGTCACAATATGAGGGAGAGGAGGGGAAAATGCAGAGTCAGCAAAACACAGCTCTGTTTTGTATTTTTTGTCTGTCTCATTTCAGCTCTGTTCAATCACTAATTATTCCATAATCACCAAAAGTTTAAGCAGTAATGTAGATGAATACTGTTGACTGAATAATGAAACTAATATAAACTATTTTGACCGATTCTTTTTGCATGATCATTAAAGAGAGGTTTTTGTTAGGGAAACTACATTGCACCCGGATAAACAAATAATTGTGCAATGATTAAAAATCACAAAGTCAGACAAAGAATTATTAATTAGTTGTACACAAGTAATGTTCAGTACAGTTACTAGACTTTTCAATCAAGTGAAGTACATATTAATCTTTAATCTATTACAGAATTACTGTTTGGATGCAACTCATCCATGGATTATTCATGACTTTTCTGAGTTCGGCTGTACTCAGCCTCTCACAGGTTGGAGACTTGTTTCAGCTTGCTGCTCGCAGATAAATTAGCTCTAGATGTTAAGACTAGCTGCTAGACAATGTAATGATTGTTACTAAAAACACAGTCGTGTTGTAGTGCTGAGTTGCGCTGAGTTATACGGTAGCTGCTCTTTGTGGATGAGCCATGAGGTCTACTTCCTGTCTTTTTATTTCCATCCTTCCGTCATTTCTCCACATTCATCATCTCGCTCAGGGCGGCCATTAGACGTCAGTTAAAAGAAACATATTACATAAGCAGGTCCACATACACAAAAATTGCACTCACTGGCTGGTGTGCTGTAAGAGAGACCTGCTCTTGTTGTGCGTGTTTGTGCATATTGTTAGAGAAGCGAATCATGATGGTATTTCTGTGCACATGTCAGAGGATCTGAATGACTGCAGAGGTATGAGCCTTGACAAGTGGAGTGAAGAGTCGAGGTTAAACAGAATGACTGCCATCCTTCCACACATAGGGCACATATTGTTAATGTTACATCCATCCATTACCTTAACTGCCTTTCCTGTTAAGTGTCAGCGTGTGGTGGATCCACAGGTACACTCGTCATAATAGTAAGTGGTCACATGCTGTGCGGTAAGTGAGTTTGTAACACACAAAAGCTCAGCTAACGTCTCTAAGATTTGGTTAACAGTTCTTGCCTGTTGGCTTTTTTTTTCTGTACTATTTTCTACATCCAGAAATGTGTAGTGTATACATGATGATGTGAGGTGGTGAGTCTATGCACCACTGGCCGTGTGAGACGTCTGCTTCTGCTGAATCACTCGGTGCAGCCTGCACATGGTGTTTGAAGTTAACCACAGCTCAAAATGTTTTATACCTTACAATAAATAATTAGATTAGATTCGATTCGATTCGATTCGGTAAGGATGACGCATTGAACATTGTTGTTAGTGATAATGCAGAGTGATCAGCTGTATCTCTGGGGAGTGAATTGATTGGTTGATGTTCAGGAGGACTGATGTCAGCATGTGATTTCATTGAGTTTGTTTCAGGAAGGGTGAGCTCAGCAGCACGGTGGAGACGGAGTGACTCATCTCTTTTTTAACAGCATCACATAATTTTTTTGGTTTCCTCTCATCCTCTGACCTAATTAAGTTAACAGAGAGGTAATGCCTATGGTAATGATTCAGTTTGTTGTCATATTATGTACAGCCTGCATCATTATAGCAGGATCAGATTCCGACCCTTTTTTATCATGATTTGTACATTTGATAGATTTGGAATGTGTAAGTAAGTAAGTTTGATTCAGTGGTTTGGATCATGCAAGTGCAGAAGATGTCATTTGTGGGTGAGTAAACTCGAAAGCAGGTTAACATTTTTAACTTTCATGAAAATTGGAAATGAAAAAAAGTGAGGTGAAGGTTTATGATGTCTTGGTTATCTTCTGTGTGTCCGTGTGTGGGTTCACCGTTTCTCAGGCTGTCACTGTAATCGCAGTAATGAGACCAAGAGCTGGGTCCTGCTAACAGAACCTGTCACACAGGGAGAGACTAACAAAGCCCTTCTGTGTGTGTGTGTGTGTGTGTGTGTGTGTGTGTGTGTGTCTGTCTGTCTGTAAAGCAATGTGTGTTGGAATAGGTATATGTCTATATAGTGTGTGTGTCTGTATGTGTGCATCTCATTTTTGTCCCTTTATGGTTGAATGAACTGTATCTCAGCACTCTAACCTCCTAACATCAGAGACTTCTTTCTTCTTTTCTTTTAGGACCTAATGTGCACCACTAGCCAAGCCATTTTGTCTCCAACATTTTGTTCATTAGAAAATAATAATAATGTTCTTTCATTTGTTTTTTGACATTAAATACAATTCATGGCAGCCCCTCCCAGCAATTGGCAAAGAGTTATATAATAACGCTGATCGACTATTAGCTGGACCTTCCAGATACTATATTTGTACTACAATACTTGAAATGCATTCACTGCACTCAGGTGATCTCTATCTAACTAACCGGCGATGATTTTAAAGGATCTGAACATTTATGGAATTACTTACTTTCACTTTTACATTAAGTATATAAAGTATGTTTTGGCCAAAAAAAATCCAAATTAAATCAACACTGAGTCACATTTAGGAAGACGTGGAGTTAAATTTCCTGGAGAAACAGACACACACACACAGAGCCTGTGTGTGTGTGTGTGTGTGTGTGTGTGTGTGTGTGTCACTCTAGAAGGTGGATTAGCTCTGTAAGTCTCCAGAGCGCTGAAGGGCAGCTCCTATTCACACAGGAGAAAAAAGTGTTTTGGGTTGAACCAAGCCAGCCGGCTCATAGTGTAGCTGAAGTCAGTCAGTCGCACTAATAATACACCAGCAGGATGTGCTTCACACCCAGCTTATCCCTTACCTGTTTCTGTTTAACTGAAGTGTACAACAGGTATTAGTTGTGAATACAAACAGAAAAGTCAAAATAGAGGCTAATTACACCTCAGTGCATGTGAACCTAAGTCTAAGACTATTAATCAAGTACATTGACAACATCTACTGTATCTTTGGTACAATGTGCAGTGCAAAATTGGCGTCCAGCGCCTAGCAGCACGAAACCCGAAGCTCTTTATGCAGCGATGCAAAATGTCCAGCATTATCTAAACCACCTAAACCAAGAGACAACAGCGCTGCTTCCAGAGTGAATCAGTTCAGTGTGATGGTCTCGTTATGTGAAAAACCATCATTATGCAAACTGATAATAGGTCTGTCTGATTGGAGGAACTATGGCTGCTTCCTAATGCTGCCATTGTCACTGGTGTTTTGTTTGGGCTGTAACTATTATGTCTAGACTTTGTGTCTTGTCTAACATTTTCTTTGACGTTTATTTTCCTCTTTAGCCCACTCTTGGTATCTTTGTAAGTGGAGGACCACGGGGACGTCGTAGAACTCAAGAAAACAAACATTGCGTCACTGCCTTGTGGAGATAAACGCAGAGCCAGATGGACGTTTACCCTTGTTCATTTCGAGCAGCCATCATGTGATTCATTTGACATTTTTCTAAATTTGAAGTCTCTTTTTGTTATACAATACTTCTCACCCTCAAAAGTGAACAATAACCCGGTGACTTAATGCTTTTACTGTAAGCTGCAGTAAGAGCCTCCAGTGTTACACTGGATTACAGAAATTGCACTCTGCCAAGTTTTGGGAAGGTGGCCAAAAGGATTAATGCAGATTCACTCCTGTAAAGCCCTAAACCATCCTACTATTAAATCACATGACATAAACGCTCTGATGGTAACAGTTACATCAGTTTCACCTGGAACAACCTCTGTCATGGAAGGTTAATTGAGCTTAAAGCTACAATAATCAATATGTTTTTGTTATAATAGATCATATGATTGTATGTAATGTGAAAATGGTCACTATAACAAACTATCTTCTTAGCGCAAACATATTTTTTTCACTAGCCTAAAATAGCTGGGATTGGATGTCACACATACACACACATACTCACAGTGGCATCTCTGTGGATGTTTGCTTCTGTGTTACTGTAGCTTCTCTTGCTTCCATTTTTCTTTTTCCATGGGTCGTCTTCTTCCTTACTTGCCCTTGTTTTCATTCTCTCTTGCTCTCTGTTTCACACACACACACACACAGACACACACAGAGTGTCCTTTCAGGCCATTCAATACTTCTGTACACTCCTGCTGTGATGAATGTGAAAGTCGAGCTCACACAAAATCTGTATACAGAAGTATACAAACTGCATGCAAAGCTCATACACATGCCTATGTTAATGCCTGCCAGCAGAACACAACCATAGCAGACATTTATAAAAGTGCAGTTCAGAGATTCTCAGGTGTTTGGATTTTTAGTTTTCAGTGCAGTTCTCGTTTATCTTTCAGTTCATTTTCACTGTAACTTCAGAGAAATGAATATAGTACCTTAAATTGTCTTCTACAGTATTATGGTATTTTAGTATCGCAAATACATGATTCTACATTTAGCTGTATAACAGCCAGCATTTTACAGTTGAAGCTGTGAATATATTTTATTAGTCTAGTCCCACTGAGTATGTCCAAATGTTCCCTTGGTCTGCCAACAATCTTTCCACTTCCTCTTCAGGTGGACAGAAGTGGGACATAAGTTCAGTGATGAGAGGGAGAGGTGCATCATGGGAGGAAATGATGTAATAACAGTGTGTATATTTGAACGAAAGCAAACAGGGCGATTCTGAAATGAAATCCAGAGCGGGACTGTTTACCCAGAGCTCTCTCTGGTGAACAGTGAGGGCACTGTACTGTGTACTGGCACTGCATGCTCCTTCATACAAACACACGCACAGTTCCCGGTGGCAGCACTCGTCTGCTTACAGCTTGATATCACCTTCTCCAGCTCACTTCCTCAGTCGTCCACAGACAAGTGTAACCAGAGCCCTTGAGAGCCCTCAACGTTTGCAAATTTGAAGTACTGGCAGTGTTAATCTTTCAGCTGACTTTTTTTTATAAAGTTGGACTTGTATATTTAGACAAATATAATATTCCATCCTTTGATTTTCAGCTCAACACCTGCAAACCAAAAGACATTCTCATTAGCCTCAGCTGTATTGTGAGTGCCAGTAAAAAATGCAATAGAGGGTTAGTGCTGGAATATTGTTCCCCTGCTCGAATGTTGTAAGAAATGTATCCTTAGGTTGGACAGTTGAAAGTTTCTCCTTCATTCTCTCTTTCTGTCTAACAGGATTCGCCCTCAGCTGCCAAAAGAGAAGATCGAGGGTTGTCACATTTGTACGTATGTGATGCCTGGGGAGCCTCAGGTGGTCCTGGGTAAGGACAAGGCCTTTACCTACGACTATGTCTTTGACATGGACACCCAACAGGAAACCATCTACACCCACTGCACAGAGAAACTCATTGAAGGCTGTTTTGAGGGCTACAATGCCACCATCTTTGCTTATGGACAGGTTGGTCACCACACACATACTGTTTACTTTTGTCGTCACGCACGCTTGCACACATTCCCATGCGCTGAAGTTTCCACTTTACATTGCTCAAAGGGAAGGAGCCGCTTCCAGAAGATTTATGGCAGCATGTGATATGAAGCTGATTTCATTCAGACAAGAAATAAGGGAGTGAACAAGCCTCACAGCCACACCAGCTCTGTCAATACGCTATCAGCTGACATGTTCCAACCTGATCTCACCACCACTGCTTTATATTGGCTCTGATAGATTAGCCTGAGAGGTAGAGATAGAAAAAGGAGTTTGTTACCCAATCAAAGCAAAGTGAGAACAGATTGTTCACTTCATACCACAGCAGGGAATTACACCCGAAGTCAAAACATATTTGAAACATTAACCAGATGAAATATTCACCTGCCTGCTGACAGCTACATGGTGCAGTATTCTGTAAGAAATGCTTTAAAACGTACAATTTCACTGACTCAAAAGTAGGTGCCAATGTTGCACTCACGCAGCGCCTCCTCTATAGCGGCTGACTCTCCAGCTGAACAGCAGCACTTTCCCTCTTCTTAATCTTTCCCTCCACTCCTCTTCTTTCTGTTCATTGTTCTCTCCTCACATTATTCTGTGGCCTTTGTATCCATGTCAAAGAGATTTTCACAAGGCTCATGGGGAAGCCATACGCACACATGCACGCTTAGAAGCAAGTGCACAAACGTAGTAATCAAACAGGTGTGGTCACATAAAAGAAAAACAGACAAACACAAACTGTCTTTCTCACACACACATTCATACACTCAAACACACACATCTTCATATATCACCACACATACACAGACAGCTACACACGCTCCTGTCAGGCTCTTTCAGGCGTTTGGACAAAGAGGTGAGGGGTGACGTGAGAGTTTGAGCTCAGTGTTGCATTCCTCTTTTTGTCACCATGGTGACCACCCCATCCATCCCCTTTTACCCCCTCCACTCAGAGATGCACCCCCTATCCTGGGTCTGACAGACTCTCAGAGTGTTTCAAGTCAGTTGAGTTGTTGAACTGTTGATGAAACAGCCAGTAAAAGAAAAACACAGTGAAAATATGAATAAACCTTGGTAGAGTAAAGTAACTGACTCTAACTTTGTCTTCTGCCCCTTGTCCAGACGGGTTCGGGGAAGACCTACACCATGGGAACCGGCTACGATGTCAATATCGGAGAGGACGAGCTGGGTATCATCCCCCGGGCCGTCAACCACCTGTTTAGAGGCATCGAGGAGCGCAGACAGGCTGCCACTGAGCAGGGCAGGCCAGTTCCTGAGTTCAAGATCAATGCACAGTTCCTGGAGGTGCAGAAACACACACACACACGGATTCAAATATTGAGCATGTCACAGGATTTTCAGATGTTCAACTAACATATTTATCTTTACCGTTATCTTACTCAATTATTTTACCCTATAATACATCAAGTCCACTTAAGATCCATTAGTTAGACATAGCTAAAACATACAGACAGCTACAGGTCAAAGGTCAGCAGAGGGTGTAGGGGTTTCAGGTTGTTAAAGTGTCTACATGAGCCAACAGCCATTAAACTGTCATTAGTCTGTCTCTGTGGTCAGCTCCTGGCTTTATTTTTAACTAGCATACAAGTGGCTGCTAACAGCTGTGGAGGAAGACAGCTGAAGGGAAGATGATGAGGTTGGGATGTCTAGCAAATGACAAGCATTGGAGATGTATCAATAATTGAGTATTCCTGCAGTAATTGATGATGATATCTATCAATTATTTTCTGTCTCTTGTTTTTTGTAACGTACAGCTGTACAACGAGGAAGTGCTGGACTTGTTCGACACGACCCGAGACTTCGAAGCCAGGAAACAGAAGTCCAACATCAAAATCCACGAGGATGCCAACGGAGGCATCTACACCGTGGGCGTCACCACCCGCACTGTCACCTCCGCTGCTGAGGTCAGCCTCACATCTTAACGTGTCCACAAAGCACTGTTGGTTTTGCCCACTTATACCAATTTTTATTAAAAAACCAATAATATGAGAATACACACATTTTAATGTAAGTTATGTCTCTTCTGCATCTCTCTCTTCTAAAAGATGATTCAGTGTCTGAAGCTGGGTGCTTTGTCACGTACCACTGCCAGCACCCAGATGAACGTCCAGAGCTCGCGCTCCCACGCCATCTTCACCATCCACCTGTGCCAAGTTCGAGTCTGCTCTCCTGATAACAACGTATGTACACAGCACTGAGTCTGTTCTGGCACAGAAGGCGTTGCTGATGTTCTTGTAGAGTTAGATGATCGTTTTCTGCTGTGTTCTTACAGGACAATGTTACAGACAACCGGTTAGCTAATGACTCTGAGATTAATGAGTTTGAAACACTCACGGCAAAGTTTCACTTTGTGGACCTGGCTGGTTCTGAGAGACTGAAGAGAACCGGAGCTACAGGAGACAGAGCTAAAGAGGGAATCTCCATCAACTGTGGGCTGGTGAGGAGACCATGTCTGAAGTGCAGAAAAGTCATAAGTCAATTGTATTGTATTTATGTATCTGAGACATTGTAATGTGGTATAGTTCTTGGATCAATGTTCACCAGCGTCATGAGATTCCGTGGCACAAGAGAGACCCCAGATGGCTAGAACATGAATTACACACTTATTTGTTTGTGTGTTTGTCTGTTAGGGAAGTGTGGTTCATTTTTTATTTCAACCAGTCCTATAATTTAAATAATATATAATAAACTACATGCTTTGTCTTTTCTAACTGTTCCTGTGTTAACTTAGCTTGCCCTGGGAAATGTCATCAGCGCTCTGGGAGACAGGAGTAAGCGCTCTACTCATGTGCCTTACAGAGACTCTAAACTGACCCGGCTATTACAAGACTCACTAGGTGGCAACAGGTTGGTGAATTTTCAGCAGTGTGTCAAAATACAATATTGTGATGCTGCAAAAGTGGCTGTAAAAGCATTAGAAATCAGTGATGTTGTATACCTCACACCTCACTGACTGCTGTAATGATTACATTGTATGGAGGATGCAGCAGATTCTGTAAATCTGGTTCTCTTTTTCTTCCTTTTTCTGCAGTCAAACGATCATGATTGCTTGTATCAGCCCCTCGGACCGGGACTTCATGGAGACTTTGAACTCCCTGAAGTATGCCAACCGGGCGAGAAACATCAAGAACAAGGTGATGGTGAACCAGGACAGAGCCAGCCAGCAAATCAGCGCTCTGAGGACCGAGATAGCACGACTGCAAATGGAACTGATGGAGTACAGGACGGTAGGAAGACAAACAGCAAAGAGAATGAAGGGCAGTAGTGGAACATATGATACTGATATTAACTGCCTTCTCTGATACAGGGAAAGCGTATGGTGGGTGAAGATGGGATGGAGGGCATCAATGACTTGGTCCATGAGAACTCCATGCTGCAGACAGAGAACAACAACCTGAGAGTGAGGGTGAAAGCCATGCAGGAGACGATCGACGCCCAGAGAGCAAGACTTACACAGATCCTCAGTGACCAGGCCAACCAGACTCTGGCTAAAGGAGGTAGTCACCATGACAAGACTTCCTGATGAAAATAGCTCATTAGTATGTGCGCATGCTGAACTCATTTCAGACGCTGAGGTGATGTCTCTGCTTATAGGTGAAGGCAGTGAAGAGATTGGAAACATGATTCAAAACTACATCAAAGAAATTGAGGAACTCAGGTAAGTTTCAATATATGATTGTTGTATTGATTTTTCTGTTGACCTCTAGGTAACAGTCCAAGTTTTTACACACCATCCATAACTCTCCCCCAATCCCTCAGAGCCAAACTTCTTGAAAGCGAGGCAGTGAGTGAGAACCTCAGGAAGAACCTGTCCCGAGCCTCCACGCGCTCCTCGATGTACGGAGGCCCCGGCTCCTTCTCCTCTTCCGTCTTCGCCCCTGAGAGTGAGGCCAAAGACGTCATTGAGATGGCGAAGAAGGACTTGGAGAAACTCAAGAAGAAGGAAAAGAAGAAGAAGAAAAGGTATAGCACAGGAGTTGCTTTTATAATTTTGTACCTGCTTACATTTTTACAGTTTTAGCTGAGTCAGGGTTAGTTACTGCTGCATAAAAAAAATTACTGTATGTTAAAATCGAAGACACCGATCGTCCTTGGAGGTGAGTTAGAACTACAGGAGCTTTATCAGAAAAAAACAAATGTCCCTGATGTTTTTTTCTGTTGCCATGGCAAAAGTTGCCTGGTATGTTATGGGTAATTATCTTCTGCATATACAGTTAACATCCTGATGTTTCTTTAATGCAGTGAATGCTAGATTTAGACGAGATGACGGTGACAGCTGTTAATTAATGATAACGGCTGTCTCACAAGTTGCAGCATGCTTGCACAGTTTAGCACAAAGATCGTTTATCGTTTTATGGGTGTGTGCACAGCGTATGAGTATTTGCTCTGTGTGAATAGTGACCAGTAAGTGATGTGCTGATTGTTTTAGCAGGACTTTTAAGTGACACCTACACCTCCATGACCAGGATTCATGATTTAAACACACAGTGTTTGTGAGAGTCGTTGCACTCTTCCTGCTGCTCTCTGACTCTGTGTCTTTCTCCTACCATATAATGTTACCCTACTTGTCCCATCCTCCGCGACCTCTCTTTCCCTCTCTTCCACCTCTTCGCCTCCACACCTCACCCTCCTCACCCACACCCTTGTCTCCGAAGACTGAGGCGATATGAAGAGAATCACGACTGTCAGGCTGAACATGCCAGGTTTGCTTCATCCCATCCAGGATTGGGTCAAAGACACAATCTGAAACTAATTCAGTTACCAGCTGGCCTGTCCCAGTGGTGCAAATTTGTGTTCAGATTTTAATGCCCCAGGTCACTGAAAGCGTTTCAGTTGATTCTTGGCCTGGGTGTTAACCCAAATCTTTCTTTCCAAGTTCCCAAAGTAACTAACCTCCAACTTCTTCTGCGCCTGCAGGTGTTTTACACTCCTGGAGGGAAGCAGATGTTCTAACCAGCTCTTACCTCTTCCTCCTAACCTTTTGCTCTTACTCTTAGTCTTTTTTTCCTCTTCACCACACACTGCAAGATGTTGATCAGATCACATCATATTTAGTGTCTCAATCTTAATTAAAGATGCAGGTATTATGTAGTATTTGGTCAACACGCCTTGAAAGTGTGTGGCTGCCCTTCTTCCAGTGAAATGAGCTTGTAATGTGGGTTGAAATAACTGTGACTCGTGATCACTTAATCATTTTATCTTTCCCTTTGTGTCATTATCGTTTCTCATGCATTCATTAATCAGCATTGATTCCACCTCTGCTCCCGATCTGATAAGTGTGTAATCATTTGCATGTGCTCTTCACCAATCTTTGTTATAATTTAAAGCAAGAATTGAGTTGTGGTTAGTAGCCAGCTGATGGTCTTTTTCCTTCCTTTAGTGCAACCAAAGACGAAGTCCCGGACAACGACCAGGAGCGAGGCAACGAGGACGTAGAGGTGGTAGGTGGAAAAATGCAAAATGCTCCATGAAGCTTTTCACTTGCGAGTTAAACACGTTTATCAGACCCAGTCAGTGTATTTTATTTAGTTTTTTCACTTTGCTGTCTAGGAGGGAAGCGATCACGAAGAAGGAGAGGATGCAGATGGAGAGGAGGAGGACTTTGACATTGTTGGAGATGACATGTCTGATGAGTCCGACTCAGAAGAACTGGAGGAGAAAGGTAGAATTCACGTGTGCAGGACCATCCCTTATACATTATGTACTTATGTTCCTGGATATTTGACAGCTAAATCAGCTTTGAGGCGAAACTGGTTTCAAAGTAAAAGCAGCAACAGAATCTGATGATGTTTGTCTGTGTGTCTGTGAGTGCAGAAAACGTCCAGGCTGACCTGGCCAACATCACTTGTGAGATCGCCATCAAGCAGAAGCTGATTGATGAGCTGGAGAACAGCCAGCGGCGTCTGCACACTCTCAAACAGCAGTATGAACAGAAGCTGATGATGCTGCAGAACAAGATCAGAGATACACAGCTGGAGAGGGACAAGGTGCTACACAACATGGGTAAGTGAAATGTTTAAAAAGCAGCAACAAGGCATAGTAACTATAAGAACCTCTCTGAAACAGGAAAGATGAAGAACAAGTAGCTCTGTCTGTTCAAGCACAAAAGCTGTTTGTCGTCTCTCCAGGTTCAGTGGAGTCAGGTACGGAGGAGAAGGCCAAGAAGATCAAAGTAGAGTATGAGAAAAGACTGAGCTCCATGAACAAAGAGTTGCAGAAGCTCCAGTCAGCTCAGAAGGAGCACGCTCGCCTGCTGAAGAACCAGTCGCAGTACGAGAAACAGCTCAAGAAACTCCAGCAGGATGTGACTGAGATGAAGAAGACCAAGGTAAAGCAAACTGGCCATGAGCACGTAGAAATCTTTTGCACTCGATTTTTTATCTCCCCATCATGTTGTGTTTGTCCACCAGGTGGCACTGATGCGTCAGATGAAGGAGCAGCAGGAGAGGAACAGAGCCGCAGAGTGTAGGAGAAACAGAGAAATTGCATCTCTGAAGAAAGACCAGCGCAGAGCTGAGGTGAGAGGGAAACACTCTTTATTTCTGTTTGTATCACTTCTACTCATTATTTGCTATGATACAATAATTCAAGCTTTATTTCGTATGATTTCTACCCATCTGTTTTACAGCACCAAGTCAAACAGCTGGAAGCCCAGAAAAGGCAACAGGAGCTGGTCCTGCGTAGGAAGAACGAAGAGGTAGGGGACACATGGTTACATGGAGGAAACATAGAGTATGAAGCCTCGTGTTTTTAAGTCGAATACACAAATTTACAGTCTGTTTTGTCAACTGAATCAGGTGACAGCTCTCAGGAGGCAGGTGAGGCCTGTGTCTGGAAAAGTGAGCAGGAAGGTCAGCTTACCTGAACCCCTTCAGGAGCAATCACATCGAGCCACCCCAGGAAGGCTGCAGTCCTCTGGAGCAAGCCACTCCAACGGAGCCAGGTATGACGTGAGGATGTTCAAGTGTGTTGTGGTGTGTATTTTAATAATAAATAAAAAAACACACATCACTTTCCTCAGGAGTTCTCCAGTGCGAATGGGAAGTATCTACCTCAGTAGGACAGCACGGGCCAAATGGCAGTCACTGGAGAGACGTGTCAGTGACATCATCATGCAGAGGATGACCATCTCTAACATGGAGACTGATATGAACAGGCTGCTAAAGGTAACTGGAGCATGCAGGAAATGTATTCACAAACTGCATTCAAGTGCTACCTGAGCACTTCAAGGGCTTCTGGCAGGTCTGTTAGGGAAATACAGTAATGGGAATAGATGCTGGCAAAGATAGTTTTTATGCGTTTAATTCACCAATAACTGGCTTTTTTGTCCCTGATTTCCCCCACCACTCCAGCAACGTGAAGAGCTCACAAGGCGCAGGGAGCGCGTGTCCAGGAAGAGAGAAAAGATGGCAGTGGAGGGTGCAGACGCCGACCGCTCCCTGGCCTCCCTGAACGAGGAGCTGGAATCGCTGAGCGCCAACATCGACTACATCAATGACAGCATCGCCGACTGCCAGGCCAACATCATGCAGATGGAGGAGGCCAAGGTGAGGTGGTGGGGGACCTACAGAACTGTTTCATGATGAATATGATACTTTCTGAAGTGCTTATGAAGTGAGGTAAGTCCGTTTTATAGTCAGACACTGTATGAGTAGTTTGACTTTGCAAAGTGCTTCTTTTATTAGAATTAAGATGCGCTTTTATACACGCGCAGCTCAGCAGCACTTACAGCTTCCAGAGCACTTTTCAAAGATGCACGAGCCGCTTATTTAGCAGCACCCAGCCCAGTAATACAACCATTAACAAATGTATTGTTTTAGATAAACATTTGTGCAGAATCATGACCAGTAGGTGCTGTCTAACTGTGCAGGTATTTATCACTTGTGACTATTCAGCTGAACATGTGTGTTGGGAGTGTTGCTGTGCTGTTATGTAGAGACTGATATTATTGTTGAATACCTGTGTGGACAGTACCCTGTGGCTCCATGTTCAAGAGTTACTCATGCAAAAAACCGTTGCAGAAACGATGCAGGTTTTTGAGGTAGTTTAAGTTCTGTACTAAATTAATAAGGATAAAACTATTAAAGGTTCTGTGTTATATAGTAGTACAGAGATAGTAGAGAAACATATCTTGGTTGCTAGAAAACAGTAGCACTCTCCAAACAAAAGTCACGTAACACATCGTAATTATGAAAAATGAAAGTTTTTATAGGACGCCAGGTGTGTAAAACTCAACTCATAATCATTTATTCATGTAAATGTGCCTCTACACACACTCTGCTAATGTTACGTGATTATGCTAATATGCCTGCATTGTTTGGGCATTTGGACTAATTGTATCGGCATAATATTTTGTACAGGAGGAAGGAGACACAGTGGATGTTTCTGCAGTGATCAGCTCCTGCAACCTATCGGAGGCCCGTTTCCTTCTGGAGCATTTCATGACCATGGCCATTAATAAGGTACCTGCTGCCTGTTATTTCTGTGCTAGTGTTACTAGCTTTGCATATTAGCGTGTGGAGATTTACAGAATACAGAAAGATTCTATGATGCTGTGTGGTCTCTGTCAGGGTCTGCAGGCGGCTCAGAAGGATTCCCAGCTGAAGGTGATGGAGGGCAGGCTGAAGCAGACTGAGATCAACAGCGCCACCCAGAACCAGCTACTCTTCCACATGCTGAAGGAAAAAGCTGAGATCAACCCGGAGCTCGATGCCCTGCTTGGCAGCGCTCTGCAAGGTAAGAAGCGCCAACAAATCTATATCTGTCTGAGCATGTCAATCACAATCAGCCAGCTTTCCTCTCAGCATATGGCTACATTTTATTTAGCAGGTCTCTGTTTTCTGGCTAAGTGTTCAAAAGGAAATTGATCATGGAAACATTCATCACTAGAGAAAACATTAGATTTTCACTGAATTCCTGCAAACATAAAAGATCAAGCCTGCAAAATAAAAAAAATGCCATTTTCACATCTTTGGGTTTGATTTTGATTTGATTTCTGTTTGTTTTTTTTTCTGTTTGTGTTGGTGTGATCTCAGAGTTAGGTTACCTGTCGCCAGGTGAGTACGGTATGTAGCGATGTGACAATGTTTGAAAGAGCAAGGCACATGCACACTATAAGATCAATTCTTTTTTGACCTTTTAGTAATGGTGGATAGCAAGAAACGTTGTATATTAAACAAGTTAATGGTTTCTGATATTAAAGCATTGTCTTTTTAAATTCAAGCAGCTTGTGACAATGACTGTTCCCTTCTACTGATTAAGAAATCTTGTTGTGTGCATCAACCTTTCTATGAACTAATCAGTTTGACGTAACCCTTCCGTGTTGTGTAAAATATTTCTCCACTGTTACCTCACCACCACTAAACAGCAGTAAAAAAAAGATTGCTACAGCAGGACTCAAGGCTAAAGTCTTTCTACTCGTTTTTCTTCCTGTACACACTGTTCTCCAACTCTGTAGCTTCCAGTCGCTTTATGCTAATGTCACCCGACCTCCCCTGTTTATGTGAAACTAAACTTGGTGACCCTGAAAATAGCAGACACAGAGTTAAAGATAATAATGTGTGAAACATATGCGTGTTTTGTAAATTCAGTGTGTATGTTCATGGGTATTTGTGTGTGTTCTTTGGTGCAGAAAATGGAGATGACAGCAGTAGTGACGAGTCCACCCCCAGTCCAGCCACAGAGGGCAGGTAAATACAGTGATAATAGATAGAGGGCAAACGCTGGAGAACATCACACAACTCTCCTATATTGATTTTTTTTAAATTTTGTTTCAGTACACTTGCATCAGATCTGATGAAGTTATGTGGTGAATCTAGACCGAGGAATAAGGTAATGCACTGTGCAAGGAGATATTCTGTAAACGTGCAAACGGTTTTACACTCTGCTGTAGTTGTTTGTAGCACAAACTGGTCCATTCGTTTATAAGTTAGCTGAAACAATCTGGTTCCTCAGGCTCGCAGACGGACCACCACCCAGATGGAGCTGCTGTATGCCAGCAGTGGGGATCTGTCCTGTGAATCCTCAACTGGAGACTTCTTGGCCCCTCTGCTTCCCCTCTCAGAGCGCCTGGAAGGGCTGGCCGATATGCAGGGTCACACAGTTGGTCAAACTCCCGACCATGAGCAAACTGTTTCCCCATCTGCACTGTCTGCCAGGCCAGCTGGCATGTAAGTGTTAAAGGCAGCAATTTTTTCTGCGGTAGCTCAGCAGGTTATTTTCTGACATGTGGAATATTTAATTTGTTCCGGTGACTGATGGTTATTTTAAGTTCATCATTCAGTAATAGGAAAAAAATATCAAAGATTGTTGGTAGCAAAAGCAGTTTGGTGATCAGACTCTTTCACTCTCTGCAGTTCTGGATCCAGGTCACCTACAGGAACTGAGAGGAAACAAGCGGAACGTTCACCCCTCAACCGCAGGAGGACGCAAGAGAAAGGACCCGCAGCACCCACGCCCACAGCTCCAGTTAGCACATCAGACACCAAAACGAAATCCAGTGACTGCAAATCACTGTAAGCGAAAAGTACCATTAATCTACAGCATGTCACTGTCAGTTGTAATAGACTGAAATATCTCAACAGAACAGCAAAAAAAATGGTTTGGTGCAGAACTATTTGAGCTTATTTTGTTTTATTTGTCAGGTTGGAGGAGTCACCTGTATTTGAGGGCCACAGGTAATCCACGTCTCTTTATCATATATTGACCTTTTTTAGAAGGACTGTTTGTGCTACTTCACTTCAGATGCTAAATGAAATGTATTGGTCTACAAAGCTTAGCAGAGGCCAACAGATCAGTAAACGAAATCTACATTTCACTGGGTAAAATTCTCACTTCACCGTGTGTATCCTAGAGGTGTGATCAATCCCGTGACGGCCCCTAAGAACAGCCGTGGCGCCAAATTTCAGTGTGTCTATGTGGCAGAGGGTCACACCAAGCCTGTTTTGTGCGTGGATGCCACGAATGATCTGCTCTTCACTGGATCAAAAGGTTAAAAAAAAAAATAGTTGAAAATTTCAGAAACAGAAATGTTTTTGCTCTCTTTGAAATCACGCGGATGTATGTTCTTACATACGATGTATCTGTTTTCAGACCGCACATGTAAAGTCTGGAACTTGGTAACTGGACAGGAAATAATGTCCTTAGCAGATCATCCTAGCAGTGTCGTCTCTGTCAGGTACTGGTTTACTGTAACAGCAGTAGTACAGGTATTAAATCAGTGATACTAGTATGCTTTAGATTTATTAATTGCTTTTACTATTTGTGTTATATTTCAGGTATATGTCCAGCCTTGTCTTCACTGTTTCCACTGCCTACATCAAAGTCTGGGACATAAGAGACTCTGCCAAGTGTATTCGCACTCTCACGTATGTACGCTTGCTTCCGACATCTTTGCAACTGAACAGCTTAATGCATCAGTAGGACTTTAATAAGTTTTTTTCTATGGCAGCTCCTCAGGCCAGGTGGGTTCAGGTGACACCTGTTCCTCTGTCAGGAGTTTAACTATCCCACCAGGAGAGAGTCAGATCAACCAGATCGCTCTCAACACTTCGGGCTCCTTCCTTTATGCTGCTGCTGGAAATGCTGTGCGTATGTGGGACCTGCGCAAGTACGTTTGAACAGAGAATAGGATTTTAATTGTATAAACCATTTCACAGAGAGAAAACTGAATTAATCTCATTCCCTTTCTTTCTTTCTGAAGGTTTGCGTCTACGGGCAAGCTGACTGGCCATTTGGGGCCTGTAATGTGTCTGACTGTTGACAAGTTAGGTAATGGCCCGGATATTGTCCTCACTGGCTCCAAGGACCATCATATTAAAGTAAGAGACACAGAAGCACATGCAGGTCACATTTTTGTGTGCATATGCAGTAAACTACACAAGACTCATGTGTGTTTTTTCCCAGATGTTTGAGGTGGCAGAAGGTGCTCAAGGTAGCATCACCTCCAGCCATACGTTCGAACCTGCTCATCAGGATGGCGTAGAGTCCCTGTCTGTGCATGGAGATGTTTTCTACAGCGGCTCCAGAGACTACTTCATCAAGAAGTGGGATTTAGCCAGTAAAAAACTGCTGCAGGTGAGCTGACACCATTGAAGCATAGTATAGTTTTAGGAGCCATCAGAAGTTGGAGCTTCATTCACTGTCTACTCTGTCATTAACATTTTTTCCCTACTTCAACTTGTTTAAAACCACAAAATTAAGATTAAAAAATAAATAAACTCTTCCCTAACTGACTGATGTTTCCTCCAGCAATCTGCCAGTGCCCAGGCAGACTGGGTTAGTGCTTTGGGTGTGGTGCCAGGCTCCCAGGTGCTAGTCAGTGGATGCAGAGGAGGGCTGCTGCGTCTTTGGCACACTGACTCACTAGCGCCTCTTGGCGAGGTCCGGGGACACGATAGTCCCATCAATGACCTGGCTACCAACAGCAACCAGCTGTTCACTGCCTCTGAGTGAGTCACAAAACGTTTTTGTAATTGCTGTCAAGTGTGTACAGTATGATTCTAGCACATAACCAGGAGACATTATTGAATTCTGTGATCGATTGTGTGTTTCTTAACAGTGACCGGACAGTGAAGATTTGGGAAGCTAAAGGACCCCTGGAAGAGGGAATCCACTGACAGCTGATTCCCGCTGGCCTTCAGCCAGCAGTATGGTTCCCAAACTGGAAAACATTGTTATAAGGACACTGATGCTCCTCAGGGATCACTTTCAGGGAAGTCTAATTAAAGGCGACTGCTTCTCAAGCTTCATCCAACAACAGCTGCGATTGGTAGAGCCATTCGTAAGAATGACCAGGATCTGAGAATCTGTCCTGTGCTGTTAACATTCCTCTGCTCAGTCTGGGACAAGACAACATGGATACCTTCTATGCATGGCGGTTTCTGGAAAACAAACTGCTGAGAAAAGCAGCATTTGCTTTCTTGCACCAATTGTTTCTCCGCAAAACTAAGACCAGGACGAGCATTTCCCAGGTCCTTCAAATCCTCTGCTCGCCTGTGATGTGTGTCTGTGCTGTGTGTTCACATGATGTGTTGGATTCTTCCTGTCTTCACTTCATTTCACTTCCACTTCATTTGAGGTACAGCGTGTGTGTTCTCTATATTCAAGGACCAAATAACTATTGAAACTGTGCATGGTCTTATTCTTCAGCTGTTACTGCCAAAACCTCCAGTGGAACATAAGAGGCCTCTAATTAACACATACTGTGATCCTTTGACAATTTACTAAATGTCCACTCCAAATTCAGCTTTTTCCCTCCAGTGTTTTTGTGAGTGTTCAGTCGATCCTCATTACACCCACAGCTGATCATTATTACTGTACGCGTTTGTAAAAAGTGTGCGTATATCACAACCGAACAACCGTATTGTTACATGTCGCCTTACAAAAGCAGAGAGCAGTACAGAAACTGTGAAGTCAGAAACGAAGCGTTAGAAGTTTGAAGGCTACTTCTTAATAAGTTGTTAAACCACAATCAAACTATTCTATTGTGCATTACACAATAGCTAAGCTAGCTTAACCACATCAAATCATGTGAATTTTTTTGAATTTTTAAGGCAAATTTATTTTTTATGTTATGTATAACAATATAATAAAAGTCAGATTGGGAGCTTAATTCAGTTTTGACCAAAAATGTACAGGTATTTACTGTGTTTTGACTTTGTTGGCCAGTATATAGAGTTAAAATCTGCATAATAACTTGGTAAAACCCAGGTAGAATAGCTGTTACATCCAGATTAAAATAGAAAATAATTAGGGTCTCGAATATTCCCAAAGCTTCAATATTTCAATATTCTCAAATAAACACCTATTTTTTCCAGCAGGTTTCTGGTTTCAGTATTTTCTGGTTGATGCACACACAGTTTTGTAGCTTTACTTTCTGAAAACGAATGGGTTTTACTTTCCTGTTATCACATCCTCCCCCCGTTTCTCTGACCTGCATTTTTTAGGAGTTCACACTTACACAGTATTCGTTTTGTTTTGGTTTTGAATTTTGGTTCCTCAAATGAATTGATTACCCGCTGAGTATTTTCTTTCTCTAACTATTAGCAAGCCGTGCAGCACTTTTTAAACCTGAAGATCGACTCTGGCAGCAAGTGCTTTTTGAAAGCTCTTATTTTTAAATCTCAAAAATGAATGTAAATCATTCATGTTTATATAATCCAGCTCCTTGTAATTCCCAGGTCATGACACGTGAGGTTTCTTCTTGAAAATGTTGTATTTTCAAACCAACTTCTCATCCCATTCTCTGTGCATAATGTTCATCTTTACTCTCTAATTGCCTGTAAACTGTTCACATGCTGTAGTTAACAATATCAAACATCACTCTGTCTTTTCAGTGCTATTTATTTATTGTTTCTTTGATTTTGTTTTTATTTTGCTGTTTATCTCTTTATCAATCGGAGGTTTTAAACTAATTTCTATCGAGTGCCTCTGATATCATAGCAGATGGACTGAAAAGAAATGATGGGGTGGTTTTCTCAATAATTAGAGGTGCGTACTCAGTGCTCAAACAGTGGGCACTGACTGTGGAATCACTGTTTCCTGCTAAAAAGTTCAGGTGACTATATTTATCCTGAACTACTGTGTCATGAATATCCCATTTATTTAAAAGACACATGCTGCTCTTGTTTGGAGATTGGAGGTCGATGTTTTTTGTGATGTTGGTGTGAAATAATTGTAAAAAAAAAAGTTTCCTTACTGACTCAGCATACTTTATTATGCACGAGTGGAATAATGTAAAGTTACAAAAACGTCTTATAGTCCTATTGATTTGCACTTGAATTGCTAAAGAAATTATGCCCAAAATAAAAACGGTGAGCTAAAAGAATTTCTAATTAATGATGGATTCCAGATTATTCTTCTAATTGTAGTAGTATCTTATTTTGAAATTTGACTGTAAATTTGTTCGTGTAAATACAACAGTTTTTCTTCCTTGTGTGCAGAAATCCATGATTAAAATATCAGCTGCAGTTTGAAAATAAATATTAAGTGCCATGTCTTTCTTTTTCTTTTTTTTAACTATAGTATATATTAATCCATTATGACCACGTTGTGATAATGCATTGATGCACTGGTTGAGTATTATATAGATCTGGTCCTTCCATTACTGATTCTGTTTGTCTAGTTTTGAGAGTTAATTGTTGCTGCTTTGTCACTTGTCTGCTTAGCAGGAGGTTATAGGGGAGTTATCGTTACCTGGCCATGTGTGTGTTTTGTCTCTTTGTGAGGCACCTCATCACCATTTCACCTCTTGCCCCCCACTTCTCTTGAGCACAATAAAAACATCTTAAACACACGCTTCAGAGTCCAGCCTCTTCTTGGGTCTTGTACTATCAAATTCATTACACAGAGAGAGAGGTGAAAAGGCGTCAGAAACTCCACTTGAAGACGCAAATGTATGATGAACAACGATGGAAGGATCAATATTTAACGTTGAGCTGTGCTGAGAGCTGCGGAGTGTTAATTGGCCTCGGAGGAGCAGAGAATTGACTCGTGGCTGCCTCACACTGTCCTATGTGTGCTGTAGAAATCTTCTATTCAACTGTGCTTGATACTCTTTCGGATGGCGTAAAACACACCCTGTATCTTGTATGTATCTTGATTCATTTTACTGATTTGAAATGTGATTTTGTCTCAGTGTCACTACAGTTGCAGCTTGGAAAGTGACCATCAACTTTGTCCTTTTAGTTTAGCACACAACATTGTGACATTATTACTGTGCTTTCCAGTGGATCTATTTTAATGTAAAATGATGTATTCTTTTACAACTTTAGGTTTCTATATTCTCTAATTGTATTATTATTACATTATTTTATGTAATATTTACATGTATTTTGTCAGTTGTTGGACATAAATACCGCAAGAGACTGCAAGCACAAACATTTGGAAACCATTGTTAGTATTTTATACTGTGGTCATGTGTCACTTTCCTTTCTGGAAAATCTCCAAACCATGATCTTTATCTTGCCTTTTAATCTTCGAGTTTATTGACATTTTAGGAAATATGCTTTTTTTTTTGCTTTCTTGTCAAGACTCGGATGATAAAGTTGTTAACATACTCTATAGTCTTATGTTATTGCACGTTATTGGGAATAATACGGCAAACTTGTATTAACATCTGGTTACTGTGTGACCTTGTATAAATCTCCTTTGTATCAGATTACCAATGACAACAGTCATCTGTCTGCTCACTGTTATTGTGCAGGCTTTGCAGGCTGATGATAAGGCAGGTTACTGAATAACAGAAATGTTAATATAAGTTCTTGGAAACCACCTGCAAACCGCCTCCTAAAATACCTTTCATTATTGGGTCTCTGCTCCACCGGTTCCTCAGGATGTTTGCTGTTATAGGAATCATATTATGCTGCGCTTTCTGGGCACAGCCGCAATGATCAAGTTTTAAAAGAAACCGACAACTTATCAGACAAACCGCTTTCTGATTAACTTTAACGTGATGAGTTTGGATCATTCTGCCTCTTCTAATCTGTTCAGTGAACAAACTGATTGATGATGTGTGGGTTTATCTATTTAGATATCTGAATAATGTTATGATACTGCTGCAGGTTCTCAAATCAATACAACAAGCTCATTAGTTTGGGATAAGATTTAGAAAAATGAATAAGAGAATAAAATAATATGTAGAAAATATGAAGATGTACTGTACTTATTAATTTACGTACCATTAATACTAGACTGCTGGTTGGTGAATGAGAGAATTAGCTGTTTTTATTTTTAATTTATATTATGAATGGATATGAGAATCATTAGCAGCAAGAATACTTCTGTAGTTTGAAAATCAGACCTTACGTTACATTCTACTTCTTTAACAGGCAAACGGAAATGAACTCGAGCAGAATCAGGAGGAGACGGTAAGAAGGAAGAGATAAGGACGGGCGAAGACAGCCGAGTAGTAGTTAAAAACGTTTTTCTGAGTGGCAATGAGGCTCAGGAGGATGGGGTCAATATTCAACACCCCAGCTCCTATCTGTGAGCATCCACAGAGTGAATCCTCCAGCTAAAAATACCAGCGCTGCTGCTTTATGACCAGAACTGATGAGCCGTGATGCTGCCGCTTGCTCTCTCAATGCGGCTACAGAATCAACCTTGTCCCCTCTCAGCGGATCTCAGTCATCAAGCAAAATGAAGGAGAACGAAAGGAGAACAACATTTATAATACGGCAGTGAAAGCGTTTTACTGTGAAATTAGAGGGAAGTGTCTTTGAAGAAATTACATCTGTGCTTCAGTTTGAGTTTCTGTCTGTCTTAACCCAGATAGCTCTCTAACTGAAACCTGTGTAGTTAGTGGTAAGTGTGTCAGAGACCATAACTGTTGAGGAGTTTAACATTGGGAGCAGTTTGATAAACAGCAAATTGCTGAATGGAAAAATACATTGGTACACACATTCATGGTCCCAAGACGATTAATCCCATCCCACTAGTATTTTCCCAAACTCTTCCTCCAGCAACAAAAGGAAGTCAAAGGTCTCACTAATCTAGTAAAAAATCTCAACATGTGAATGATTGACACATGACATGATTTATACTGATGTTCATACTTTCCCAATCATACATGTAAATCCTAATGACTTTGATGGTTCCCCTTCATAGCGCCACCATGAGATTGACGTGTGGTTTTAAGTGAAATGACTTAAATGTCGACTGGATTTAAAAAAGTAAAAAAAGTTTATTCCTCAGCTGTACTTTGTGTTTAGTCCTAATTAGCTAATATGATAATGTTCTAAACATCAAGAAAAAATGTTGTTTTCTCAGCTGCAACTTTTTTGAACCACATTAGGGAATTTCAGTGCTTGTTATGTCTGAGTGCAGTTTTCTGGATCCTGGATTTACTTTCTTGTTTGTGAAAGTTTAAGATTAAGATTTGAAAGAGATTCATGAAAGAAAAATTAAGTTTCTCATAAAACATAAATCCATTATGAACACACTAGTGTACATATCTGTAGAAATAGGAGATACAGTACATGCAATTGCTATCATGGTTATGTGCAATAATTATGCAGCGATTTATATGTGACAAATGACTTCATGTTTTATTCATGTGCAGTGATTCAGCTGCTGAATTACGATTAATGGGTGTCAACATTACAGCATGGACCAAAGTGATTTTTTTTGCCTGTGTGTGTGTGTGTTTGTGTTTGTGCAAGTACTGCATATGCATCTTTAAGCCAGTGTTGCCCTGTGTAGTGCTACATTCAGGTGGTGATGACGTGATGTTTGCTCACACAAATGTTTGTCTGTGTGTATCTCTCTGTATATGCATGTGTGTTTGTCTCAGTGTGCGGCCATTAAATTTGCCCCTCCCCATGTGTGAACCCAGCCCCTCTTGTGTACAAAGGGTGGTGGTATGACTTTTGCTCAAAGGTATTGCAATGGTTTTTGCCACCACGCAGTCCAGACCGTGTCCATGTGTCTGTGTGTTTAAGACGGCTATATTTAGAGATGTGGTTGACCAGTAAATACACTGAGTAATACAGAGATGCGTCATTTTAAAATGCTGTGACGCTGATCATCTAAACACAAGGCTTACACACACATAAACACACATTTACAGTATGTAGCTTATACAAAGTAATACAACAAAGGTAATTACACATCATGGAATATGTTATTTTGCAAAACACTATCTATTTCCTTCCTCTTGACAGCACACACTTGATTGTAAAAACCCAACAAAAAACTGTTCAATGTACTGGAGGTGTCTTTTGGAGACACACACAATTTTGTAATAATGCAACTCTACTTATTCCTTCACATTCATCATGCTGTCATTCTACTCTCTGCCAGCGGGGGGGCCTCCCTTTCAGTTAATTGATTCAGATTCTTATCCTATACTATCCTAGCAGGGATAACACACACACAAAGACTAGATCACAGAGTTCTACACTATTTTGTTGGAAAGTCACAGTTAAAGGACAATGCCGTAAATTTAAAAACGACCATGGAGAAACAAAAAAAGAGGCAGAAATAGAGACAAAATGACCACAAACACCACGTTTTCCCTTAATCTGCTCATGGTAACACCTTAAAGGTGCATCGCAGCAATTTAAAGACCAATCAAAACTAGTACATAAAACACTGGAGCCCACATCACCCCTAATGCAAATCAATTGTCTCCTTTGTTTGAGCCTCCCTGTCTGGTAAACGCCAAAACCTTTCAAACGTCACACCTGCAGGTTAAAACAGGTTTTCTTCAAGAAGTTAGTAATCTCTCCCAGTCAAAGCCCTTTTTTTTTCTTCTTGCTCTGCAGAAATATAGTGAATGGTGTCTGTCTCATGCCAACAACCCACACTGAGCTGAACCGAATCAAAAATGATCATCACGAGCTGATGTGAATGAGAGTATTGAGGGCACACACACACACACACACACACACACACACACACACACACACACACACACACACACACACACACACACACACACACGAGGAAAGACTTTTCATGACAAATGTATTCTTTTTTTTTTCTGTATCTTCACTGTCATTACTTCCATGCCAGTAAATCTGCAGCACTGAATTTGACCTGAACAAAAGTCAACTGAACTGAAGTGAGAAAGACATAAAGAGGGGGAAGGAGATGGCAGGGAGGCATGAAAACATGCACACACACAGAGGAGGAGAAAGAGAGAGAGAGAAAGAGAGAGAGAGAGAGAGAGGAGTGACATCACATCTCCCAGCCTCTCTCTGTCTCTGTCTCTCTCTGGCACCTTTGCTCCATTTCTCGCCGAGGAGGAGCGCGCACAGTTTGTCGCTGTCCTCCGCTACGAGGGGCTGGACTCCGCGGAAAAGAAGAGGGGGGGGGAAAGCGAAACAACAACAACAACAACAAAACAGTTTTGAGAGTTGACGCTTCTTGACAGGATGAACAACACTTTCCTGAACATGGCGTCGATAGGCGACTTCGACCCTCTGAACGCGTCTATCCCCGCCACCAAAGTTGAAATCACAGTGTCCTGCAGGTAGGTGAAGGTGTCTCTTTTACCTGGTTTCAGTCTCTTAGGGTTACGAAGAAACATACACGTGTACTTCAACCGAGTTTACTCTCACTTTATGACGACGCTGGAGTCACGTTTTCGCCGAGTAAAACGTAAAAAAAAAACAACAACAGTCAATTTAAGAGCTAATACATGTTTGCCACTTTACCCTCACTGTTCCGGACCGAGACTACTCGGAAAAAACCGCACACGACAGTTAATATTTGAACACTTAGCATCATAAAAATCACAATAAGATAAGTGCCAAAGTCGTTTTAGAGTACTGAAGGCGCTCTTTTATGTTGGGTCAGTTTAGTCATGATGGGATAGCGTAGCAGGAAAAACCCATTAATACGCCATTAGCGTTTAAGTGGGATTCCCGCCGCCGTGCATTAAAGTGCAGGACGATGTTAATGAGATATTACTGATATTTCCAAGCTGCGCTGTGTTGTTGTAGGGTTTGACAGCTGCTAAGCTCGTTGTTGTTGCTGTCACCTGTCAATAGAGCCAACCTCTTGTTGTAGCCAGTGCATATAAAATGCACAAGGAGTTATGCTGTGTGGACGTGTGTGTGTGTTTGATGTGATGGAAACAGACACAGGGGAGCTGGGGCTAAGGCCGGTGTGTATTTAACCCTCCTTTCAAAGCTTCCCCTCCTCACTCTGAGAGGAATTTCCCTTCAGCACAAGAACAGGGGGAGAAATATAGTTTTTTTCTGCCACACTGCTGATCCACAGTAGGCTACAGGCTTTATGCTTCACATGTCAGCAACATGTTCTGAGGAGTTGATGAAGTTAAATGTGTCCCCGCCATCATATGGAATAAGTCATGTTTGAGATGTCTGTTACCGTGACCGGGCTCCTTCACATGACTGTTAATGTTTATAGAGAGATTAAAAAATTATGTTTCCTTATAAATAATAACAACACTATTGAAGCTGGGTTGTCATCGTAAAATGCAGTAGGTTACAGGGTTTCTGGTTAAAATCACAACAGCGTTACATCTCAACAGGATTTAAAGTGGCCATATTGTGCTTAATGTGGGGTTTATATTTTATTTAGGGACTCCACTGACACAAGATTATATAATGTTCAAGTTTTAAAAGTGCAAATGCAGGTTATAATGCCCTTTTATGCAACATCTCCTCTGGCCTTGAGTATAAAAAGATTCACTTGAACTGTTTTGTCTTTAAGGACTCACTTCCCACCATCTCCAGCAACGGTATAGTCAAAAATCCTGTTGCATACAGGGTCAGGTTGGGAAAACAGTTGTCAGTGAAGTGCTGTGATAAGAAAACAATGTGTTGCTGGCCTGCAACTGTGTCCATTGTTGCTTTATAGTTTTGTCTTTGTTAAAGTTAACATAAAAGCTTCCTATGACTGCTTTAAAACATAGTGTTTAATGCTTAAATAAGAAAAAGATTGTGTTGGGTGCTGTGCCTGTATATCTAATGATATGGAAATCTGTTGCACCTGTAGTTATTTAAATATGGTAAACAGACAAACAGTTTCTTCTCCTGAATCTTGAAAAACCGGTTTGTTCTCAGGGATGGCACAGATACCAGCTATTGAAATTGAAACTAAAGTATGTCTATTCCTGTTTAAGTGGCTGCTGTTTTTTTTCGTAGGAACTTCCTATGTAGTTGGTGGTTAGCTGTGTTTTTTTTTTAAAGTTTAGTTCAGTTTTTTGCTTCAAACATTATGTCTCAAACATTGATGGGTGGATTATGATGAAACGTGAAACAGTGGTACACTTTGTTTTGTTCTTAACATCTGCTCTCAGAGTATGAAAAATCTGTTAAATTAGTATGTTAAATTTCTTAAAACATACCGCTTTCTCTCCTTACAGTAACTTGTGAACTAAAGACATGACATTGACTACGCTGGTGCTGTGCGGGCCATTCAATTTAAAGTTGGCTGCCTGAGTCCTTCAGATAATGTAGTCAGTGTATTTCCACAAGGTTTTCATCTCCTCTGAGACATCAAGTCATCTTCCAGCAGAATATATGAACAATGTCTGCTAATGTCTGAGTCACCCAGCTCCTCAGGCCCCAGGGGGGAGTGTGTTTCGAAGGCTGTCCTCTCGACTACAACCTGAGGGAGAGTGGGAATGCCATGGTTACGACCAGCAGTGTGTGTGTGTGTGTGTAATTACTGTATAGCATATAGGATACTGAGATTATAGCACATACATTGTGTGATTTTGCATGTGTCATTGTTTTCTAAGTGGATACAGTTGGCAGTGTACAATATCACCATGGTTACTACTTTACTTTTTATAGGTCCCCCCCTACTGTATGTGTGTGTGTGTAGAGAGATGTTAGAGTGAGGAGAGAATGGCTCAAGAATGAGTGGTCATTATATGAAATAATTTGTGTTATAATATATGTAATATGGCTGCAAAGGTGGTCACTGGCATTCAAAAAAAATCCAGGATGAAAAGGAATAATAAATAATGTATTTGAGTATCTAATGGAAGCGAGTTCATAAATCTGCAATGACAATTTAATTTGAATCCTTTTCAATGCAAATCAGATTCAGTGTGCATTCTGGTCTTAAGCTGTTGTCACCTGTTATATTAAAAATGGTAACTGGCAATTTTCTAACAGGTGATATAATTATATCTTGTTTTCATCTGACGCCCTGATGCTGTAGGGACAGCAGGAGCTCGCTTCAGACTTAGCAGCGAGCTTGAGACATTTTGCTAATCGATGGGAGAGACTGAGGTATCAGCTGAGATCAATACGCTACCAAGTCAGCCTACTGTGTGGCACAAAAGCACACATGCATAAAAGTATGTTCTCGCATACTGTATGCTGTTGTGCTACGTATATAAATGACCATGCACACAAACCATTCCTCACTCACACTGGAGTCGCAGAAGAAGAATAAATCACTCCCTGATTCACTTCAACGTTACCACCTACATGTTGGAGCCAGGGGACTCTGTGGTGAATGGCCTCAAGTCCAAATATTCCATTATGGTCATTGATCGGTCCAGCACACAGGCTGCTACCTGTTATTTCGCACTCAGACACACACATGCACACAAAACCAGTGCTTGAAGTATTTCAAACTAGTGACAAGATAAGAAGGGACGTTTTGTGTTTATAAAGCAAGTCTAAAGTTAATATTGCAAATAAATATACAGTAAATCTTTGTGTAGTGTGTGTTACACTTTCTCTTTCACATGATTTGATCATCATCCATGATTCAAGACATAAATGACACGTTACAGTGCAATTCAAAGCCAATTGGCATTTCATTTTTATTCAGCTTGATAAGACAACACATAGTTTATTGTTTTTTGCAGTAATGGAAAGTAACTTAAGTTTATTTACTCAGGTATTTACTTAATTACAGTTTTGAAAAACCTGTAATTTTTCCTTTTTAAGTTACTTTATAAATGTACCGAACTACTGTGATCAGTGACGGCATTAAAACCACAGGTGAAGTGAATAACACTGATTACGTCACTACAGTGGCACCTATCAAGGGGTGGGATACATTAGACAAAAAGTGAACTGTCACTTCTTGAAGTTGATGTGTTGGAAAAAGGAAAAATGACCAAACCTCCTGTTGGTGTTCCTGGTATGCAGTGGCCATTACCTATTAAGATGGGTCAAAATAAGCATTACTACTCAGCCAGTGACAGGGTCAAGGATGTGATTAATAAATGCTGATGTCTTATTATGGATTAACAACAATAGTGACATTTAGACATGCAATAATATATATATTTTAGTAAGAATCCATTTATTGTTTTTGCACTTTGTATTTTCTCACTATTTCCCTATGTTTTATAGACCACATTATTATATAAAAAGTAATAAGCAAATTAATTGCTAATCATTATTTGCAGCCCCTGGAAAACGTGCCGCATGCTGAACACTTTGTCATTGTGTATAACATGTTGCTGGTGGTACTTGCTGGTGCGCTTAACCAAGCATGTTTATGTGTCGTCACAAACGTGATTGTGTGTTACGTTAGTGGTGCCTTGCTTTATGTCAGATTGATATTGTTATTCAGCCTTCACCTTGGTTCTTTTTCCTCCCAGCATGATGGAAATTTGAGAAATAATGTACAAACTTGCAGTTTCAGAAAACCCCGAGAGTAAGAAAAGGAACTGTTTTTTCAGCATGCACTATCAACAGTCACAGTAACTGTTGACAGTAATAACTCTCAGGCGCTCTCTCATGTCTAACGTCTCTCAGCTGTTGTGCCATGGGAAGGATAAAAAAGAAATGTCATGTCTTGGTAGTATTTAATGTTGCCACAACATATTGGTTGTGGTGTAGATAAAAATTTAAGTGGCAGGCGTTGTATCTGTTGTATATTAGTGAATGTCAAGTCATATTATTTTTTATTTCTAGTTAATTTCTTGACAAATTGTAAAGGCTATTTTGTAGTTTTTTAAATACTCCAAATTTGAAAATGAGGTCCTATTTGTGCAGGCCTAAAGGCTGGGACGTGCAACTGCTGTGATCCTAATGGATTCACTAAAAATATGTATCACTGTAACAGCTGTTAGCTAATTGTCCTGCAGCTTCAGGCGTTTCTTCTCAGGCCAATCATGAGTTCAGATAACCATTATTTCCAAGAGCAGTGTGGACTGTTCTTTTGAGACACCATAATTGATTGAGTACATTACTACTGTGGACACCTTAAAGTGGATAATCTGTAGTCTACAGTCAGTGTTTCTGAAAGGCATTGATTTTGAATCTAACCTTTGCCTTGTATCTATTACTTAAACACTGCCTCAGGAAACTACAGGTGGTTCCACAGACCCACATTTCCTCACCAGTGGAACCAATCTAAACTCTCACACAGGAGCTGGATTGCTGCAGTCAGTAGAGGCCTCCCACACAGGGTGCAGACTACCTACTGTTTGAAGCATTTGGAAGCAGGCAGAAGTAATCATAGGCTCGTCATGGTGCTCAAGGGGTCGATTGTAGTATGTCTCCTAGTATTTAATCCTGGCCTTTGTTTGATTTTGAAAGGCCTCATTTGGCAGCATCATTGTCAGTGTGTGTGTGTGTGTGCAGTCATATATTGGCAGTTTAAAAGTGGAACATCGAATCATAGCACAAGTAGCACACCTTCTTTTATTCATCTGTTTCTTAATTTTACTAGCTAATAAAATCACTGTTGTTGCCCGTCGATTGTTGTTACATTGATGCTGAATGCAGCGTGATCATACGCACATGCGTGAGCCTGTTACATCGATTTCCCATCTGCATACGATCTCCTACTTCCAGCTGCATTAGTTCCTCCGAAATCATATTAATATGCCTGATGCATAATTCATTCGGGTGAAACATTTGCTTTGAAAACCCAGCTGGTCATCTCATCAGTGAATGTTTTACACCTGTGACGCAGGTGAATGTGATTAAGGTAATATTGTGATGTGTTTCTTGACTGTTTGGCCCTTGCTGCACTTGCAGCCTGTTTTCTCTGGTTTGACTTTTTAATTTCTTCCCAACAGTTTTTCTGCCTGTCGATCATATTGCCTTCACAACCAGCAGCAAGTTTTTAATTACTCTGGAAGCTGAGTGTAATTTTTATATGTTTAATGTAAACATATTGTTTTCCATGCAACTGCAGTAGGGTGTATATTTATACTTAGGGTTAGGGTTATATGGGATATATATAGGATATATGTTTCATGACAGCTATTTTATAATTTTTTCAAAGAACTGTGCCTTTTGATTGATTGAGGAGGTCAGACAACTTTGCTTGAGATATAGGACCAGAGAAAAGATTAGGTATTGTCGGTTGTTAGAATTTGTAATGAAGCGTTTTAGGTCTTATATAATATTTTGATAATTAAAATTCACTGGCAAGTGGTGTTTGTGATTGGATTTTTTCTGACTCACTTTACAGAGTGTTGACACTATGCAAGTCCAAAAGTCAGCTTTTCAAAATTAAAGCAATATACTGCTTCCACCAGCGCCGGAGTAACACCCAAAATCAGTTCACTCTGTCCCACTCAGCCCTTTCTCATCCTGCTCCCCTACGCACTGCACAACCCTTAAGATACTAGTACTTATTGTTTCATTAGTTTTCATTAGTCATTAGTATTTTTGTCTTTGTCTCTGTCTGTTTAATTGCTCATTAATTATTTATAAGGCTTAGTGAGAGCAAATATTACCACGCCCTACTTAAGATAAACGAGGCTTTGACATGAAAGCAGTGAGTTGCCTGAATCTCAGCATGGGAAGCAGATAGAGGGAAGACACTTCAGGTTATTGGGCCACAGCCTAGAAAAGGATGAAAAGTAGGTTGCATACATGTAGGTTGTTCGAGGCTGGATCTTTAAAAAACAGACACACACTACGAGGAAAGACGAAAGGAAAAGCTTGACATTTGGAATTTTATTTGGACTCCAGGTCATTGCTTTAATTACAAGTGTGTCACTCACCTTGAAAAATGGTCCCTAAGAAAGCATGGTAAATATTCAGATTTAAAAGCTACGTTTCCTTATTGTGTTGACAGAGGTGTATTAGAATTTATGTCACTCTGCGTGAAGTACTGCTGGCAGCAAAATTTTTGGTGGTAAGGTATTTTTTAAAGTGATAACATAAAACCAGGGATGTTCTTTTCCCTGAAGATGTCACGTGTAAATATTTTCTCCGAGTTTAAGGGGTGAACCACTTAATCTGCAACCCAACTCTTTAATATCACAAGTCACGACTGACCTGCTATCTATTTTCAGGTCGCTCACTCCCACTCCGCCCATGGGACATGATTGCGTTGACCTTTTTGGCCCCATACTGCTCACATAATGGTTCTCTTATTGAAGACAGGGCTGACAACCATCACTTTGAAGGGAGGACAGGGTTGCCTGCTGTGCGCCAGTTCAATGCCAGGGAAAAGCACAAAAGGATGTGTGCGAGTGTGTGCACTGACTCGACTGCCAATACATTTTTCTGTCTTTTTACGTGTGGTTCAGAGCAGCAGGGCGCACAAATGCTTTTGGATGAGAACACAGTGGTGCTCGCAATCAGTAAGACAAAGATATATTGAAGAAGCCCTTTCTGAGCTGCTGTGAATTGATGCCATTGTCTTGTCTGTCTTACACTACCTCTGTCTATGTTTCTGAGTGTATTTATCTGTATACATCTGTGAGAGTTTTTTATTGTGTGTGTGTGTGTTGTAGGCCACAGACTCTGGCAGTGAGGTCTGTAAAGGTTTATGCACTTTGAGAAAATTGCTTTCAACTGCTTTCCTTCTGTTGTTTGCTTGCTGCAGGTAGTTTTTGATATAGAGTACATCTCCAGGAGTTAGCAACACAAGGCGAGTTCAGCTTAGTCTGACACTCTTGGAGTTATTATCTGACTTCACTGATCCTGACATTGGCCATCCAGGGTAACTGGTACCATGAAGCTGGCTATCAACAGCGTATGTGAAGCTTGTGCTTTTCTCATTGGTCCTTTTTGATTAGAAACAATGCGATTAGAACCATAAAAGAAGTACTTAACATGATATTTAGATGAGAGAGCGACACTTGCAGGTAAATCTGGTAACAGAAAGCTAAATAGTGAAGAGGTGTATTCAGAAGCTGTATGATTGAAATAACTTTGTGTACATTAAAAATTACTATAGCCAAAATAGAGAGTAGACAGGAGTTGAAAAGTAGCCTGCTGAATGCTTATTTATAATCATGGGAAATATGCATTTTCTCCCCATTTGATAGGGTTTAGTTTTTTCTATAGTCACAAATTCTTCTTGTACTTTAAGCTGTTGTAACGTAAAAGGAGTGCTCATTATTGTTTGTGGTTTTCCTGTAGACTTTATCCAGTACGAAGGATGATTGATTTTTCAATGATCTGATTGGTCATGTTTTTATCTTTGCTCCAGAGCAGGTTAACCCTGCAGCGTAGGTTACCATGGTGATCTAACCTCTAAGCAAGCCAGCTTTGTAATACCAGAAAACCTAAACTGAACCTAGTGATAGTCTTCAGGTGGCAAGTGCACTGTGCCATGATTTGTATATTTAATTTCACTGTACAGCACACACATTTTGAGAAAGCACACACACAAACACTATGATGCTCAGCTCCATGCATCAAGCTGTGTGGCTGCAGTGAGAAAATTAATTGATAAAGATCTGATGGAGAGAGAGAGAGAGTCATTGGTATAGGTCAAGGGCCACACAGACACACACACACACACACACACACACACACACACACACACACACACACACACACACACACACACACACACACAACCATTTGTACCACTCTACCACTACATGCAGAAATAATGAGTAGAGGTGTACACGTTGGCTTACTCTCAAGGTTAAACAGCTGTGATGTTATTTTAAAATGCAGGCAAGGACTCAAAGGCATACACACACACACACACACACACACACACACACACAATTCTAGGAGAGATATTTCTAAAACAATCTTGAGAATAGTTAAATAATTGTGCTTTGGGTCAAACAACCATGCTGATTGGACCATGAAAGAATGTGCTTAAGCTCAAATATAACTATCAAGAAGAACAACAGAAAGCCTTAGGGAGCAATTCACGTGAAGGACAGCATATGGGCAGAAACATACATAATAGACGCAATATGTGAACACGTGCATTTTAAAAGCATTTAAACACTCACTGGCAGATATTCAGTCAGGCAACTGATGACATTTTCAGCACAAGACGCACACATAAAATACGGTCACATTTAATCCTCTGACATTTTATTTTCACACTGATGTAGATTGCCCCTGGGGGACATAAATCCATAATAGAACAAATCAAAGCATCTACTATAAATTCCGCCAGCTCCGTTTGACTTTTTGGCATTTTGGTTGTGATATCCAGATTGAAAACCAACTATATCTGCATATGTTTTTTTACTCTTACCTGTTTGCAAATTACAAACCTTTCAAACTGTCACTGAAAGACGGATTTCGACTATTTGATGAGTAAGAGTACTTGACATACAGTGACATACAGTAAATCACCCTTACAGCCATATTTAGAGTCTGAGAGAAATAGATACAGGGTGAAGAAACTGGCTGGCATAATGAAGTCATCTCCACGCC
The DNA here is from genome assembly GCA_034779795.1 of Ctenopoma multispine. Taxonomy (NCBI): domain Eukaryota; kingdom Metazoa; phylum Chordata; class Actinopteri; order Anabantiformes; family Anabantidae; genus Ctenopoma; species Ctenopoma multispine. The sequence continues at coordinate 5,681,326 of JAUYWH010000015.1, read as the reverse complement.
GGTCACATAGTGCCGAGTTTGTTTGAATTCCTCCAGGGACGCTGCTTCCCACTCTGTCTGTTCTCCCATGTAGAAGCCCCTGGCCTCGGCCTGCACATCACAGCATGTCTCTTATTTCAGGCACATGCATAAACACAAGCATACACTCTGCATCAACACCCAGATGTGGAAAACTAGATTAGCACTGTGTGAGAAAGAAATACCTCCGCCCTCCCCTCACTTTCACCTTCTTGCCCTGATGTTTCGCTGTGGTTGCACTGAATAGCCTTATCACAATAGTTACACAATCCATCACTATCCATGCATACAGACACGTGCAGACACAAACCATTCATTTCAACCAGTCCTATTTTATTCACTCTGACATTTCAGACATTTCTGTATAACAAACAAACTCACAGAAAAATGGCATTGTTTATCATTATCTCACCCTTCGGTTCCGTTCAGAAAGCTGTTGGGAGTTGATGTTTGCTCGTATTGAGCAGGTCCAAGCCCACGCAGGCCACTGACATGAGTTGATGGAGGAAACTAGGCGAGCTGGACTAAACTGCTCTGAAAGCAGTGACAAAGGCAATTAAGGCAAAATGCCAGTAGCGCAGATTTGTGGCTGTGTGTTGTCCATGACTGATGTGTGTGTCTCACATGTCTGTGTGTAAATGAAAAGTGGCGTGACATATTTTAGAGTGTGTGTGTGTGTGTTTGTGTGTTTTGAGATGCTCTCATGGCTCTTCCAGCCCGTCAAGAAGAATTAGGGCAGCCCTCTTAGAGACGAACAGAGAGAATACAAGCTGCTGATGCTTCCCTTCAGTGTGTGTGTGTGTGTGTGTGTGTGTGTGTGTGTGTGTGTGATCAGGGAAAATGCAGAAGTAAGGAAGTAATGGAGAGCAAATTAGAGAATACAAAAGAGACAAAGAAGGGATGCAGGCACCTGTAGCGTTGTGTTCAGCGACCTGTTGAGAACAACTGAGCATGCCCAGTTGTCTCCTCTCGCTCCACATGTTTCCAAGAGTATTCCTGGTCTGTTGCTAAGCGCGGCTGCACACACAGAGTGGTGGATGCTGTGATATAGTGAAGTGCATAAAAGGTCTAGAGAATAGTACCTCTGTTTCCTCTAAATATGCTGTAAATGAAAACCAATATGGGACAGGAAAATTAGAAAACATTAGTGAAGTCAGCATTTGTGTCAGGAAGAAAACAGGGAACACACTATATGAGGTAAGTTAGATCTCTGTCACAATCCCTTAAAGCTTCATTAAACAGTATTTTTGGTTTTAACAATTAAAGAGTACTGCCGCCCTCAGAATGAACACACCAACTTTTAGCCATTCCTGTCTTCTAGGTTTACATACCACAAAATCATTTCCGCAGTTATGGTATGGTAATGAAAGAATGTTTAAAGTGCAGCCAAGTGGACAGGTAGCGACAACGTCACTATAGGTGGTCGTATCCACCAGCACCTTACATTTTCTGATCTGCAAGATCAGATTTTGTGGCTGGAAACTAATGTGTTGTCTGTGAACACTGTCTTTGAAAATGTAATTTGGCTGCAGGTGCACTATTGTACAAACATTTGGGGTCACTTAGAAATGTCCCTGTTCCAGAAAGAGTAGCTAATTTTATAACATATCATACTGATCAGAAATACAGTGCCATTGTTAATGCTGTAAATGACTATTGTGAAAGGGGTTACAGCTGTTTTTTAATTAATTAATTAATATCTACATACAGTAGGTCACTGAGGCCCATCATCAGCAATTACCATTATGTGTTCAAGTGAGATTGTGTTTGCTAATGTAAGTTTAACAATACAACAGGCCAACTGAACATTTCCATGTAAACTATATGAAACCACTCGTTAAAAATATTACAGTCAAAAGCCTTTGTAACCCTAACACCTAAACTGTAAAGAGAAGAGGGAGAGAAGAGCAGAGTAGGTAATAAAACAAGAAAGTCTTAATGGTTAGAGCTGGATGGTAGAGGAGTGGGGCCAAGGTCTCTGGTATAAGCAGTGGCTGCTCACAGTGGTGTTTACTGCACTTTATAACATGAAGTACATCAACACTGTCACTTAAGATTAAAAATTAGTCAAAGTCAAATGTGTAAGGAATTGCTTAAGCTGTGTGCATCTTTCTTGGGCTGTCGTTCTTTCTTCTAGCTTTTGCTTGTGTGTTTTCAGTCACACACGGACTGTAATACTAGATTAGTCACCAGCAGAAATAGTCCCTTTGTTTTCCACCCAGTGTTATCTTTAGCATTGCTGATCAGTCTGTGTGTGCATGTGTTCTTTATCTTGTTTATTGAATCAGTGTAGCAGAGGTTTATTAACTCTGGACTATTGGACCTAACCATATCATGCAGTAAGATTATTGGACATTTGTATTCGGTCATGTGTGGCATGGTGGACAGCATTAGAGCACACACAGGTGTGCAGGTGGCTTCTTGTGGCTGAGTGACTTTATCTAGTTCAGGGAGATGGTGTGGTACCTGCAAAGCCTATTTAGGTCACGGTCAAACTGAAAGAGAGAGACACATGGCAGAGAGTGAGGAAGTTAAAGAAGTGATGAAATAAGAGAGACAGATTTAATGCTCTGAACTCTGGATATGTTATATTGTGTGACTCTACTACATCATATACAGTATGTGATATTATTAGACAGATGTAACTATATGTTTACTGTTGTTTGAAACCACTTCTGAAAGATTATAGAAGTATAAAGTCACACAAATAGGTAAAATTTCACTAAATTGTACTTAAGTACAAATGAAGTAAGTCCTAAGTAACTATTTAGTTACTTTCCTTCACCAGCTAAATAAAAAACAAAATGTCAAAGAAAATGTTCTTATACTGTGTGCTCATTCTGCACATTTACACAGAATGTTATAATACAAGAGGGAAAACGTCTGAGTGACTGTGCTGAGAATCAATGAAAAGCTGAAAAGAAAAGAAATGAATGTTGACACTGAAGATTACATTGTCATTTACTGACAGACTTTCTCTCACAATAACACATCAAAAGCAGCAACAACAGATCTAGCGATATTTCTTTCAACCTAGAACACCAGTGGCTTGAGCCACTGTAGCCCCCACACTCTGCACCACCGTGTTATTTCTTCTTTCACACTCTCCTCCTCGACTTTTCTCCCTCCCTCTCTCTCTCTCTCTGCCCATGGTTAGGCCTGGACTCCAAACACAGTCCATAACGACAGAAATAGAGCAGCTTAAGACACATTCTCAAACACACTCGAAAGCTTCCTCATGCTGCTCTCACACAGTTTGGGACGGCTAATTAGACTGCCCGCCTCTCCTCCTCGGTGTCAAACTTTGTCTTTCACTCAACATCTGTACCATTAGTTTCTCTCAACTCTGTCCTTTCCCGGTGTAATGCTTATTTAACACCCTCCCAGGTTCTTTCCCTTTTTGCTTTTATTTCTTGTTTTGAATTCATTTTTTACCTTCATCCTTGCCTCTCCTCTCCACCCTCCTACAGTGGGCTAAAAACCCAATTTATTTCTGTAGTGTAGGAGAGGGTTGTGAAGCTCCCAAGGGAATTTTTTTCTTCTGTTGTGTTGTCAAGGTAACTCACTATCAGGACATGGCCTCTCAAGCCAGTCCAAAAGGCACTGTAGCTGTATTCATTCATTTAAAAATAGGAGAGAAGAGGAAAAAAGGGGGAAAGTAGAGAAGGATGGGTCAGAGTTGAGAGTGGAGGAAGTAAGGAGAGATGATGGAAAAGAGATTAAGAGAATATGGATAGAAGAGGAAGCTATAGAAGAGTGGAGTGAAAAACTGAGGGGAGAGGTGGAAAGGTGAGAACAATACTTCACTGATGGCATCCCTGCTTTTCAATGAGGTAGAAAAACAACACACACCAACTGTCAGTCATGTCGCTCAAGGGGTCCCAATTGGCTGTCAGATGCTGCCATGGTAACTACCCCCATATTGCTGTTATCGTGTGGCTCTCCCTGTTGTGCATTGTGGTAGTGTGGCTACAGTCTGTGTGGGTGTGGTGGAGGTGGGGCGGTATACAACTCCTCTAACCCCACACTGTAAGTAGATCGATTATCAGCTGAAGATGCTGTCTCCAAATCTCTGTCAGTTTTTCTCTCTCTTTGTGTAGCTTTTGTCCCTGTTTGTCATTTGTACATTTCTTCTTTCCCCCTTTTATTAACTCTCTTGGAGGAAGCCAATGAACATGAAGCAGCATGCACTGTCTGTGTGTGTGTGTGTGTGTGTGTGTGTGTGTTTCCCACACATCTGATATCGGATTTCACTTTCTGTTACTGTGATTGACAGCTGTCAAAGGTAATGTGTCAGATGCTGGGCCAGGATGGCAGGGGACTGTACTGGTGCAGGTTGCCCCCAGGGAGGAGGAAGCATGGTTTGACAGCAGTCTGAGATCAGCACTGTCATATCTGGCTTTGTGTGTCAGTGATTCTTGCAGAGTGTTTTGCTCATGTACTGTATGCATGTACTATATGTGAGTGCTTTACAGCTGTGCATCTGCGAGGTAAAACTGGAAACTAAAGTTGGTAAAAACTTTTCTATTGTCTCTCTGTAAATACAGGGTGCAGACTTCTACAGTATATATATATATATATATATATATATATGTTGAATTTCAAGAATTCAGATCTTTTGAGTAGTGAGTTCTCTGCATCTTTTAGGTCACAAGAATCCAGGTTCTACTTTGAGTTGAAGTAAAACAATGTACATCATACAGTATTCTTCCCAAAGTATTAAGCTCTAGGCTACATGAAGTTGATAATTTATGAAATAAGCAAGTGTTGTTTGTGTTGGTTTCACAGTAAATGAAACAAAAATATACCAAGCCAAATATATAGAAAATATATAAACCAACCAGCAGTGGAAATAAGAAATAAACTAGAGCTGATAAGTCTTAATAAGTATTAAGTGTTTTGGTCAAAATGCATAACAATATTAACCTAACAGATACTAAAATGAGTTTAATAACCAAAAGCAGCAGCAGCAAGTCCTCAGGAAGCAGGAATCTATTCACAGGCTAACAAACTAACAGGCAAGCGAGCACTCAGTGTACAGTCTGACTTTAGTACACAAACAAATCTTGTACAGTCTGACTTTAGTACACAAACAAATCTTGTACAGTCTGACTTTAGTACACAAAGAAATCTTGTACAGTCTGACTTTAGTACACAAAGAAATCTTGTAAGATCCCATGTAAGATCCGTTGACCTCAGTACTGCTCAGTACTGATCTCAGTACACTTCTTGTGTGTTCGGGCTGCAGTTCAGTATGTACTGAAAGTGTCGAGGGCAGCGTGTTTGTATGAGTGCTGGTATCAGCAGCAGCCAAGTCAAATTTGCACAAGTTTGTAGTTTGTAATAGACTAAGCAGTGAGCACATGCAGCTAGTGTTGCAGCAGTGATCTCCTTCATATTGGCCTCTACTGAGTAGCATTACTCTGCGTAGGACAGTGACAATTCCTCTGCACAGGAGATTGTGTGATTGTGAAAAATGATTTGGGAACACCAGAACAATGACTATGCAAAGATTATGCACAGATATATATATGGTCTCTTTTTTTGTACTAATGACGTTAAAGCCATGTGAATGGATGCTCGAAAAAGGAGTTGCTTTGTTATATAATTATTGGCTGTGGAATGTTAGCAACAGATTGTGATAAGTTGCATGTGTGTTTATTTGGGAAACATTTTCTTGAAGCCAAACATGTATAGTCCACTGAATCTGTACATGAATTGAGTTTTTTAAAGGACAATCAACCTAAGCTGACTGAGAGACCTAAGTTTGATTATCTGGAGAGGGCTTCAGTTAGACGTGGCAGCAGGTTAGACGAGAGAAAGAGGGAAAAACTATCAAATTAAGTGATTAGGTAGTGAGTGGAAAAAACAAAGTATATGCACTGAGAAGTATTTTGTGTGTGAATGAACATACATGCACTAGAAAGAGTGAGTGCCAGTTTCAAAGGTGGTGTTTTTTGAGGAAGGATGAAAGAGAGAAAGAGGCTGCATCTACAGCCTAAGGGAAGGCTGTTGAAGAAATCAGTATTTTTAGAGAGAAACAAGAAATTCACAGTAAGATCCCACGGTTTTGATTGAAATGTCTCCTGATTAAGTGTTCTATTGTGGTCTAATATAAAATAGCATCAAATCGAAATTACACAGTAAACTGTGCCTTTATTCCTCAGACCTCACTGTGACTCCACTGACAGCTTTTAGCTTTCTGCTGCTTGCCTCTGGATAAAAAAGGAAGAAGTGATAGAAAAAGACAGAGAACCATGACTCATTCACATTATCCTCTGATGTGGAAATCCTGACGTGTCCTCACACACACAAAAACACACAAGCACACGCAACACACACGCACGGGGAGGCCAGGAACCCTTTTGGAGTACCACCATGTGTGATATGCTTTGAGCAGCAGCCAGTCATAGACTGTGGAGCGTCTAATTCTCTCTATATATTTTAACTTGTGCGCCTAGCTGTACCTTGAAATCAGAGTGGGAAATTCCTCCCAGTTATCAGCTCAGTGGTGCCACATTATTGCAGGAGTGTTTTTTATTTTCTAGCATATTATTGTGCTTTTATCGTGATGTTCAGGTTTAGTCATAGATGGTGTTAAACAGTGAAAGTGGTCTTGTTAATTTCAGATCATCTTCCTCTACCCTTCTGGTCTGACAACAGATGGACTGAAAAAAATATTTGGTAGAATCTCTGCACTAGATAAAGGGATAGTTCATTCTTTTTTGATGTCTGTAAAAAATGTCATGTATTATTGAAATCCTAAAGGTCTGTCCACAAAGCAAAGTAATTTGATATTCTTTAAATGAGACATAAAATGTACAGTGTAGTGACATAAAAAAAATGCATTAAAACAAGAGAAGAGCTAAACTGATTGATTATGATTTATTAATTTTCTGTTGTAGATTGTTTTTCATGTGATTGTAAACTGCAAGTTGACTTTGGACTGTTTGTTACCAAAACAACACATCTGAAAACATCACCTCTGTCTCTGTGTAACTTGAAGGGATAATTTTTATGCCTTTGTGTATATAAGAATGTTGTTAGGGAATTTCTTATAATTAAAAAATAAATAATGAACTGATTCGATTTTGGTTGTCAAAATTTATGGTCACTGTGATCTCATGTCACATCAAGGCAAAATCTCAGGTACACATGTAGGGAATTTCATATCATCTGTCCCAATGAAAAACCTGATTTGAATATATCTGGACAGACCCATGTAAACTGCAACTTGATTGGTTAGCAGAGGTTGGCAAATGCAAGGTGGGAATTCTAGTTTGATATTTCATAGGCTAAATGATTAACTGGTAAACTGTGAGAATAGCCGGTGAGTTAATTAATAACAAACTGTTGGTTGCGTGTACTATTTTTAGCTGTGGATGAATACACATTTGTATAATGGTGATTATTTATGGCAGCATGTGAGAAGAACACTGATAAACTACAACAACCATGTTCATTATTACTAGTTTTGTATTACTTAGCAACAGCATCTCCCTCATGTTGATGCAATAAAGTAATGTTTGATAAGGATAATACACATAATACATATGTCTGTGAAGATTCTCAGTCATCCAGGTCACGATTATCTTGTTTTTAAGTTTGTGTGTGGTTCCTGTAGTCAGCAAGTTTTCTCAGTGTCCTTTCATACTTCTGCCAGTCGTAGGGTGTTCCTCCCAAAACGCATAGTTAAATGTCTGTGAAGACTCTCAGTCATCCAGAACTAATGAAGCTTTCTGGATGGAAGGCGAAACATTTTCAAAAACTTCATAAAGTCCATTAGCCACTGAAAAGCATTTTTTTTGGTAACATATAATACATATACTATATATTTGAGCACATTATTATATCCTGTTACGTAAAATGTCACACTTTGTGGAGGCATGTTTATGATGAACACTTTTTCTTCATGTTTAACTTTAAAGATTCCTTCAAACCCTCACAGTACGTATACAGACACTCATTTGCACCAGTAACTAAATGAGGTAAAAAGCAAATTGAGTTCCATTGATTAAGTTTCTACATTAACTCCCAGCCTCCAGGTCTTATCGTACCTGGAAGAACATTTGCTTGCGTTTGTATTTAGATTGATCAGGCTTAATCGTTTCAGTTAGCAGCATTGACGTCTAGTCAGCTATTGGTGAGAGCAGTCCGGTAAGTAATCACCTGAGGAATTAGCTTTGGCTTTAAGGAAGCATCATCAGTCATTAATCAGGCTTTGCTCTAAATTATGTAAATTTGAGCATGAGTGGAAGGGAATTTGCAAGCACTCAATAAAAACAGCTGAATTATTGTGTTTATCACTGTTTTTGTAGCGTGCGACCGACCTGTAAGGAGCCAAAGACTACAAATAACAGCTCGAAATAACTCAAAAGTCTTACAAAAGTGCTGAAAAATCTATTATGCAAGACAAGTGGTAAGGATTGAGTAGATACCAACGGGTTTTTTTAAGTTTTTTTGATTCCGAATGTGTTTTTGCTTTGAGACCAAGCACAAGAAGAGTGAGACAGAGAGAAAATTGCCATAACTGGTGTTGATGAGTTGGCAAGTTCACACAAGAAAAAGAGGGAGAACGTTCATCTCATCTGAAACACATACAGGAAGAAAACGAATGAGAACCAAGTGAGAGTGTGGTGGTAAAAAGAAAACAGGGGCAGTTTTGATGCTGTTACTAAAAACCAGCTTGCAGCCTCTCCCTACCACTGATGGTTTCGGGGCTTTGTCTGACAACCTTTCAAAGTCACTCACAGTGCCTGGGATTGAAAAGATGACTGAAAGCATTACCCACATTTTGATGCTTTTTCTGCAACAAGGAAACATCATGACACATTAAACAGATGAAAGAAAGTGGACTGGCGAGTAGATTTAAATTCTTTTCAAGGCATTTGCATTTTAGACGGATTTAACCTCACTGACAAGTGATCCAGCTTTTCTTCCTCTCTAGACCATAAGGTGCCACCACCATCATTCATCTCATTATTCACAAATCAGAATTAATCATAAGGTCTCCATTTCATTTTCTCCAACTCTTCTCCTTCTTCCTTTAACAGAACATCAATTTCTCACTATTTTATTAATGTTCATCTCAGACACTCAAACGATTTGCTCAGACAGTGGACAACACAATATATCACTAGTGTCAGAGAATATGAGCTTAGAGCTTTTAGTGTTTTTCAAGCATGAAATGAAGAGCGATAAAAATCTGAATGCTCATAAATAAAATGTCTGAAATACTGTAAGTTAAAAAACATGTTGTGTGTGGTCTGCAGCTGTTGTGAACAATGAAAAAAGTGCAAAGGCAGATATATGACACAGTTTGTCTTTTTAAGAGTTTCCACTGAAACCAACCCCTTCCCCCCCTGGGGAATTGAGTGATTCAACAAAATGCTGTAGATAGAAGGTCATGTTCTCTCAAGATATACCTCGTTTTTCGTTATTCTAAGTACAGGTATTATGTCAGAAGGGGTTGGTTTGTTTAGTGTTCAACCTTTTCTTACTGTCAATCCATCTCATTAAATGCGGTACTTGCATGTTATTTGTGGAATAAGTGGTTCATGTGTTGGGGACTATTTGCAGATGTATATTAATATACATTTGATTTGCTATAGTGAGTATAAATTACAGCAGGATGATTTACAATACTTAATATGTATTTTGAAAAAATAAAAACTACAGTGCTACTAGGTTTATCATAATGGTTAACATGTGTGTTTTTAAACAAACACATCATGCTAACATCCATTAGTGGCATCCATTGTTAGTTTATTTTCATGGGATATGTTTACAAAAAAAGAAACGTAAACTCTACCAGACTTATCCTTTATTGTATTGTCCTCTGTGTTGTAGCTAATCCTGTGGTATGTCTAGAAATATTTTTTGTATTTTCACACCTCAGATAAAAGTTTCACAGAGATACTGTAAACAAAGCTTGATGGTTACGTGCTGATGGCCAACAGACTACAGAAATAATCTGTGTTAAAATGCATTCGCTGCCATATTTGGATGACAGAGGATTTTTCCTCTCACCAGGGGAACTGTGATTTAAACCATTTTCTCCTTTGTGTCTCTACAGAAATCTGCTGGACAGGGATACCTTCTCCAAATCAGACCCAAGTAAGATCAGGATTGTCTCTGTTTGCCTGTCAGTCCTGGTGAACAAGTTTGTACTTTTCTGTCACTGTAGGATTGTTCATTTATGTGGCTTCTTAGATTCACAATAGTGAGAACAGAAAGAGAGCAACAAGTCTTACAACTTAAACAACCATATACATGTTGTTGGTCCCTTTCCTCACATACAACATATAATAGACTTTGAAAGAGCACCCCTATGGCAGCAGGCAGTCGTATTTCACAGGATAACAATCTTAACAAAACATGTGCAAGGAGGGAGTATACGAAATCATGTAATGCCAGTTGAATTAATGTATATTGCAGATGGTAAAGGTAGGTATAAAAGAAAAGGTGGCAGAATGGAAGGTATAATACGTGAAGAAAAAGAGGAAACAAATGTAAAACAGCAAAGGAAAAAGATAGAAAACAAGGGAAGTGTAAAGTTATCAAGAAACAATTATGAACTTTTCTAGTTGTATGTGGTCATGAGTCACTTCATGCTTTTTTTCACAGTATGTGTGAACTCAGCTTGAGGCAGGTCTGACTAATGCATAGGAGGCCAGCTAAGATGCTTGTTCCTATAGATTCACAGAATGAGTGGTAATTCTCCTTTCCTCTATTCTCAGTTGAAGTGGTTATAATAATACTGTGAGAGGCAGAGTGGTAAATTTAAAGAATAGTGACATGCCAGAGAATATGCTTCAGACAGATTTCAGTAATTTTAAAACCAGGCATTTACATACATAAACACGTAACTTTACTACATTTATATCCAGCACATTATGTATTTAAATTATATCAAATTATAAATGCTGGATGTCAGTGATCTGTCACACTGTGACAGATCACCCCCCCTAAAATAAAATAAAATCCTCAGTATCACAAAAATGATATTTATTGTATTAGTTGTGTTTGAATTTAGGATTATGATATCATAATGACCTTTGATAATATACAATCACACACACTTTGCAAAACATGGTCAGCACATTTACAGTAGCATGGGATAGAATGACTCAAGGTGGTCATGATGACAGTGACACAATGACAAGGATGACAGTGATTAGGAAGAGGCGGATGAGGAGGAGGAAGCTCAGGCTTTACCCATACATTAAGTTGTGTTTTTATGCTGAGTAGCACTTGTGATTATGCTGACCACAGTGACTTCACAGTGACTGTAGTCTCTCTCCTGATATAAACCGTTCTGACACGTGAAAAGAGCAGGAAGGTAAAGGAGAGAGAGAGGGGAAAAAAATGTGATAAAAAGTGTGAGATGATGGAAATGTAGAGACATGTTACAGTTGCTGGTAAAATTACCTTTAAATAATTTAAAGAGCAAGGATCCATAAGAAAACTGAAGCTTTCTGGCACAAATGGAAAAAATAAAGTATTTCAATACATCATCTACAAGACAGAACAGTCTAAAGTTTCTATTATATTATTGTTTTATATGCTTTCCTCAAAATACCAACTTTTCTTTCTCAAAATAAATATTTTTATGTATTTGTGTGACGATGTACATTGATTTACCCTTTTGTTACCTATCTGAGAAGAACATTACAGGCCTCCAGAAACTGAAATACATGATCTCAGTAATGTGCCTTCTGTCCTGTTTTGGGAAATTGTGTAATGACCTAAAATGATGTTTCTCACCATCTGGAGACAGAAAACATAATATATATTCATACATATATATCTATATCTATAGATATAGATATATATATTCATACATATATATATATATCTATATATAGATATAGATATATATATATCTATATCTATATATATTTGAATTTCATGAATAAAACTGTTTGGTGCTTTGATGTTGTTTCATTTCAGATTCATGCAATTATGTCTTATTAGTCATATACTAATGGAGCCGTGAAATATCATGACATTTGCTTTTGCTTTTTATTTATTTGCATGGTGTTCCTCTATCTTAGAAAGTAAGCCTAGCTGGTTACATACCGCAGAAGTTATTAAGTACACCACATCAATAATTGAGAAGCATTATTTTAAAAATGTCTGGGTAGATGATATCTGTAAGAGCTTTAGCATTTATAGTTAATTATCTTTTATGTTTTATGTTGCTGTTCTCTTCAGTTTGTGTTCTCTACACACAAGGCATGGGCAACAAGGAATGGAGAGAGGTGAGTGTGTTTATTATAGAACATGTAAGTGTGCTGTCTAATTGCATCACTTGAAGTCAATCTCTATCAAAACTCAAAAACAAACACAGTATCAAAACGTTTAAACACAATTACTCAAATACATATTTTTTTCCCTTTTGTACAGTATGTTTTAGCTTTCCTAAAAAATTATATCCCTATTATAGTTTATGTTGATAAAGTTGAAAGCTGGGATTTTAGAAACTGTTTATTTATTACTCACAGTATAACATATTTATAGGTTGCACTGTTGAGGTTCTGGACAATTCCATTAATGATCTGCACTAATTATGATATAACACTAAACTTCAGTAATGAATATTCATGCATGGAAATGAGGGGCAAATTTTTCAGCTCTAATCATACCCAGTTATTCATAGTTCTCAGTAGCCCATCATCTGCATGCATTATTAATAGGCTAAGTTAAATGCCAAACTGGGACCTACCTGATCCTCATTGACTTGATACTTCAGTTGCTCTGCATTCATTATGCTAAATCTGTACATAATCTCCTGTAACCAGTGTCTCCCCTGATGTGTCTCTTAGGGAAAAACCTGTTAATTAGTTATTCACAGGTCACTTCATACAGTGCTTTTAAAAATAGGATGTGTGTGAGATCCAAGTTTTGCTGAGATGCAGAAATGTTTAAACACTAGTTGTAGCTTCATGTACACATGGTCATTTTCATCGATTATATAGAACCTGACACATTTTCTACAATTCAGAAAACCAGAAATACACTAAATACAGTTTCTCTAAAAATATATTTCTATCTGTCTGTCTTCTTTGTCCAGTTTGGGAGAACAGAGGTGATTGATAACACGCTAAACCCAGACTTTGTGGGAAAATTCATTTTGGACTACTTCTTTGAAGAGCGTCAGAACCTCCGATTTGACTTGTAAGTAACATAAATGTTTTTTCTAATTTATATTACATGTCTCCTTTACATGAATAACTCAGATTTGGCTTTAATTAGAGGTTCCACGTTACCTTTCACTTTACACACTTTTTGTGCTGTAGATTTAATGTCTAAAAGATGAAAATATCATTTAAACGAACACATGAACACCGTGATACCTTTAAGCGTTTGTGTTGGCGTCCGTCTACCGTCTAATTAGTATTTGAACATAACTACAAACACTATGTCTGGTGAACACCAGGCACCTGGCTAATACCATCCTTACAGTGAAGTGTGGTGGAGGCAGGATCATACTGTGGGGGAGCAGCTCAGCAGCAGGGACAAGGAGTCTGGGCAGAGCTGAGAGAGAGATGAATGTTGCCAGTGAAGTCCTTGAAAACCTGCTTCATAGTGTATATGACCTGAGACTGTAACAATGGTTCACCTTTCAGTACAACAGTGATCTGAAGCATACAGACAAAACAACTCTGGACTGACTTCAGGGCTCTGGCAGACAGATCTTCAGGCAGAGTCAGTTCACACACATTTCTTGATCCAATCTTACAGAGCTTGAGAAGATCTGTCAGGAAGAATGGAATAATCTGTCTGTATCCAGGTGTGCAAAGGTTAAACCTCACACAGGAAGACTCAACGCTGTAACTGCTCTCAAAGGGGATTCTACAAAGTACTGAGTAGAGGACTAAATATTTTACTAAATAACTAAAAGCTCTGAAGCTACTGTGTAGAAGAAATTAAGTCAGAGAAGATGTAAGAAGAGACAGTTGGTCTTTAGATTTATTAAGCCACCAGACTGCCAGTAGGTGAGGAGATTCTGTTTCTCAATTTAGTCTAAGATTGCATTTCTTATTGAATTACAGAGGGGATTTCAGTGGCTTTATTTTATTAGATGAGACTAATTAAATTATCATCTACAGTATGAACTAGGGAGCCATACGACAACCCAAATGCAATCTGAAAGTTCAGCTGTGATGAAACACTTCATGTGCCTGCCTGCATGTGTGTGTGTGTGTGTTTGCATCCTTACAAAGTACCAAGTAACAAAGTAGGCAAAAATACCTTTATGAAAATATAATCATAAAAAAACAGTTTCACTTTTCCTATGAACCTCCAGTGGGTTTTCTTAATATATTTGTATGTGTGTACGGTATGTGTGCTTTACAAATAACACATGCACCGTGGACATACAAAGGCTGTTCAAGGCACTGTGTAATGGTAGCAACACACATGAGATGTACAGATGCACACACTTATTGAGCTGTGACATTCGTGCTCAGGACATCTGTGTTTGTGTGTCTTCAGTACAGTAGCTGGATGCATGCCTCCATGCTCACTGTCACTTGAGTGATTTTTCTGAATGGAGCTGAGTATGTGAGGGACAAAACAGGACAATGGCTTTTTGTTGGTCTTTGTGTGTGAATGTGTTTGCCTCTACATTCCTCCAGTTAAGTGTTTGCTCACACGTGCATGTATGTTTTCTATGTTTAGAGGACTAGTGGGATTTGCCCAGATGGTCAAGACACTGAAGCTTCACCCTGAGCACCTATGCTCAGGCTCAAATATCATAATTATATTTAATCATCTTGCGTACTCAGGCATGTTTCGGATATTAATTTTGAATCAAAGATTATGTTCAGTCCACACATCCAAAGATGTACCTTATTTTATCCAGAATGTTCTTGCAAAGTAACTAAATTGCCTCTCATTCCTTCCCCCAAAATATTACCCAGCAAAGGCCAATCCATTTTAGTGGTGGGTGAAATGACCTGAGCTGTGAAATGACCTGAAATTGCTGAGTGAACAGCTTGTCTGATTGCTTCCAGTTCTTTAGAGAAGCCTCTGCGCTGGAGGGGGGCATTTCTCTCTGCAAGCTTTATATATACGCGACAGACCTGCAGGTTGAACTGAGCAATAAAAAAGTGTAAATAATAAACTTTAGTGACTACAGCACTAATGAGCAGAGATAGGCAGACACTTATTTAATCTGGTTTCTGTTTGTCCCTCTCTCACATGCACAAACACATCTACTCTCAGAATCGTATGTGTGACTGCCAGTTATTCCATTAAGTGTCACTTCTGTGGAAGATGCCTGCGATGCAGCAAGTGAAATACCCAGGGCCTCTGGTGTGATTGTTGACGACAACCTGCTTGGCCCCATCACTGATTTACCTTGTCTGTAATCCCTGTTGTGTTTGCAGCTGAGCTCTTGTCACCCTTCATCACTTTGTAATTCACTGGCTCTCTCCTTCTGCTTTTTTGTCATAGGTATGATGTGGACTCAAAGAGTGCCAATCTGTCAAAGCACGTGAGTACCAAAACTCGTCCTATATATTGTCTTTTTTTTCCCCACATGGAGGCGTGTATGTTCACACTGATTTCTGTCTCTGCACACTTTTTGCTAATTTCGCTGTGTGGGTGTGAGCATGATTGCTGTTCTTGTCATTACCTCCCATTAGCCTCATTTCAACCACATAACAGTAATCTGGCCATTACAATGAGTGTGTTTATCATCTTCTGTAATAGCACATTCCCTGAACGGCCTGTAGTTCATTCAGAAATTAAATAAACACAGATTTTCCCTGTCCACCCTGCTTTTTTCTGTTGACAGCAGTGATTAGCATAATGGTAATTAGAAACAACAATGTGATAACTTGGTCTTTTTCTGGCAAACAATAATAGCTGTGACCTGCCCACTGCAACATGGGGATAATAGATTAAAGAGGAAGGCATAGCTTCTTTCCTTTCAAAGGTTTTTCTTGGTAATGTTTAAAGCCGTTGACCAGCCACTTAAGCTTGTGGGCATTCAGTTTATTTTTAATCACTGATCTTTTGTGTGATCAATCGAGTAACATTTCAATTAGTTAATAATGAATCTGCAGGTAGTAATAAACATTTCTTTAAAATGCCTTTTTATATGTCAACATTATACCACATAACATCTGAATAGTTTAGGAAATGTGCTTAGACACTGTTTTTGTTGAGGTTAGGTGAGACGATTAATATCATGTCTGTTAAATGCAAAACTACTGCCAGCATCCAGGTAGCTTGGCATCTTAGCAAGTCTTGATAAGGGAAAAACAACACGTCTGGCTTTTTCCAAAAGTGTGAGATGTGTTTGTTGTTGTAACAACATAGCAACAACAAACAAATAAAATAATGCAACAGCAATAAACTGTGGACATTATCTAGAAATTGTACTAAAGCCACAAATACCAGTATGAAATCATGCATGGTGTCTTCCCTTTTGCCACTTCCTGGAAGAGAACTGCTACACTGAATACAACTATGTATTCTGATTATGTTTGTGAGTGTGGTTGTCTCTGGAAGAAAAGTTACAGTCACTTGACTTGTGTCCCAGAGTGAAGTGAGTGTCCCTGCAGACAGCACACTAGTTTTTCCCTGAGGCGACACACCTCAGCTTTTGGCTCTTACCAGTGTTCGCTCCTCAGTGTTCAGCCCAACCTGTCCACCCACATACCAAACACACAGGCACATTGCTTCCCAGGGTTTTATGTAATACACACATCGAAAGAGGTTGACATAATTGGAAAGAACAAAAGGAGATGGGAAATGTGAGACATGAGGTGTTAAATAGGAGCAGATGACAACTAAACTAAACTTTCTGGATAATTTACACCATTGAACCATTGTTACTTTAGTTGACTCTACTTTAAGTTGATGAATTAAAGAAACTGGAAAAACTAAACTAAATCTACATTTCATGTAGCCATCAATAATAAGATTTCTAACCTACCTCATGGTGGCGCTCTTGACAACATGGTGTAGTAAAATGATAAGCTGCTTTCTCCAGGGAACATTATTCTGTCACGTTATTTGAGATATTAATCCTTTTAAGCACACTAGTGAAATTTTATTATATTGTGCTTCATAGTATTATCAAGTGGGTACATATTAACAGAGGAACATGGAAAGTATGTGGGAGCTAAGGAGTTAAATTTACAAATTTAAAGCTCTCTAATTGGCCATAGGGTGGCACTACTGACAATTTTTATTCAGAATTCATTACAAAAATTATATTTACTCAATTATCACATACACAAAACTGATTATAACGTACGTCTACTATGCTAGCAAGTATGTGAGACAAGATGAAAATTAAATATTTGCACATTTTCAGCGTAATGAATGACCACATGGTGGCGCTGTAGCTGCCATTTTGTAGCATGTACAGTATTTCACTCTTCACAGTATAGCAAGTTTACGTCTATAGCATTTATAGTTTTTTAGATATTCATGATTTTGTTCATACTACCATCAATTTCCATTCATAAAAATCATATTAATTGAGAAATTCATAAATAAACAAATGGCTGTTTCCCTGTGCTCCTATTAAGCAGCATAGGCCACAAGGCTTCTAATGTTCACCTTCATTAAGGCCATATGCTCAGTTGCCTTCATTTATTTATTCAGCCGTTATGCTCAGTTACAGGAAACTGCCCATTATCATCATGTGGCATCAGGCTGGAAGCTATAATAAAAACAAAAAGAAATAAACCTTTTAAGTGCATGATCATACCTGATTTGCTACACTCAAGGCACTTGTAAATAGCAGAGATAACTCATAAATCTCACTGTTTTTGAGCATTTACAGTAAATTATACTTTAAAACCAAGATGAATTGAATTGAATTGCTGGTTGTGCGTTCGGGGCTCGTAGAAAGCTCTGGTTTGAGTATTAATTTGACATAACAAAGCCAGTGTTGCTGACCCTCATGCCTTGACATCTTTACAGTATGATGAAAAAGTGAAAAAGTACAAGATGAAAGTGAAGCACATAGCTTCTCAAAAGTAAATTCTGTCCCTTTCAGTGTCAACTCATGTTCATGTTGTACTGTTTTATTGAACGGATGCGTTCAGTTTCCCTTGTGTTTTCCTAATCTCATTTTCTTGTCTGTCCCTCTCGCTGTGACTTTCTGTCCGTTTAATGTTGCTGCTTGTTCTCTCACTTTCTTTTTTTGTTCCCATCACGCCATTTCTCTCCCTCACTCTGTCCTTCCACTCCATTCCCTCCATTTTTAAATCAATAATCTCATACAAGTAGAGACAAGCATTTTGGCCTTAGAGGCAGCATGTATCCAGCCAGCCTCGCTGCCGGCGAGGGGGGAGAGCCAAAGAGCCAATTCATTAGATGGCAGTTTAGCATGGGGACTGTAGGCTGCAGGATATGTGTGGAATAAAAGAAATAAAACACACATTCACACTGTCCTGTTTATAGACACACTATTTGTACATCTCTGTGCCAATAGATACGAAGTGAGGTTGATCCTATGTTGCATAGCAAATCCTTTTAAATGGGTTTTATGTTGTCTGTGTAAAGTTCAATGTTTTTCTGCTCTTTCTTAGAAGACATATATAGCACAGATGACACAAAACAACATTCAGGTTTCTACCGGTTACATGACATAGTAACTTGCCCACCAGTTGCCTGGCAGCTGTTTCCAACCAAGAACTAGTCTGCTATCTGTACCAATGTACAGACTAGCACATTCCCCTTTTTTCTGTTTGTGCAAAGTGCTGTTAACGAGCGGCTGGCCTTAGCTTTGCATAAGAGTAGTATGAGTCTTTTTATCTAATGCTGGACATAAAACCTATTAAGTGTGTAACTAAAAATGTCAGATTTTGCCTCTAGTAAAGCAATTACATATAAACTTTTTGTGAAGTGGATGCTGGATGCCTTGAGTTTCTTAACTAAGCCAAAAAAATACTTTTTGAGTTAGCTAGCTCAGATTTTGTGTATATGGTAGTGTTACTATGACTATGGCAGTTTTCCTAAAATTGGATAAAAATAATCGAATGTATTGCTTGATTACAGTATCGCAATATATTGCAATATATTGCAATATATTGCAATATATTGATCGAGAATTGCCAGATTCTTGCCAGTACACAGCCCTAGTAGGCAAACATGTGACTGGCAAGGGAATTCAACAATAAACTAGATATGCTTGACGTGTTAACGGTTCAGTTCTGCAGTGTCAACGACGAAAAGCATTAGACTCCCCTAAAACTAATTTCTGTAATGTTTTTTGACCATCTGTTGTGTTTTGTCCTCTGCTTTGAATCTTAGCCTTATCTATCAAACAGTTGATTTTTCTGGAACATTACTGAATGGAGCTACACCCACACAATTATCGTTTTCACATTAACTCTTTCTATCCCATGCTGTTATATATTTAGCCATTAGTTGCACACAGCCAATTTTCAGATGGACCTCATGCTAGCAATAGCCAGTGTTGCTAGGAGATTTGTGTCTTTACTGCACTGTCTCCACATCATAGACAGGAAAGAATACCATATAATATCATAAGAATCTCTTAAAAGTGCAAGTACAAACAAACAAATCAGTTTATAAAAAGCCATAAGGCTGCATGTGCGCGTTGCTGAAGAAACTGACTAGATCTAGACATGGAGACACACAGTAGATAGAGACAGAATGACACGACTGATCAATGGAGCAAAGAGAAGCCATTATGTTAATATTGCTTGGAGCTGCTCCAGTCAGATATTAGAGGCAGTGTCCGGTAATGACAAAGTGTTTCTACCGGTGTACCCCCTGGGGAATGAGGGATCAGGAAGCTTTTATAATGGTTCCCATTTAGAAAAGAAGGATCTGATATAGTTTGTGTTATAGTAGTTGTGTTTCACACTCTACTTGTTTTTTAGAGGCTAAGATTGTATATTGACTAAGCTGGAGGCCCTTTTTACACTGACAGACAACATTTCTAAATTTCACATTTTGTGTTCTTCTCTCCATCTTTTTTGCTTTTCTTTCTGTATCAGCTGTAGGGTTTTATTAGCCAATGTGGTGGACGTTTGATTTATCAGCGTGGCGAGGGAGCACAGTGGGGCAGGTGTGAGGGCTGATGGGAGGAAGGTTTAATCTACTTCCCAATATTATCTGTCAGTGGGGAATGTGGAGGTGTTTTTAAGGGTTTTAGTCCTGAAGGGCTGCACTCAGAGATCAGGAGGGGGCTATTTTTGCTGTGCCACGGTGGTCATGGTTGTAATTTTATGTCAGTTTTGT
Source organism: Ctenopoma multispine (assembly GCA_034779795.1). NCBI lineage: Eukaryota > Metazoa > Chordata > Actinopteri > Anabantiformes > Anabantidae > Ctenopoma > Ctenopoma multispine. The sequence continues at coordinate 5,661,067 of JAUYWH010000015.1, read as the reverse complement.
TTTATCACAAAGATAGCCTCACTTGTCTCTCTTGTTGCCTCTGCAGGATTTTCTGGGCCAGGCCTATTGCACTCTTGGAGAGGTGGTTGGATCGTTGGGCAGTCGCTTGGAAAAACCTCTAGGGTGAGTAAATGTTCCCATTCATTTGGGAGTTACTGTGTGTGTGCAGCATACTTACATTTTCACACTTCAATTTAGTTGTACAATAAAATGCTGCCAAACAAAAATTGATAGAAAAGAATGTGTGTTTTCATACAAATGAAAAATTACACTTTGTTGTCTATGTCATGTCTATGTTTAGTTCTTACAGTCACTAATATGACATGAAACATATCTGTAACTATCAGTACTATTGAAGTGATATTAGTTTTTAATAGATACCTCACAACAGTGTGATAAGGCAAGATAATAAGACTTAAATGGGGCATATTTCCCATTCAAGAAATGAAGCCAGAAGGAAAAGGAGCCAGACTGGCATCCCTTCACTGAACATTGTCAACAACCTGGCAACCTTAGTGGCAGTGTGTGTTTTTCTGTGTGTGTGTGTGTGTGTGTGTGTGTGTGTGTGTGTGTGTGTGTGTGTGTGTGTGTGTGTGTGTGTGTGTGTGTTTGTGTGTGAGATACTATTCCTCTTCATTTCAAAGCAACCCTGTCATCCACCTGAGTAGCAATCGCCATGGTGATTGCAGTAGTAGGTTTCCCACCCAGAGGGAAAGACATAGAGGAGACAACCTGCCTGGGCATGTATTTGTGGGCAAATTTTTTATATGTGCATCATGGACACCCCCACCCCACCCACAAAGTGCAAAACCATGTTGTCCACCCTCAAAGCTCTACTCGAGAAACCCTCCATCTGGTCCAGTACACTCACAAACACACACGCAAACACCAGAGTTATAGTTCTAGTCATTTGCTGATACTACCTACACTAGAACCATTATGAGCTTATTTATTTTACCAAGAGCAGGATGGAGATTAGTAAAAACATAGAAAAGTATTACATTAGGTATAAAGACAAACACACAGGCTTAAAACGTCTTAAATTCTGATTTGATTTTGAGACAGGATATTACATTAAAAAAGGTTTAACAGTACCTGTTTAAAATCTGTTTACGTTTACTACTTTTAAAAAAATAAATTGTTCTTTTTATTCTGTATGTTTGGCCTGGTTATTCCTAACCACTTGAACGTCAATCTCTTCAATATTCCACCAGTAACCCTTAAGTAATGCTAATATTGTTATGTACTGTATGTGTTCTATATTTTCTTGTTCCAACACTGTCGTGGCGTTGTTCAACACGGGCAGCGCAGCGACGCTGTCATCTCACAGCATCAAGGAACTCCGTTCAAACTCTGAAAGCCGTTTCCTGTAGATCACATTTTCCCATGTTCCCTTATGACAAGCAGCATTATTCCACTTTGACCTTAAAGAACGTTTTTTCACCCCTTGTATCAAGCATAGAAGACATTCAGTACAAAGGCATTTTTATTGAACATTTTCAAATTTGTGCTGCCACTCTCATGGCTAAATTAAGTTAAACGTTATAGCTGACTTGCACAAGATAATTATAATTATTGGTAGACAGGTTGTGTGAATAGTTGCATGACGTAAAGGACCTGTGCATAAATAGTTAAGTAAACTGTAGGCTGAGTAAGTAGAATGTTTGAGGTACTGAGGACACTCCTCATATACTGCATTGTGCCAAATGACTACAAATACTGCAGTTATGAAGGAGCCTCAGGCTTTATACAGACTGTTTTTAGATCATGCAGATAGACTATGAATATACAACATATTAAATTCAAAGGTACTGAGACCACAGCTGTTGCATTTGTTGTCTGCTTGAGGTCTGTGTGTGTGTGTGTGTGTGTGTTTGAGCTTGTGTGTGTCTGTATGCGTGTGGGTGTGTGTTAGACATGGACAGACACACACCTGCAGCCTGACACGACAGGGGGAGGCATCTTTAACAATTTTAATGAGTGCTAATTAGACCTAATTACATTGTTCAATCAAACTCCAGTGGGCATTCAGGACTGTGACAGAGAGAGAGATGGGGACTGATTGAGATAGAGAGGAACCAGCCACAGAAAGCAAAACACTGACAATTACAGTATCCTGAATTCCACACAGCATGTGTGAGTGCATCTTGTGTATTATGTCTGTTTACACATTTTTGTGTTGTCTGATTACTGTGTAACCACTTTGTTAAATGCTGCCTTAAACTCACATTACGAAGCCTTAAAATTTTATTTCTCATAAGATTAGTTATATATAAGATTTAGCTACACAGACATTACAGTGCGCTCCTATATTGCAATAGACTTCTGAAATATACCTTGTATAATCAGTAAAACACCACTGCCTTGTTCTTTGCAGTCTTCTAAAATAATAAATATAATAATACATATAGTATTTGGTCATAGCACCTGAGATATGAAGACAAACAGACAATGTAAACATTTTTGTAGTTGTAGTAAAACTTAGTTTTCTGTATAGTGAAAATGTTTTAACTTTATACAATATAATCATCTGTACAACACTTATATCAACACTTACACATTTCATAGTAAGCTTACAGCTATGTGTGTGGAATCGATCTTGTCATCTTGACTCCTGGCGAGAAATCAAAAATGCACGTTTCACAAAATGTCAATTATTCCTTCGAATTCCTCTTAGTTTTAAATGGTTGTTGAAATATATTTTTTTCACAACATGGGGTCGCGTTCATTTTGACCTCTAACCTTAATTAATTTAAGCTCATTGTCAATTCTGCAATGCACTGGGCTCCCCTGAAGTAACTTAAACTCAGCTGTATACTGCTCTATGAGTGCCGCTTGTTGAAGCTATTAAATCCTTCAAGGACTCCTTTTGACTTTTTAACTTCAGATTTGGATGAACTGCATGAGCGTGTTACTCTGGCTCATTGTTTAATTATATTTGCTTGAGATCACTCGTGTTTAGTGAAGACCACCTGAGTCATTTGCAGTGAATGGAACATTTACACTTGAAATACTGAGGCTAGTTTGCATTTTCATGCTCTCCTAAATATTCTGTCTTACCTCTTCCTCTTCATCATTTTTAATTTTCTCTTCTCCCTCTATCTTTTCTTTCCATTCTTGTTTTTTCAGCTCTCATTCTCCACCTCTCTTTTTTGTCGTTGCTTCTTTTTGTTCCCATAAAAAAAAAGATTTTAAGCAGGTACAGGATGAGAGAGAAGCCCTGATGTGCGACTAAAGCGGGCTGCAATCAAAGATATTGACATTGTGATGTCAGTGTTGCTTTTGTGAGAGAAAATTATGGATATGAGTTTCCCTGTAGAGGAAGAGTGTGTGTCTAATTGTACACTGTATGTCTATGCTACCAAGAATAGATGGACACACATACACACACACAAAGGCTGACAACTGTGAATACAAGTCTGATTGTAAGCATTTGTAAAGCAAGCACAAAGAAACTCTGTCTACCTCTGGTGTGACATGGATTTGATGTCACCGTTCCTTTTGTGAGATAGAATTATGGTTGTGAGTTTCCCTTTTTGATTGTCTACAGCATGTGTGTGTGTGTGTGTGTGTGTGTGTGTGTGTGTTAGGGCATGACCAAGATTAGATGTTTTTGTGATTTTATAATGACAGTTGAAACCCCACTCCACTCAGGTATTCTCCCTTCACGAACAATATAATGAAAATGACGTGGATGAAGTGTGTATGTGTGCATGGGCATCTGTTTGTACACGTGTGTGAGTGTGTATATGTGTCACTGCATAGCCCAGAAGTGGCCCAGACTTAATTACCCGTCTCTTGCCAGACACTGATTGCAAATCCATGTGTCTTGATTAGAGGATTCTCAGTGTTTCCTCTCACTCTCTCTCACACACTCACATACACGCACAAGGGAGCAAGCAGAGATATTCCTAAAGCATTTCTCAACTTTGGAGTACTTTTCTGTGTCGTGAATAAGGTTAAAAGAGGAAAGCAATTTACCTGAGAGCGAGAGTGAGGATAAATGTGTCTCAATTTCTCAGATGTTAAGCATTTTCAGAAGCTGTTTTTATCCAGACCACCCCATATTATGTATGGGGTTTTGAGTTCATATTTTTATTCTGGTGCTCTAATGAAATATTTTTAGTTGATTTACAATTCCAGAAACTGCCTATTTTCTTTACAATGGGCTTTTATGCAGTACCTCACACCCTCTGCCTGAAATGGTTCATTTAGCTCCTGCCCCTCTGGTGCTGTGTGGAGCTATGGTCAAAACACACCACACTGTTCTTGTTCTGGCTGCAAGTAATTTGGCCTTGCTTAATATCATAAGCAAGTTGTAATAACATCACAATAACAGTTAAAAATAACAAATAGCATAATATGGACTCATTTAAAATGAATCACTTCACGTTGAGTTTTAGAAATAAAAGTCTATTATAGAGAATTAAAAAGTAGATTTCTGTAAACTGAAACAGTGAGTGGTTTCAGTAAAACAGCAAGTTGTCATTAGTCATGCTGTCATAATATTTCTGTTCCAAGGTGGAAGAAGAACATAGACAAATAAAGTGCTATTTAGTCATTCTTATGAAGGATTTAACTTTGGGTTGTGCCTTCATGTCTTCAAATACTGTGTCTGTGTAAGATACATTATTAAAACAGTAACTATACAGTCCTGTTGGTTTCCACCCATATATCATTTGAAGGCAGGTGTCTTGACCAAAATAATGACCCTGGATCTGTAAAGAAAATGGAGGAGTGAGAGCAAGCATTTGAAGAAATAACGAGCGGAGGAATCCCATTAGATATCCTGCCGTGAGGGACCTTGATTTCAGAGTTGTCATAGCGACAGAGTGTCTGGGTGCTTATTGTGTGTGTGTGTGTGTGTGTGTGTGTGTGTGTGTGTCTTTAACCACTCCTGTCTGCATATTGTTGCGATGAGATGACATGATTGAGACTGAGAGGGTGAGAAACAATAGGAAACAGACTGCGTGAGAGAGTTTTACAGTTTTTATTGTGTTCTCAAAAAGTTGTGTTTGCTTCTTCTCTCCTGCCATCGTTGCTGTTGTGGTGTGTGTGACACACGGGAGAAATTAATTAATTAATTAATTAGACTAATTTGCTGCTTTCTCTCAGGCTGTAATGAAATTTGTGTTACTGTAGGTGGAAGAATATTAATGTGTTCAACCTTGACCTCCCTTTTACTTTTCCCTACAAACTGAGCTGAACATCAGACCATCAATGTGAAGTGTAGTGGAGTATGAGTATAAAGCAGCATCAAATTATTGGTTGTAAAGGCCTAATTGTGCACTGTAACTTCACTAACCTGAAAAAACATAATGTTTAGCTCTGATAAATCTGTAGCTTAAATGACCACTACACTGACAACCCACGCAGCTCATTATTTTTAATTAGCTCTACCCTTTTGTGTCCTGTACTTGGACACACATCACGCTGTGTGTCAACAACTGTTTATGTTCTCATAATGTTTTATTGATGACAGTGTCCCACACGTACTTACCATTGGCTGTGGAGTAAAAGTAGGAGAGTATGTTAAAAGAGGTTATCGTGGATAGCTAGAACTTGACAGAGATGTGAGAAGTGATATTGTGAAAACTATAATCTTCTAAAAAAGGACCATTTCGTGGTTGCACAAAACTGGCAACTTAATATTTATTGAAGTTTGCTTATCAAACACTGACCTTTTGTGCATCATTTGCAGTTACATGTTTCTTATTCACACCTGCAACTCACACATCACTGTACCCTTAATTTAATTAGCTATTAGTGTGGCTGGTAAGGCTTTCCATCAAAAATATTCTCACTACTTCTGCCAGCATCCTACAAGTGTTTCTTTTTTTTTATTGCGCATTTCCACCCGGATAGTAAAAATATGGAGAGGATATTAATGACACCAGGCCATGCCAGTGAAAATGACGTCTCACAAAAAGTGCAGCAGAAGATGCAGAGCACTTAACAAAGTATTACAAAGAGTGATTCTACTGCTATTAATTGATTAAATAATGAGGTCGCTGGTATTTTAAGTCAGATGTAATGCCTTGGGTCAAGTTTTAATACAGTTTATTCCAAAGTCCTACACTGAGATCCAATAGAGTCTATTTTCTACATTTCCAATTACAAACTCAGTCTAAATTAGTTTGAATCAGACTTCCTCTCAGTATCTTCTACTCACTTAACAAACCTTATGCACTTTATTCTTACAAATGATCTGACCTCACATTCTTGTGCCGGGTGGAAAGAAAAGGAAATACAGTGAATAAAGAGAAAAGATTCCTCTCTCCCTGAGCTGCTATTTTAGCTTTTCATCTCATTGTCAGATTTTTGAGATATGGGTATTGCAAGTAGAAGTAGAAACGAAAAAAAAAAAAAAAGACCTGAGCTCTTCAATGCAAAGTGTCAGTTCCAGGATGTATTTCACTATTTCACTTTAATAAGTCTGCCATTTCAAAAGTGATTTTCTCCTAGTTCCCCATGCTAAAGTAAAAGGAGACTTGGATTACATTTAAGCAGAGGTCATCGACCCCAATTCCAGGCTGTTTAAATGACTGCCCGAGTCAATTTCTGCTAGGTGGGTCTTCCAGAGCAGGCAACAGGCATCTTTGTTAGACTGTAAGACCTCTCAAAAGTTCCATCGAATTACACTGTCCTGCTCCCCCACCCACATATGCTGACAGTTTTCTTTAAGCAAGGAATCTAAGGATTGTACTTGAACAATGCAAGTGTTGAAACATACAGTACATAAAATAATCAGGTGAATAGATTTTTAAAGTATTTAAAGTTGCTCTAATTTGATATCTAACTTTGTTGTCCTTCAGCCATCACTAAAAAGTTTTACTTCTCACTGTTCCCCTGGTTGTTTTTGTTGCATATGTGCTGTAAACACATTGACATTGATGAGGCCTAAGCAGCCTAAGCAAGGTCTAAGCATCTGTGACAAGGACTGACAGTGATCAGTGAGTCCGTAAATCATCATCATCGTCATCGACCACTCACGCTCAACTCTACATGGGAGTCCAGTGCTTCTCACATTGTTACACCCAACCAATGCCTTGCTTTTGCCAATTTTATGTATGGAGAATTTGCAATAATTTCTTCCAAAAAGAATTACTGTAGAGTCTTTTTCGTAGCAAACTATCATCCAGCTCAGTAATATAACCTTTACAAGCTTTTTCTTTTGGGTGTGCCTTTTTTCAGACTCGTTTTAAATGACTACAGCGAGAAAAGGTCACTCATAGTGACATACCTGCAAAGGATTATTAGCTTATGCTTTGAGTGTCTTTCAGCACATTGTTTGGGTTTTACAGTGAATATATAGCAGTTGTATAGTTAGGTATTGTCCTCAGGAGTTAGCCACTGTTTGCAAATACTTTATCAATATCAACTTTATAAGGTGAAGTTCTGTTTCATTTCCTCTAAGTAACCAGAAATATAAATTTAGCCTTATTATTTAAGTTAAATTAGTTTTTAGTTGCTAATTATATCTATTTTCTATTTTATTTTTATTTTATTTTATTGGGGTAAATACAGCTGATCATTTAAAATAGGTGTTTTTGAAAGTGTGTATGTGCAGAATCCAGAGTGCGCATGCTGAAGTTTAAAATATGAATGCTAGTAGCTGAACAATCTGCCCTTTTTTACTTCCTAATGGACTGAAAGAAATGCATCTAGTTTGTGTCACTCAGTTCACCATCAACACCATGATGTTTATTTAGAGAAAGTGCTTACACACACACATTCATCACGTATTCCTACCTTAACGCCAACTGCAACTGCCTGCACTGCTACAGTCACTCGTGCAACAGAACAGTCCATTCATACACATGCACACGCCCTCAGACTAACGGTTGCAGTTTTCTAAATGCACAAACATAAACACCTCATGCTCAACAGTGTGTCATGGAACTGTCTTGACGCAGTGTGAAGTAAAACTTTCCATGAGGCATAGTATGTTCCTAAAACCAGTGTGAGCAGAGTTGTGCTCATTTAATTTCAAAAACATTTCCAGTAGATCTTCACCTTTAAGGTTGGGTTCTTTGGATAAAGATCTAATATGAGAAAGATTTAGTGCATAGACGAAAAGTAAGACTTATTTGTAATTTTTTTTTGTAGAGAGTTCTAATATTCTACGCCCGATGTCCATGTAATCAGCCTCACTTACTGACAAAATGTCATTAGACTGATTGTAAGGGTTTTGAGCAAGAGGAAAAAAATCTTGTTTTTGACACGGCTCATCTTATCTCCTGTGGTCAAGACACCACAGCGCCAGTGTGAAGCATCCATGAGTAAACAAACAAGGCAAAGACACTGTAGATAGTCATGAAATATATTCACTTACAGAGATATAGTTGAATGGAATGTGTATGAAATAAGTCTGTACTGTATGTCATTAAGCACAATAGATGGTTTTTATTGACAACTCTTTGTTTCTCCTGTGTTGCGTTGCTTACAGAGGCATTCCAGGGAAGAAATGCGGGACCATTATTGTGAAAGCAGAGGAGCTGAACAACTGCAGGGTGAGCATCGATTTACATGTCCTGAAAAGTTTGTTTTTCTTTACTCATTTGTATTCTTCTTTTCTGTATCTGCTTTCTGATCTGTCTCCACCCGTCTGTTCTGCATGTTACGTTTAGTAGAAGTGATAAGAGAAGCTGTATTTGTGACATAATAGCTGTGGCAATGTTGTGTATGTCTGTACTGTAAGTGTAAACAGTATGTGTTAGTTCAGATGAGGTGAGATGCTACAGTAGGGCCTTTTACATTTGATTAAATATTGTAATATTTATAAGAACATAGCAATGCACTTGATAATTGAATATTTTAAAGCTTCAGCTCCCATAAAAAGAAGTAAATGATTAATGGTGAGTCAACTGAATATGTCCATATATATTACTGTTAAATAGTGGAAATAGATAACAGATATAATAATAGCTTTTTTATTTAACTCAACAGTCAACTGATAAAGAAGAAAGCTATTCAGTTAATCACGTAATAGAATAAATTACTATTAAACTTTCTCTCATTTGTTAATAATTCCCTAATTTTATTTTTTTTTTTATATGTCATGTTTAGTGTACATGTAACACCTGTGTAGCTTTTTTCTTAACGTGTTTGCGCCAACATTCAGTCATGTTGACAGAAATCCATTTCAGAAGAGGCTGAGATAACAACCTTTCCACAACAGCCTCAATCAACCAGAAATCAGAGTCTGACTGACTGAGGGATGAACGCATGCATGGATAGAACTGCATGAAACATGCTGCTTGTCTCACCATAGGGACTAACATGTCATTTAAAAAGAAATAAGCTTTATATGTGCAGTTTGATTAAATGTATCTCTCCATTTATGTTGCTGCATATTAGGAATCAGTGTTGATGCAGTTCTGTGGGAACAAATTGGACAAAAAGGATTTCTTTGGCAAGTCCGACCCCTTCCTGGTCTTTTACAGGAGCAACGAGGACGGCACGTGAGTTCTCCTTCCCTTCCTTTCTTCACACTCATTCTCTCTTTCCTCCTCTCCCCTTTCATGTTTGGCTAAATCGTTCCTGGCATCCAAATGAAATTGGTTTCACTGATTTGCCCTAAATCAAAAGCCGTGCTGCCTGTTAGCGCATGTGTGTGAATGGCGTATGGGGCTTGAAGCACTGAACAAATGCATTGCCGTGGTAAGTTCTCATAGATTTTATGTGTGTGTGTGTGTGTGTGCACATGGGTGTGTGTGAATGTTCGATCCAGTTCTGTCTCTTTTCCATCGTGCAGTTTGTGACATGTCAGATAAGACCTTGTGCACTGAGGGTGGAAATACAGTCTATCTGCTAGCCGAGGGACTAATGAAATTACCTTTTTACAGCGCGTGTGTCCTTGTTTGTGTGTACCAGGGCAGCAGTGTAGCTTCTTTAGCATCACTTTAATGACAATAGAATGTCTTTTTATTTATTTTTTTATGCTCACTCTGCCCAATACGCACTCTTCTCTTTAGCTTTGAATTCTGTCCCTCCTCCGACACTCATCACCAATCTTATTTATCTTTTTTTCTTTTTCCCTTTACATCCTCTGCAGATTTACCATCTGCCACAAGACAGAGGTGGTGAAGAACACGTTGAACCCAGTGTGGCAGGCCTTTAAAATCCCTGTTCGAGCTCTTTGCAACGGTGATTACGACAGGTAAATCTGACTCCTATTTTAGATCTTTTAGAATACAGCCTCCCTGACAACCGTTTGAGTCATTCAGAGGAGTTATTTTAGTAATCAGAAATACTGAAAATGTCATGCTAGGTAATATGGGCAACTCTGATAATAGGATGGATGTTACCTGCAAGTATCTAATGGCCTCTTCAGGCTTCTTAGCACACAACATAATGCTGCAGGATGTGCCCTACACCTCTCAAAAAAAACCACTCAAAAATATTACTGTATGTAGGATTTATTAAGCACAGAAACGTGTTCTATGCAGCTATTACTAACTTTGGTTTCATAAAAGTCATTCATATTCGTCTGAGTAAAAACACAAGGACATATTCATATGAAAAGCTGCAGCATAAATACACATTGTGTATACTAATAGTTCTATGATCATAGCTGCTCCTTTGTTGCTGTTATGAGAGTGTTTTCAGGTCACAAGAAAACAGGGAAACAAACTGGAGATGAAACAGCATTAGGATGAACTAATTTAAAAAATTGGCAGCGATATGTATTTGACCAAAGGCAAGAATGTGTCTGCTCCATCAGACAGCTCATGCAGAGACAATTAGGAAGGATGTTTTTCTAAATGATACACAAGTAATGATGGCACTCATGGGGAAGAAGCTAAATGTGAAATTCACTTTTGAGAGGTGCTCAGGTTAATGTGATTTTATCCATCTGCAGGCTTCTTATGTTCATGACAGGGCTTTGATGAGCGAGCTAATAAAAAAACCACGTACAATACTCAGTTCAAGATAGATATAAAGCTTTAAGGTGGTCAGTGGGGGAGCAGAGCCTGAGTATTGTTCTCATCTTGGAAAAGCAAAGCTTCCTGTTTGACTGTCAACAGAAAGATAAGTCTAAGGGATGCAACATTAATAATTCTTAGTAATTTAGTGCACTAACTTCTGCTTTTTGTTTGCGCATCAGGCTGTAAGGTTTTTTTACTTGTTTGTATTAATTTTGATTGTATTTTATCTTAATGGTGCATAATTTTATAACCAGTTTCAGAAAATATCAAAGCAGGCTTAATGGAAAAGTTCATGTAATTTGCAATTAGTTACAATGAAAAAAGGAATTGGTTTGATAGAAAAGCTTCTTATGAACTTTCATTTAAACTACATGAGAAAGTAAACTTTCTCAGTTTACAGCAACTCCTCCACACATCCTTTTCTACATGAGAAAGTAAACTTTCTCATGTAGTTTAAATGAAATGCTTCTATGCCTGCAGATAGAACTTTTCTCTGGAAGTTGTGCATGTACAGCTGACTGACAGTGCACTGACTAACTCTCACTTAAGGTTACACTTGCAATAAATTAGAATTAATTAATCGGAGGTGTAACAACAGCCCACTTTCTGCGTTCTCTCTGTCTCTGTGTTTCTTTTAATTAGTGGCAAATAATAGTTGTCAGAACGTTTTATGATGTACTTAAAAATAATGTAAAAGATACAGACCTGTAAAATAATGTGTGTGTATGTGTGTTCAGTACTGTTTTAGACACAGTGGGAAATAGATGAGTCTATGAGAGAAAAAAAATAAGTAGCTAAAGTGTATTTCCATCATGTCAGTCATGTGTTTGTGTCCATCTGTAGCAAAATGAAAAAGGCACAAAGAAGCAGAGAACAGGGTTTAGCTTAGCTTAGCTACCAGAGAACAGATTCGATCAGAGGTTTGGTTCAATAAGCTTATTAGGGGAGTTGACTCACACTTTGTCTTATCAGTGGGGGACTCAGGAAACCAACTGTTGACTGTAAATATAGCCTACACACACACACACACACACACACACACACACACACACACACACACACACACACACACACACACACACACACACAAATACACAGGCACAAACATGCTCACACATTGAGTCTAACTCTGAAGCCTGGGAGAAGAGATAAGGATGAGCTCAAGCTGGCAAACAATAGAGAACTGTTTCTTTCTCACAGGTTCCCTGATAAGCCTGTGTTCAAACACACACAAACACACACACAGTGAGGTCCTGAGATTAACATGTGAAGTCATTGTCAATTTTCTGTCACATTGTTTTTAGAGCAGCAGAAAAACTAGAGTGATTCGGGGTTTTCCTACTGAGATTTGGCATAACACAGACACACACCCATAAACACATACATATATAAATATTTATTCACCAATCTCTGCACACAGCGGTTTCTCTTGAGGAGAAAGTGTAACGCTAAGCAGGAGATAACACCTATCTCCAGAGTGCCCATCACTATCATCCAACTGATTCCCTCTCCTCACTGAGGGAGCCTGCTTCCCTCTAATGTGCATCTGCCTCTATAAGCAGCTCTAAGACCCATTAACAATGGTTTGTGCTTCCATTTATTCATTTATTTATTCCAAATTTCTTTCATCTGCACTAATCAATGCCAAAAAGACTGACTTTATTCAGTTTTTTGTCTTTTTCCATCATGGTGCCTTTTGCTCGCTCAGTATTAATTCAGTCTCTGTTCTGTTATTTTTTGCCACACCCCTGTCCCTCTCTATGATTCACTCTTCTGCTTTTGTCAGAGAGATATGACCCCTCTATTAAAGACATTAGAGCAGAGTGTTATCACAGATATCAGATATCACAGAATATCTGCCACTTTCAGACTATTTTGATTCTTCCACATTTCCTTGTAAGCTACTGTATAATGGGATGCAGAGATAGATGTGTTTGGAGATGAGGAGCGTACATAGGGTGACGGGCAGACAGTGGGCTGGAATAAAGATAAGCAGCTTTTCCTAATGGCTCCATGACAACGACCAAAGAAATTAGCACTCTTCTGATCAAGTCAAAGACACAAGACCTTTTAGATATATTTAGATATTAGATAGTTGTGTTCTTTTATTGCAAATATCCAGCATAATTTTTACATGTAACATTTTTTTATTTGTTTATGTTTTTATTAACGTCTTCCAACAGAACAATCAAGGTTGAGGTGTACGACTGGGACAGAGATGGCAGGTAATCCATCTACCACTCACGTTGTTATTGTTGTAATAAAAATGATCACATAAACTTTAAAGGTCCAGGTCAAAGTAAAATATATGAGCAACTGTTGAATATCCAAAAATATACGCAAAAGCATAGTTTCCTTCATCACAGTCTTAACTTGATTGCATTGACATCAATCACACGCTACCTTCCTGTGTAAGTACAACTAATCTAATCCAAGTCTCGTGTAATTAAAAGTAGTTTGGTGGTTTAGTCGCTAAGGAAGCTGGGGGCAGTGTCATTGCAGATTGACTGCTTAATGGTTTCTGACAGACAGACAGAAAGAAAGAGGAGTGACATTTGCCAAGCAGTAGTTTAAGAGTTATAAGAGTTATTTCTCTGTTCTGTACACTTTGCAATCTTTCCAGTGTCACTCTCAATCTGTTAGGGGGAACACGTTGACAGTTTGGTGTAATATTTTTCAGTAGGACTGAGAATGGCTCATGATTTTAACCAGCTGTTTGGGTGAACTCCACTGAAGTGAAATTCAAAATCATTTCCGTGCACAGCACAGTGTTTTATTTCATCCGTTCTCGTCTACATCATAAAACGCCATCAGAATTACTCTGATTTACATTTATCTTTTTGGGGACAACATGCAGTTCAGTGTGCTTTAAAAACTCACAACACACAGTAAAAAACATTTTCTCCGAATTTGGCCTGATTATTTTACCTTCCATGCTGGAATATCATACATTGTGGTTTGTGTGAGCTGTTTATGAATAGTTAATGGGATTCACTGGCCACTGTTTTATTTTTAATATATTCCTTTTTTCTCTGTCCACCTCGCTTCTGTCTGAAGTCATGACTTTATTGGAGAGTTCAGCACCAGCTACAGAGAACTCTCCAGAGGGCAGAGCCAGTTCAATGTCTATGAGGTGAGTTTGTGTGTGTGTGTGTAACTGGTTGTGGACTTAATTAAACATTTCACTGTCATCTAGGTCTGTTATCTAAAATTTTTGCACTTTCTAAATTGGGGAAAAACTAAATTTTGTCTTTTTTGTTTTTACTAGATTTATCACTTAGTTTATTGACATTTTAATTGTGAACACAAATTTTATTGTATTATTTAAAAATTTGTTAATACCAATCTAAACCTTACATTTTTGTATGCATCGTAATAAAGTTTTAAAACATTTAAAACTATCACAGCACAGAGAACGGGTTTATGCTCCTGTAAATCTTTTCTCTCCCTCGTTTCCTTTCTCACACACATACACTGACAGTTATGATGGATCGCTGGTGTATCTTCCCTCAGGATGAGGCAAAACTTGATTAACAGAGTACCACACATAGAGGAGAGCACAGACAGGGGACATGTCATTTTCAAACAGCTGCTGTTTACCTAATGTCGCTTTGGTGGGCACACTCACAAAGATGCACATGAGTGTGAGGAACAGCAGACAGAGCCTCACGGATGTAGCCCCACAAGTTATTTTATGATTTCTGGCCGGCTCCTTCGCCCCATTTTCCCACAACTTGAAGCAGCCAGTTAGAAAGAGGATGGCTTTGCTTTGCTAAAAGTGAAGATTGTGTGTGAGTGTGTGTTCGTGTTAACACCACGTTGCAATCACTACCCAACCTCCAGAGGCGAATGTGCCCTTGTGTGCAGCTATTGCAATGTGAACCAAGGAGAAAGGCATAAATCCACACATTTATATGTTGTTTCCCAGTGGTCTTCCTCTTCCTGTTTAACCTTGGCACACTTTAATGAGACCATAAAGCTCTGATTTAAAAGGGCAAATCCAGTCCTTGGAATTCAGAAAGAGTGGCAGGTCTCAGGTTTCTGGATGAATTTCTGAATTTACTTGTATGTCAACTCCCGTTTCTCCTCACAACCTGAAGAATTCTAGCTTTAGCTGAACACTCACTACCATTATAATTAGCATGCAACAGATGCTTTATATTAGATGGATGATTAGATGAGATGTAGAGATGTAGATGTAGAACGGTACAACAGAAGAAACTTTGCTCTCAGGAAGAGGAATGACAAAGTAGATTCTTTAAAGCAAACAGATAACACAAATGAAAGGTTAAATTGATGGATAAATTGATTAGTTAATTGTTGTTTAAGTTGACAACAGTGAATCTTTTTTAGGTGGTAAACCCAAAGAAGAAAGGAAAGAAGAAAAAATACCTCAACTCTGGAACGGTAAGGCTTCAGATCTGATGCCTTTTTTATTTCCTTAATAAACACAGCCACATTAGTTCAATTGAAATGCTGTACATACCACAGTTGCACACAGTCACTGAATTAACTGAAGTTTGTAATGACATTTGTCCAATCAGAGACAGAATGAAAAGTCAATATCACTGGCACGAAGCTGACTGTGGCCTTGTCACTCACAGGTAACCCTGCTGTCATTTCTGGTGGACATTGAAGTCACCTTCCTTGACTACATCAAAGGAGGGTAGGTCAATAAGCATGCATTCGTTGAACCCCACACTGAGAGAGATGGTCCTTTAGAGAGACGTGACATGCTGACTGTCCCTGTCTGGATGATAACCCCATTGCGACTCAGTGTCTGTAATATGCCAAAGATAATGATCCCTCAGCGAGAGGGGAATCAGATGGAAAAGTGTACATTTGCATCTGAGAGAAAGAAAGTGAAAGGTGGAGAAAGACTTGACAGATGGCCGACATGCCATGTGCCATCATGTGTGTGCTCACATATGTGTCTGTGTACATGTGCTTATGTACCTTAGGTTGACCACGTGCAATCAGTCATGACGTGAATTCTCCCTAACACACTCTACCGTCATTAGGATCACAGAGGGGGAGACTGTCAAGGGAGTGAAAGTGTGTGTGTGTGTATCCAGCATGTGTTCCTCGCATTGTGACTGGAATCTTTACACACTCACACTGTAGGGGACTCAGAGTTCTGGTCCCTACCATGTAAAACATTGAGAATTGATGTGATGACTCAGTTTAAGGTTCGAATAAGGTTTAGGTTAAGCCTGGGGTAAGTCTCCTGGATGAATGTAAGTCAAAGTTAAGTGTGTGTCTGTCTGTCTCTGTGTGTTTGTATCAGTAATATTTTTGTCCTTGTATACCTCTGCCCATGCTGCCCTTGTAGCCGCGTTTGTTTTAGTTTATTCAGAAAGTCAGCTGCCTTTTAAAGACGAGAAAAACTGTTAAACTTTTTATGGATAAAATCAAATTTTATCTCAACTCAAACAGACATAATGTCAAGGTGAAGGCATGTTTTTTTTTTGGTTTATGAATGTGTATAAGGAATCAAAAACAGAAATCTGTCCTTTACAAACATACTGAGACATGGCAATTCTGTTTGCTTTACTTTTGAGATTTGAAACGTGAATACAGCTTGACCTGATTCACTTGTGGCTTGCAAACACTTAAAAGACATCCTGAGAAGAACTAGTTTGAACATGTTTTTCATTGTGGTCGTTATGTGCTCAGTATACCACTCAATTCAATTCTCAATACTTGTGTTTGTTGTGGTGTACAGTCAGTGTGTGCGCCTAAATTTCCCATGACAGAAGTTTACTGTAAACACTGCCTCACATACCCCCACAAAATGCTCCATGCCCACAAGACCTCTTATGTAAGCTATGAACTCTGTGACCAACATTGTATCCCAAACCCATACTACACACCAATTATAAAGACATTATGTGCTTAGTATTTGTTCGTGTTGTAAAAATGACACCATAAGTGCCAGCATGCAAAATACTGCGTTTGTTAACAGACAAACACAAGTAGATGATTATATACTTTTCTACTCAGTACAATTGTAAAGTGTGACTGTGATGTTTGGTTATATTTTAGCTATTATTATTATTCATCCTGACTGACAGCAAGTATGGAGGAGGTGTCTTGAAATAAAGCCATTATAAGACTGGTTAGAAAACAGTTAAACAGGCAGAGAACTCATAGTCACACAAAGGTAAATACAGTCAACACAGTAAAGCTGTTCCTTTATCCACATGCAGATAGACCACCTTTGTCATACACATATATGAGTCAGTAATAATTGCTTTCTGTCTAAAAGCAACAATCGGTGTGCTATTGATTTACAGAGAATTAGGAATGCATTGATGCCAGTGGAGAAATCCTATCATCTAATCTCCCCACAAACCACAGCACATTCCCAGCAGCACCAGTCAGTCAGAGAGCAATTTGAAACTTTCAGGAAGAGTAGTTCTCTCTTATTTTCACACCCAAAAATGTAACTACACATGCATGCTCACACACCCTCAGACATTTCCCACATCCCTTGTGTGTGTGTGTGTGTGTGTGTGTGTGTGTGTGTGTGTGTGTGTGTGTGTGTGTGTGTGTGTGTGTGTGCGTGTGT
>JAUYWH010000015.1:5565195-5626730 GCA_034779795.1 Ctenopoma multispine | reverse complement strand
CGTATCTCTCTCTCTCTCTCTCTCTCTCTCTCTCTCTCTCTCTCTCTCTCTCTCTCTCTCTCTCTCTCTCTCACTGTCTCTGTCTCTCTCCTCCAAACTGCCTTGGCAATAGGATGCCCACACGCCCAGGGGTTTTGTTTCATTGTGTCGTCTAACATCCGTGCCCCATGTTTAAAACGACAGCAGCTGCTTTCAAACAGAAAACTGTTTGAGCATAAAGAGCCCAGTGGTCAAAAATGCAGAGAAAAAACACATTTTTCCCTATGTTTGCATTTTATTCCATTTTAATTTTTCTGTGTGCATATTTTATTGCACCTTTAGCTCTGAAATAGCTTTTTATATGTTTGTTTTATGATGTGTATTTATATGTGCCAATCACATCTAAAAGGAACAAGTTTAACATGGTGTGAGAGGATTTGTGGTGTGGTGAGAGTGTGTTTCACTGAGTGAGTGATCATGTTAATGTGAATGAGATTTGTAACTTGTATGAAACAGTTAGATTTGTTTGTATTTGTTAATAGTGAACCCAACATTTTCAGATATTTCCATCCATTAATACACTTCTAATATGAAAGTCAAACCAGACAGTTGCAAAAGGACTACACAGCACACAGTGCATAACATTATCTAATATTTATTTAATACATTTAACACATGCAGTTTTATAGTTATTATTGAACACAGTTTTTGAAAACTACTACACAAGTAATTTGTTACAACTTATTAGCTATTGCCATTTTTAAATGTTTCTAAAAAGATTGTGCTTTGGCAAAAAAAGTGTAACATTTTATTGATGTCTTTATTATCAACATAGTTTTAACTTGCCACCTAAATTAATTCTACATACCTTCATATTGTAAAAAGAAAACACAATCTGGTTGTTATTAAAGTCCATACAAATTGCTATATATTTGCGTTTGCAGAATTTAGTTGTATACCGAATTTTCCTGAGACAGGATTACAAAATCAGGCTTTCCTGAGATGATTCCCCACATTTTGAAATGTTTATCTTATAATAGTTGCAAATATCCAGCTGTTGTGGCAGTGCCAAAAACTTAGCTCACAATCTTCCTATGCTAACATGACACAAACTTTAGTCAGTCGTTAGTCAGTGTGCGACTAGTGTCAAATGTCACGTCTATCTATGCCTTTTTCTACAGTCATAGATGTTGGCTGTTGGCTTCTTTTTAGCCTCAAGGTTAATGTGACAGCAGATGCACTCTGACTCACACAGTTACACAGTATAATAGGCTTTTACTTATTTTCCATTGCATAGCGTGACAGATAAGGAATGTACAGCCGAAGTCGCACAGTATGTGGATGTCAAACTTGTCTTTTCCTTCCTCTGTGAAAAGATGTTAAGCATTTATTTAGATGACATAATTTTAATCCGTATTCATGCTAACCTTTTCTACACTTTGTTTCCAGCAATGGAAAGTTGACTTGTCAAAGTTAAATTAGACACACTAAAACACCACACATATAAGATAAGAGAAGTGACAAAAAAAGCAAACATGATCATCTTAACATTTTTATGTTTGTTTTGAATATCTTACATCGCTGCTTTATCTAGTCCCTTTACTTTTTGAAGTTCATCCCCGATGTATCATAGCGCAGTGGCGATATGGCGGGATTAAGTGTGTTTGTTCGGGAGGTGCAGTCACACTCCTGCAGCCACCCACTGCGTTCAAAAAGTAGCTGGATACATCATTAGGACTGCAGGTCAAAATAAGGAGCTCATTACTGCCTCAGCAGCTACACTGTAAAACTCACATCTTTCAAACTGTTAGCGATTCAGCACTGTGGGGGGTCAGACTTGGGTTTATTATAGCTTTTCTTGATTCTAAGGGCAGAGAAGGAATTTTTGGGGTAATGGCTTTACCTGCTTGGTGTTAATTAAGTTTTTGATGTTAGTGCTTGGTGACAATTTTCATGAATCCTTTCTGGTGGAGGCTAATTGCTTTTATATCAAGATAAAGTGAGCCTTTCGCAGCAGTCAGGGTTAGGGAAATTGTGGTTTCTGTTAATTGTGATAATATTGTAATAATCAAAGTAAATAACCCGTGCTACTATTGTACTTTAGTAGTAGCACAAATAGAGAAGAATCATAAAGTCAAGAAAGTAAACTTGATTTTTTTATTAAACTATGCCATATTACAAGGACAACTTTAAAAATATATTGATTTACCTATTTGGCAACTGCTACCAATATATATTTTTAGTGTTTTCTACTTGATAGTTGGATGACCAGATTCAAACCCAGGATAATGCTGTCAAGTGATAAACATACTGCACCATACAAACAGCCTACAGGATGCTTCTGTAATGTGATTTAAACTACCTCCTGTTTCTAGTCATCTTTCTTCAGCAAATCTAGGTTGGAAAATGCATCTCTAAGTGCTCATTGCATCACTTTTCGTAACACAACTTATTAATAGTGGCTGGCACAGTATGGAAGCAAAAAAAAAGCCCATAAGAACCCGAATCTACTGTGTAATTGTGATATTCGAACCATACATAATACTTCAGATTAATTTTTTTATTTCACTGAACTGACATAGACACCTTGTGAAAACCATTCATCTTAAGTAATGTTTTCAATCGTCTTGTAATCATTTGTAGGTAATTTCAAGTTCTGTTAATGATTCTTCAGGTTCACAAATAGTGCCCAAGTCAGTATAGTTTATAGATAAATTTTCCTTATCTATAAACAGTTATAAATTGGTCATTTTAGATTAGTTAAGATAAGTTCAAACTAAGCAAAATGAAATGAGTTGCTGAAATCGGAGTAGTGAAATCCAGACATTAAGATGGTAACAAGTATGAACTATCAGATGTATTAAATGCATTTATTAAATGTATTTGATATGTCAAAATATTCACTGTATTTAAAATAACAAAGTAGGGAATTATGATAAATGAGGTTCAAAGCACTGTATTATCTTTCACTGTGTCTTCTGGTATTTCATTATAAAAATTTCTTCAGTTTCAAAATGTATTCATTTGATAGTTTTTGAACTTGTTTTGGCCCCTCTTTGCCCCCATATACACATACCAAACCATAAACTTATTCTACCCATTGCTGCCAGTAACTTTGTCTTGCTCTGCATCGGGTGAAGTAATTTACAGTATATTTTTTACTTTTTAATCATCGCGTACGAACTTTGCCCAGCCCCATATAGTTCCGAGCATTTGTTTATGTGTGTCTGTGTGTGTATGGTGAGTCTGCATCCATGTGTTTCATATAAATATAATTCGAGTGTGTGTGTGTGTGTGTGTGTGTGTGTGTGTGTGTGTGCCTGTGAGGCACCTTTATAAGAGTGTTTTAATAGATGATAAGACCTTTGTTTACTGAAGCTATCCAAAAATATATTGTTATGCTCGTATCTTCTTAACGTGCACTATGTTTGCATGTACAGTTTTACAAAGGATGCACCAGTTCCTTTTGTTAAAAACTGAGTGTTTTGAAATATAAAAATATAAAAATTAATTGTACAAATGGCCTTAAATCTTTCACTGATTTTCTTGGAATTGTGCGATGCCTTCTTCAGAAAATGAATTGTTTAAAGGAATTAATTGTTATCTATTTTGTGTCACTGTTTATATTGCTTTCTAGTGTATTTTCTTTGCACAAGTTTAATTATGGGAAAAAAAAGAGTATCTTGTACTTTTTGAAACCGTGATAATTCTGAGAAAGCATGGTTCAAGTACTGATTGTCTGACAATACATATAATAGATAACTATTTCTGTATTAAACTATGGATTTTTAAATAAATATTCATATTAAACACATTTTTCTTTTTATCTTCACATTTGTTTTCCCTTTCTGTAGGGTTCCATTTTGTCTCTCCTCTCCATTCATTGCTTATTAGGCCTAATATCTGTTTTTCTCCTTCAGATACCATAATTATAGTACACAGCAGGCACACACACCAAAAATACACAAAAGCACAGACACAGGACCACAGTCTTGAGCAAGGCATTAAACACTGCGACAAAACATGTAAGATTTAGCCTAACTGTAAATTTCTGTGATTTACCACAAGGTCCTAGTCTAATGTGAATCTGCCTGCTAATGTGGCAACTTTTAATTAATGAAAAATATTTACCTCTCAGTTTTTATTTCTGCAGTTAATTGACACCTGTTTAGTGAAGCAGTTATTAAGCCTGTAAATGGCGTCACACGAAAATACAGAATGCGGTAGTGTTTATCTGTTTATCTGCCGGGGGGTTGATGGAGTTCTTCATTAACATTCAATAGCTCAGCCAGCACTTTGACAGGTGCTGAGATTTCTGATTCTAAAAAGTCACGATCCAGCTTGTTTTTTTGTTACCATTTTAGGATTTCAGTCTCATTTCTGCCACTCAGACTGACAGACAGGTTACAAAGATAAACTAATAAACATCACAGAAGCTATTTAAAAAAAGTTTTTTGAGGAAAATACTAATGAGATGATCTTATCTATTATTGCTGAGAGGCTTTACTGCAAAAAAATGCAGGCTATAGCTACCTTTGTTAAAATGCAGCTATCTTCTTTCTTTAAACCAAACTGTAACTTTATTAGCATATTTGACTTTCCTATCAAATGTCCTCAATCTTCTTCTGTCCCTCCATGGTTGCTTTCACTTTCACTAACTATCGTCATCACTCCTGTGATGAGAACTTTCTGACGGACCAACCACAGACTGTCTCAGGGTTGGCTCTCATCTCTGCTCCATAATAAGACTCAGCACCTGCTCTCCGCAGGGCTGCGTTCTAAGCCCCCTCCTCTACTCTCTATACACTCACGATTGTACTCCAGCATTTCGAGGAAATCACATTATGATGTTTGCAGACGGCACAACTGTAGTGGGACTCGTTTTGGTGGTGCAAAGACTGTCAGGTGAGGTGTTCAGTGAACAACCTCACCTTAGGAGTACTACTAATTGCACTGTACTTTGCGTACATTGACAATAAATGCATTCAGAACTCAACAGCGTCGTGTGAGTTTCTGTTTTCATGGTTACTTCATTAGTCTTCATCTGCCTTATGTCTGAAAGTCGCAATTAGTGTTATTCCTCCAGACTCCAACTCACTGTGCTTCTGTTTCTGGCTTGGTAACAAACTTGTGATGATGTGTCACATTCTGTATGTTGACAAACCATCGGGTCTGTCGATTTGTTAAACTGTTTGCAGAAACAGTGAACACTCATAGTTGATGCTTGTGGAGTGTAATCCACATGAGAGATGGCAGGTGTTTACAGCAAGGGTGTACGGAAGAAATCTACTAGATTCTTATCATAAACTTGAACATTTGACATTTCAGAATAGACGGTTTGTCTTGCGTGAATTAAGACAAGACATCCACAGTAAACATTATATTTATAATAAAGTGAGCTGATGGTGACAGATCTAATCAAATATGTGCACAGCGTCCTGCTGTCCAATCAATCACCATCAACCCGCTTGTGCTTGTTATATATATGTCAAGTCCCTCCATTTTCTCCTGGTAAATGCACTCGTAAATTTAGAGAGTGGACAGAATTGACTGATTCATTTGCCTTATTACACATCCACATTTGCATATATTTGCAAAGACAAATTCAGTCAGCTGGCTCCACATTTTGACCTGCTAAAAATCTGGCCTGAAGTCACAGATAGGCTGCCTAAAGGGAAGGGAAATTAGACCTCTTTTTTCTGTACGCTGCAACATCCTCACGACACATATTCCAGTCGTGTACAGACTGCATCACATCCAAACTAATGTTTTCATTTGTGTTTTTACTAAACTTCAGATGAGAGGCACCCTTTTATTCCTCCTGGAGTCCGACTGAAGCATGGGAAGGCAAACTGTACAAGGACTGTACACACCCGGCTGTGCAGTAAAAGAAGCAGGTCAACTACATAACTTACAATCTTTTATTTGTTGAGGTTATTGACAGTTAGTGTGTTATACTGTTAAAATGCTGCAACATGTTGATTTGTGATCAGACATATGTCACACAAACCTTTTTCTAGCTGAGTCCTGTCACACCAGAAAGTGCACAGAAAAAAACACACATTAATCAAAACTGCTCTAATTTTGGGAGAACTGTGTGTGTTCGTTAGACATTCACAGTAAGAAGAAAGTCATCCTTCAGAGCCTTTAAATTGATTTACATGACTCCTGAGGCAGCATGTGTGTTGTTATTCTGACCATTTAGCTCAGGACCTATGAAAAATGTTACCGTTTCCTAATGTGAAACAGCAGTGAGGGATGAAATCAGCCAGTTTGAAAATGAAAAACAGTAACATCACCAGTGTTGCTGCTTTTCTGTTTTACCTACTCGTTCCTACAGTATGTTGCAGTCACCAGCTTAATCTTTGCAGCTGGAATCTGCCAGAAAAATCACATTACGCAGCAGTTTATCACAAAGATATCTATATACAATAGTTAAAAATAGACCCAGACTGATTATAAAAATTTTGTCTTTCACTATAATCATTAATAATATGTCAGATTAGAACTGTTGTTGGAACATTGTATCGTGCTGTCTGCACCGGGTGTTTGTAATGCAAAGGTGATTTGTGTTATTTTTTCTGCACAAATGGGAGAGCTGCATGCATCCCTGTGGATGCTATAAATAGATTTTTTTTTTTTTTTTTTTTTTTGCCAGCTTCCCTTGAAGCCAGTGGAGGAGATGGATGGATTGATTGAGGGGCGGAGAGAGGCAGAATGAGGGAAAGGTGCTAATATCACTGTCAGTCAACATCTAATGTAACACCAGGAGCGACAGAGAGAGAGAGAGAGAGAGGGTGTATTGTAATACAAAACACACATTGCAGGGACAAACACACACACCACAGAGGAGTAGCATTGCTCATTAGCAGCAATAGGGCAAAACATTAATGCCAGGAATTCAAGAAACTGGCAGCGTGGAGGACAATTCTTATTTCTAGGCTTTTAAAATTGTATTATGTCTGCTAGTTCGATTCATTTGTGATGCAAAAAATTCTTAAAATCCAAGAAAACAACACAATCAGACAGTTTTACAGAGGTACAGCACTCTGCTTTTACATACTGTAAGGAAACAAGAAATGATTCCTTTGCTGCTTAATTGTTTAAATACTTATTCACCAAGTGATTATGTGGTAATTAGTTGATACAATGTGAGGTTTTTGTCTTTTCATAAGACTTGATGTCTTAATGCCTGAGTAAGTCTAATGAACACTGTGGTCGCTGTCTGTCAACCAGGGTCGTAATTATGTTCGCTTGTCACTTCCTGACACAGTCTGTAGCTTAGCAACCTGCCACGGAGACAGAGCTAAAGTTGGATCTCATTTGAATATTCCTCCAGAAATTAAAGGAAGAAGAAACTCCAGGTAGTTGGTGCGATACTGAGTACATCTCTCAGAGTCACCAAATTTTCTCACACACCCGCCGTCGAACATTTACAGACTGTATGCTGGGAAGTGTGATATGAATGTGGGCAGTTTGCATAAGTACTGTGTGCCGTTAATAAAGTAAAACACATGTTTCAGCCACTCCACCCACTGAACTCCCACCACTCTTATATTAATAGAACTTTTTCTTTGAGTGCTGTAGTTGTTGTGTTTTTAAGGTGAGATTAAGAGATTGCACATAGCTCGTGTATATATTTCTTATAGCATATGTAAAAATAAAATGTCTATTTTTGTTGAACGCGGGGTATAAGAAATGTGGCACATATGTTCCTGTTTTATTTTCCTCCACATTGTATTATTTTATTTAATGCTTTATTTTTTCATCTTCATCCTTATGGTTAGAAACACAATGCATCAGATGTCCTGACAATAGTTTCTAAGGGTAAAACTCCACATCTTCACTATTATTCTGACCCTCTTTGAATAATTTACTGCACAGATTGTAACACACATTTTTCTAAGATATCATCGTTATCTTCTCGAACGTGTAAAATGTGTTCCTTTCTAATACATGTAAAGCGACTTGTATACAAGTCACAAGTACCTCTGTTTGAAAGGAGCCCAACAACTAAACGTGCCCTGTCTTCTCTGTTGTTTTGTGATGTTCATGTGTCCTTTTGTTAGTGAGCGACAGCCCCTTCCATCAAGATGTCTTCAGGATGAACCGTGTATCCAAAAAAATAACACATGGACACAACGGAACACAACAGATTTGTTAATGACAACCCTTTTCTCAGCAGACATTTTGGCTTGTCATAGTAGGGGTGGGTGGTACTGGTAACGTGAACATTGACTGCCCTCCTGGCAGGTGTCTGTGCACGTCATCGCCACGGTTTGTCAGAGCCACTGCTAACAAAAGTAGTTTCATGCAAAATTGTCTGTCGTGGACAAAGTCCAGTTGTTCTAGAGATGTTTTTTTTTGTGTGTGTGAGTTATTATCAGCTCATTAGTTCAGAGAATTCTCACAGTTACCACACTTATTATTTATGTGCATTAAATGGGTGTAAAGTGGTAATAAAAATTAATTAAGCAGTAGCAGTAACACTTAAAGGACAACTTTGCAGATCTTCGTATGAACCACGTGTCAGTAAAATGCTTAGTGGTACCAGCTGTCATGTAAATGTAGTGTACAATGTAAAAGGCAGTAACAATTATAGAAGAATAATATTATAGGAGGAATTATAAAAACCTTTGTACAGCTATGGAGGAAAAACTATAAGATAAGAAAGTCATGATAATAATGTTAACGACTTTGCTTTCATAATACAGTACATGTATTACAATGTATTTCTTCCTTCCTCTAAATTAGATTAATTTAGGTATATAATTTAACTTTTGTACATCAAGTTGTATATATCTAAGCTTTCAGAAAAATATGACTTTACCAGTAATTATAATTCAAGTGTTGACATCAGTACTATATTTAAGTGGGAACTAATTACAGTCAAAAGTTCAGTCTCACAGAGCTGTTTAGACTTTTAGTCTGGATATTATCCTGTCCTTTGATTAATACATATTTCACATAGATAGTTTTAAGAGTACTACAAAAATAAAGTTATTCATTTGATGCTTCTTGAAAACAAGTGTGAACGAGTGTCAGTAGTAGCATACAACGCTGCCTCTGCTTCTCTTCATCTATCTCTGTGCGATCCTGCGGCGTTTTACTCTGAAGGTGTAAATATACAATTTACTCTCAAAATACAGAAACACTTTTCTGAATCATAATTGCAGAATAGCATAACTGGCTTATCTCAAGAAAGAGGGCAAAATAGAAAAAGATGGCACAAAAAAAAAAAAATCACCTCCATTTCTGCTTATTTGAAATAAATCAAATTAAACGCAGAACAAGCTCCAACACAGGCCGTGCTTCTTCATTACGGGCCACAAACAACAACACTAGAAGGGCTAAGTGAGACAAAATGCCCACTTGTACACTCAATTGATGTTTTTTTGATTGCGCTTGCTGTGTTTAATCAGTAAATATCACACACGCACGCACACGCGCAGTAGGAACCGTGCCTTTGTCTGAATCAGCAGTACATATGAGGCCACTTGTTCTCCCTAACCTGGCTTGATCCATTATGCATCACAGCTAAGCGTTTCTGTGTGGCTCTAACACTGTGGAAGTGTTAGAGCATGTTTCCACCTCAGCCAGTGATGCATTATGCAGTGAGACAGGAGGCAGATGCACAGGGTGCTAGGAGCCCGTCGTCGTGCGGGTTTTTGACTATGTGTGTGTGTGTGTGTGTGTGACAGAGAAAAGGTAATAGGTCATTAGGGAATGTAGTAAATTTCTGATGCATATGCAGAACATTTTGTTGCAGTGTTTGGTTTCTCTAACCACACACAAAGGTGCACAAGAGTGCGAATGTAAATACATCTGTGTGTGTTGACATGTGGATGTGTGTGTGTTTGTGTTTAGGAAGCTGATTGATGTACAGTGACAGGGTCAGAGGGTCTCAGAGGACTTAGAGATCTGACAGCGCTGACATCACCGCTGCTCTGCTGACTCCACACATGCTCTCACTCACCCACACTGTTTGTGTTTATTCTTGGACCAGTGACGGAAAAGGTGAACCTGTGAATATTAAAATGATGTGCAAATAAATGAGAGAGAGCCTTCTGTCAGTTATAAAAAGTTAATGCTGTAATTGGTAGCAGCAAACACTTGGGTCATATCTAAACACAAATATGTAGTTTAAAAAGTGAAATTCAAAACATTCATAATGATATTTAAGATCAGTCTTGTCAAACAGTCTCATTAGCTCTTCATCCAGGAGCAGGAAAACAGAAGCAAAAAAAGAGAAAAAAACTAACATTCGACTTACATTTACCAGGCACCAAATTATTTTAATAATTAGTGCTAATGATACTAAATTAATAAATAAACTGTTCACTGTCAGTGTTGTTTACAGCTTGTTGTGCTGCCACCAATTTTGGTAAAAACCATTAATAATTCAGGTTTAAGTGAACCCAGATTATGTTATTTCAAGCACACCTCTGCCTTCCTGATGAAGCTCTTTTTCATCAGGTACTAAAAAGAGAAGATGAAATAATCTAGTTTCGGTAGCTTGTTGTTTTGAGGTCTTATTATGGCAGAATTTTGGAGTTTGGAGAAACCGATTACTTGCAGTGTATTAGTCATTATCAGTGAGTGTTGGTGAAACGTGAAACAACTATATACAATAAATAATACTGTAAAGAAGCCCTGAGATGATGACAGCGACTCACAATGGAGACTTTTATTCGGTGCCTAACTCACAGGATGCTGGTGCTCCCAGCAGAGGAGGCAGAGTGGAAAATGAAAAGATCTCTGTTGGGTGATAATAATTATCAGGACAGGCGTGCGCCTTGCTTTTGAAATAATGTCAGTGACAGTGAGAGGCAGTGTATTGTTTCTCCAGCCAGAAACACTAATAAACAGAGGGAAATTTCAGTAGATGCTTTAGCAAAACTCACATTTGTTCTACAGAATTGCACATTTTGAGCTGTTGATTAGTGATTTTCTAACACTGGGTTGCATACCTTCATCCAACATACATCTCAAACAGCATGTGCTTCTGGGATCATTAAAGCAAATTGTTGTATCACTTTTTGAAGCTCAGTATTTTTCGCACTTGTGTGATCATCTCAGGCAGACCTGCCAAGTTACTTTAATTAATCAGGTAAGTGAGCGACCGGTCATCACAAAATGAGCTGCTGTGAGTGAGCAGATGTCTTCGCATTTTATTCGCCTATTACAGCTTTTTGTATGGTCTCACGTTTATCCACATTCATTATACAGCTTTTAAAGTTCAGTTCACATTTAGCAGCTGTAAAAATATATATATCTCTAGTGCATATGTGGACATATGAATGACGATGGAACAGTAACAGCTTGTGTCCACACGAAGACGTTTTGCATACTAGTATTTGACACAACACACAAACGCCTCCACAGTGAAATAGAGAAGCTGTAAACCCAGAAAACTGTACATATGCTTACATAAAAGTCCAACTATTCTTTTTTTATTACTTAAACCTGAACAAAACTGCATCTCATCTCTTCTGATAACCCTTTTTTTTATGATGCTGTCACATGTACATGTTTATCCATGTTTTTCTCTTTCTTTACCTCCTTGTCTTTATCTTCTCCTCCTCCGTCTTTTCTCATCCTACTTACTTTCTGCTCTTACAGCTTTCGTGTAACCTTTGTAAGTGACAAACAGCGTTTAAAAAAGAAGAAGAAATGTATCTCAGTGCCTTTGTGTGTTATCACGTTTTCACCTTTGGCTCTGAAAAACAATTTTTTTCTGGAGTCTGTGCTTCTAATTAATTGCCCAGATCCTTGGGGAAAAATGTGCATGTTTTTGTGAGCATACACACGGAGTGACAGTGAATACAGTTCTATTCTGAGCAAACAGCAGCAACAGTTTATTTTGTATTTGACCTGTACTTATTGTGCTGTACATCTGGTATGGAAGTTCTTTTACAGACAAGTATTTAAACATGTACATGTCAATGTTTTACATTGCACATCTACAATGTAAATTCTAATTACTATTCTGTATCCAGCACTGGACACGGGGGGAACTGACTAATTGGCATGTTATCCCTTATTTTGTTTAGACAATTTGTCATTTTACAGATGGTTGTGTATTGGACAATTTCTTAGCCAGTAACTTCTTGGAGTCCTCGCTGGTTGCCTGGCAACTGTTCAGAGTCAAGAAATAAACCTGCTAAAAAGTAAAGCTTTCATAAAAAGCACTGAAGCTGTGCATGAGACACAATTAATGGTAAATTGTAAAAATATTACTCTCTGAACCAACAGAGCGATCTCTATGTGCACAAACGCAACAGCACTGTTGAACTGTCCGGAACGTGATCTCACCTCTTCTGATCCTCTAAATGGTTGTACGATTACAGAGTTGATTGTGAGAGACATTAAATACTGTTCATTAACAACATACTGTAAACACATGAGTCTGAGATTGTTTATTCCTCCACATCTGAGTACTCAGAAGTTCAGTCGTTAGATAACTTCTAGACATCGAGGTCAATCTGATGTCATTTTGTCATTTTAACACGTGGATGCATTGTTATTCGCTATTATGCATCATACGAGGTCAAACTATAACTGCGTCATGACCTAAAATAAATCTATGAATGATGTGCAGTGCCACCCTCATGGGCTGTAATTTTCAAAATGCCAAAACACTAATGTGCGCTTTCATCATCCTCCAAAGTAAAATCAATGAGACAGTGCAAAAGAGGGTGAAGTTCAACTAAACACAAAAATACAAAAAATAAGCACATACTTTATATTCCAGGCAATTTCTACGTTGAACACTGTGCACGTTCTGTATCAGGGTTAGCGTGGCTGAATAGTGTAATCAACATAATCATCCCAGTTTGATTTTATTAAAGTCTCTCCTGTGAGCTGGCCCCATGCTGCTCAATGTAATTAGAACTTAGTAATGATACAGGTTAGATGGAGAGCAGTCGTCGTGCCACTCGTTTCCTTTTTTTTTGCTCCTAATTGAGCGTTCACTTCCAAAGTATTGAAGACTACTCTGAGCAAGTCTGAGCAACAAAGCAATCAAATGGTTTCATTGTTGTCATTATATATACCGTAGAGTGACAGATTCTGTTAATCAAATTCAGTGCCTCAGTTTTTTTCTTTGTCTATGTTTGGCTGTAACTTATGATTTCAACTGTATGAAGATAAAACTCTCTTTAAGGCCAGATCCACATTAAGTTTACACAGGTATAAAGCTACAGTTAAAGACATTTTTTGTGTTAATCACCTGTGAAAGCATCAGATAAAAGCACTGTGTTAAGTTTTAAACCATTTAAATTTTATTCATGCTGCATTTAACTTTTCATTTTCATGAGATTATCTGAGTTTATCTTCCAGCTCCATCTGGTGTCTGAGTAGAAACTAGAATGTTTGACTGAGTAACAGTCGTCTAAAAACAACAGTTTGGACTAAAGTGATAGATTTTACCAGAAAAATTTGCAATTAAGAATCTGAATGCGTGCATTTAATCTAATTCAAAAAAAGCACTGTATGTTAAACAAATCAAAAAATATAGATTTTAACACCAGATTTGTTGCATGAGTCATTTTATTCAAAGGTATAAGACACAAGATTGTATTAACGTGGAGCAGCATACACCTGGATAAACAAAGTATGGAATATAAGCATTAGACAAATGAGCAAACACACAGTAAAAGGAATCATATGGTGCAGTAAGATAAAGCCCGAAATGATTAATTATACTATATAAATTACAGAACAGCACATTAAGATTTAATTAAATTTCCTAACATCAACTCAGTGTGATAAGACTCAAACCAAAACTGTAATCATATCCTGTTGAGAATGACATCAACTTTTAAAATTAATCTTATGTATCTACGTCGTCACACACAGAAACAAGCAGCAAGCAAGACAACATCTTCTATTACATTTAAACCACAACGCGTAACGACAAACAGAAACACAAACATCTAAACTGTCATATTTCTGAATCAACTCTGGTTGATCCTTATGGCTTGGAAACATAAAAATCAATGAATGTTTTTTTTTTTTTAATTTAGATCCACAATTATAAAGTTTTTGTTCTTCACAGGCAAAAAAAAAAATCAAAGGTTTTACAATATGGCTATTTCATTTTTGGTCTCTTAAATCACATTTACAACTCATGTCAACAGTTATTTCTGCAAATAACAATTTATAAACTCCATAAAGTATTTACATCTGAAAAAAAAGAAAATCCCACGCAGCCTTGTCAACGCCCAGACACCTTCAAAACATTATCAAAATTACATTATAGTTTTCCCCCTGGAGAAGGATCCATTACAACTGTTAACCGTTTAGTTACAGTAGAAACAACTTTTATATACAGAAAATTCTCATCAAAAAAACGAAGAATTCATACCACTGCCAATGATTTGTCAATATAAAAAGTGTGGCAGGAAGGGGCCTGAGGGGTGGGGTTGGCTTTTCCCTTTGATAAGTGAAATTATCCAGTATTTAATAGATGCACCACAGGTCACTGAGGTGTTGTTATTTTCAATCACATATATCATAAACATTTTGGTTGGTTGGATTTGGGTTGCACATTTTTTTTTATCTTGGTGAAGGAGAAGGATGCACAGAAAAACTGGGGAATTTCCAATTCCAACCCCCCACTCCCCACCCTGATCATTTCCATAATCCCTAACTGTGAACTAATTCAAAGTAAACTTACAGCGGTTTGTAGCCGTAGATGAAAATAAAACACAGAATCCCTAAAAACTTTTTTATTGTGGTTTAAACAGTTTGTGATTTTCACATCTGTCTTGTTAAACTGATGTTTTGGTAAACTGTACAAAAATGATCCAGTATGTGCCATATTAGTCCGTCACTGAGACAGGCTGTGAAACGTACTGTGGTTCTTTTTAAAGCAACACTGGGGAAATCCTCTGATGCCTACAGATTGTTTCTTCACTCTGATTGCTGTCGCTAGCATCAGTACTTTTTTCTGTTCACCACATGAACCTCTGCGCGGCTGCGCTGTCCGGCCAGCGGAAGGTCTTAGCGATGAAGATGTAGAGTGTGGCAGCGTTGACCGCCGTGTACAGGAGGAACTCCGCGATGAGTCGAGGAAGAGTGGGGAGAGGCATGTGCAGGCGGTACATCAGGTATGGAATGATGAAGTACCTGAACTCGAGCAGCTTCTGGGGGACTGTGGCGGCCAGGAGGCATGCTAGGAATGCCAAGCACCAGAAGAGCGAGCGTGACTTGAAGGAGTCCAAAAAGTTCCACCCGGCGAAGATATATGCTGGGACAAGGAGAAAGCGCACCAGCTCGTGCCTCTGGAAAAGCCTTTTCCACACATAGAAGGGGAAATGGCGGTTATCTGCCAGGAGGTACCTGTGGACAAAGGTGAACTTCCACACCAGCAGCAACGAGACGCCTGTGATGAAGAGGAAGAAGAAGGGCTGCTTTTTTAGAGCCTGCAGGAAGCGGAGCACGCGGTGGTAACAAAGTGAGACGGGAAGGGAGAAGAAGAGGGTGAAAGAAAAGAAATAAAAGAGTTGGGGGAAGTTGAGGCAGGCCTCGTGGTTTGTCCGGTCACCCACTACTATCCCATCGTTAAGCACCACGAACACGACGAAACCAGCGCCTACCACTGCATAAGGCCAGGCCACCAGCAGCATCGCCTTGATGTGACCGGGTGAAGTGAGGAACTCCAGAGTGAAAAGAATTATTTTCTTTGCTCCACTGAATGACAGAGGGACCTGGGATGGAGGAAACTTCTCGTCCCTCTTTTTTGTATGCTCCACTTTCCAGGCCTCATCCATTTTGGCGGCCACCAGAGTGCCTGCGCAGAACGCCACCCAGATAATGTTGGTTTGGCGGAAGAGTATGGAGCAGAAGCCAAGGAACGCGGAGGCCTTATGGCAGCCATAGAGCATCATGAGGTAGGCGAAGAGGGTAAAGAAAGTAGATCCAGCATCTGTGTAGTAGAGGAAATTGAAGAAGTAGAGCACGGGGAAGGTGGATAGAGACAGTGCTGAGAGGACTCTGCGTGAGGTTGTTCGTGTCTGGAAGAGAAGGAGTACGACATCAGAGATCGACGACATTCGCGCGCGATGATCTTCATCATCAAACAGACTTACCTTTTCCCTGAGGTGCAGTTTGCAGATGAGCAGATAGAACAAGTAAAGGTTGCCACAGTTGAAGAGCAGGTTGACGAAGCGCAGCATGGCAGTGGAGCACACCACCTCGCCTGTGAGGTCGGCAAGCCACACCACGGGCTTGATGACCCCCACGGAGATGAGGTAAAGGCCTGGGAGGGTGGTGATCATTGGGTCCCACTGCACAAGAATCAGCACAACATTAAAAAAAAAAAAAAGGGATACACACCTGATGTTAGATAATAACTGTAATGATGTCATAGTGATGCCATCAGGGTTATTTGGGATTTAGGAAGTGTTTATTATGGTGTGAGGGTTAAATTAAAGATGCTACACATTTGCATTATGGGAAATGTTGGATCCACAAGCTTGTGGTAGCTTTTTTTGAAGGTGCTTTATCTAATAGGTGTTTTGCTACAAATGCAACACTAAATCAGTGGGGTCCCCCTTTAGGGTTTGTAAGAAAAACACACATGCTGTCAACGAATATTCGCTGCTTTAAGTAAGCAACGTTTTAGTCTGTTAGTCAGACTGCTGTTTGTACATTACGTTAGCTGAGGTCAAGCTGGACCTGCATGGAAACTCATTTTAATACCAGCTATGTGCCCGATGTGGAGATTAAAAGCTGCCACATCATTATAAATGGCAAAGCCCCGCTGGTAGCTAACCTTAATCCGCTAAACAGTGACGGACTCGGTCATGGCTGCCATAACATACAGAAAAGCCACTTTACCTCGTTGAATTTTCCATGACAGTATTTCTGAGCCTGTGGAACATGGAAAATCTCGTCCATGTAAGGCTCCCTCTCCTCCCGTGTGACTCTGGAGAACAACAGGCAAGATATGAAAAAGTTGGTGCTGCAAAGAGCAGTGAAGATGTAGCCTTCAAATTTCTCCATGTTTGCTGACGATTAAGATTTAAAAGTAAATGCGTCCAAAAACTAGCTGCTATAATGATGCGTGTACTGCATAACGACTAAATTCGCCTAATTAAACAACTATATTTCCACAGTTCAGTGTGAAAGTGGCTAAAGTCTGTCCAGTATTGGCAAACGGAAGTTTGTTTTCCAACAGCTGGCGGTCCGCTGAGGAAACACATCCGGTACAGAAGAGTTCCTAGGTTGTGCTAAATAGTTTAGCTTTGTACTATAATTCTAATAAAATCAAATTCCTTATGCATTTACAGTTGTCATTATTTTATACATATGATAAATCTTAAAATTCACTTTGTGGTGTTTTTGTAGAGATTATCGCCAAAGAGGGAAACTTCCGCTGACGCTGTGTTACTGTGTTATGGTTCCCCCGTGTACAGGCTTCACGTGAGGCGACGCGATCAAACTGTTATCAGTTTATTAATTCTCATATTTTGTTTCATATTTTTCTCAGCATGCATCTGACAGTGGAGTTGGAGCTTTTCCCCGACTACAGTGTGACTCAAATGCTTTTCAAAGAGGTCAAAAATGCTGCGGAGTTGAGACAAAGTGCCGTGGAGGGTAAAATTAATGGCGCCTTGATCAACCCTACAATGGTAAGAGATTTTGTATTTAGCTCAAGAAACTTAATATTACTGTTGCTTCAGACTTCATTGACCACCAGACTTTCTTTTTCATTTACAGCTAGTGAATCATTTCCAAGTGCTGGTAGCCGCCAATAAGGCTGTACATTTACAGAAAACTGAAAAAATGAAAACAAGAAGTCTATATTCCGAAATAATCTTCAACCTGTCACCTACTAATAATGTAAGTAAAATAAACTGGACCTTTGTCATGATGCACGTCAGTAGAAATATTATGAATAGCATCTCCTTTTCATGTTGTTGTGTGTTCAGAGTTGTTTTGTCACTTTGTCACAAGTCATTGTCCAGTAGGCCTGTTCTGTAATCTGTTCACAGACAAATGTACACTCACAATCACAGTGTTTACTCTAATACAGATCTCAGAGGCTTTTAAAAAGTTTGGGATCTCAAATGGTGACGATGCTGTCATGGTGGTCGTGGTTCACAACAAAGATGATTCGCAGCTCCTTTCAGACATTGCAGCAAAGGTGGATGGACTGCAGGTTCCGGTGGAAGACATTTCCTTGCTATCAGATCCTGTGAAAATAAAAAAGGTCCCCAACCTCTAGTTTGATTTCATGATTCATATAATGTGGGCTTGCATGTATATCTGTGTTTTACTAGAACATAACTTTAGTCCAACGTTGCCTTGTTTTATTAGCAGGAACACACATGTATTTGTTGAACTGATTTTTTTTTAATCACAACCCTTTTTGTCTCTTTTTCAGCTGTATAAAATTACTCCCCAGGAGGAAAAGTGCGGGACTGTGCTGGATGCAGTTGTATGCAGAATGGCTACCAAGGATGTCATGTAGCTCCAAGAGAAAATAAGAACAGAACAATTTTTAATAGAGTCTTTTGATATATTTTTGTCATTAAAAATGTTCAAAATGGATTTGTATCTTAATATTAGTCCATAACCTTGGAAGTTGTAGCCTACATATATTGTCTTACATGCATTCAGGAAGAAACATTTCATGCTCTTTTCAGTGACTTTCAGTTATTTTACTCGTTTAAGGAGAAAGTTAACATTTGCCTAAATAAACAGAGATAAAGATGTTAATTAAAACATTGTTATCTAATGTTATTACAAAGACATTACAAGTTAAAATTCATATTATGGAGCTTGCATAAACAAATAATTAATTTCTACCTCCACGATGACAAGTATGATTCAACTAATTCACACAGTTAGTACTTGATTTCTCCTTAGTAGCCATACTTTAGCACAGATATGTCAGAATATTAGTCAGATTTTTGTCAGTCTGGAAAGTTAGTGAGCTCGTCTTTTCCGATGTTTCCTCCGCTGAGGACGCACACAACGTTCTTGCCCTCCAGATCGGGTATCTTGTTGTTAAAAATGGCAGCAAAGCTGGCAGAGCCTGATGGCTCCACCACAAGTCCGGACCTGTAGAGAGTGGACACTGCTGCCCTGATTTCCTCATCGCTCACCAGGACAATCCCCTCTACATAACGCTTGCACAACTCATAGGGTAGCCTGCCTGAGATGCAAAGACAATTTAAAGTGATAAAAATTAGTAGCTGCAACATGAACTAACACCATAAACTTGATTTGTGGCAGAATATTAATACAATAAATGAATATTCAACTTTGTTCTCTGTCCTACTGTATGTAAACAGACATGCAGTGTTGTCATGCATTCCCAAACTAAGCAATTAGCCACATATTGTAGCAGGGATTACCGTATACAGAGGTTTTAACATCTATAGAGAATGAGTAGCCAAAACAATATTAACCTGTAAATAAAAGTATTGCAATCTAATATCGACTAACATGCCATGCAAGGGAGGTGAATACCTTAGAAACCTATAAAAATATAATATAATTAATTTGGAGGGAATTACAGCTTTAAATGTGGATTAAGTATGGCGGAGATGAGCCAGAGAACAGAAGTGTGTTCTAATAAAACAAAAAGTTTGGCATACTACCTGCAAAAGGTGGTGCTAGACCTGAGGCAATACTCTTGCTGTCCATACCCACTGGTTTCCTCTCAATGAGGCTTCTGTACATGGTACAAGCTGAGTTTAAAAAAAAAAAAAAAAAAGGTCAAACAACACAATTCAATTCATCGTCTGTGCCTACGCTAGTTTTGCATATTTAAAACATCTTATGGTGAGTTTTACCTCCCTCTGGTTCCACACCATAGATCCTGGTCTTATCACAGCCTGACAGTTTGATAGCAGCAGCTACACCACCAAGTAGCCCTCCTCCACCACAACACACCACCACCACATCAGGCTCAGGAATCACCTCAAGGACCTCCATACTAAGACTAAACATAAAATGTGTATATATATATACACACACAAGTTTAAACTATTGAACAAGTCAAAACTGTTAAATATTTAAATAGCACTACTTTTAATTTCAGATTAAAATTTGATTGACTTAAATAGTCTGTTTTAAAAAATCTGCCTATGTTTACCTGGCATGTCCTGCTATTAGATCCAGGTCATCATAAGAGTGCAGGAAGGTCATCTTTTCTTCCTGAATGCAGCGGTTCACGACGTCCATCAAACTGGAGGTGGGGACTCTCTCCACCTCCACCCCGAAACTCTGAGGACGTGAATATGTTAACTGTTGCTTGCAGGAACATTTGAAAAAGTGAAACAACCCCTCTGAAAACTAGTATACAAAGTGCCTTAAGGAGGCACAATACTATTTTACGCCTTGGAAAAATGCCTGTAATTCCAATGTGGCATTTCCTGTAGGTAGAGTTGTATAAACACACTGGAATGATGTCTGACCTGTATGAGAGTGGCTCTGGACAATGGGGCCGTTTCTGGCATCACCACCTTGCCCTTTGACCCATAGTGTTTTAAAGCGTATGCAAAAGTCTTCCCATAGTTCCCTGCAGACATGGTGACAAAATGACCACCTTCCGGTCTCCTGGCAAACTGATTGGCCACTCCTCTGATCTTAAAAGACCCTTCCATTAAAAAACATGCAGACATGTCACCAAGTCAGTTCAGAATTATAAGAGAGATGCTCACTACTGATTGAAACTGGTTTCCTCTTACCGGTTCTCTGCATGTTTTCCAGTTTGATGAGGATGTTGCAGTTGATGTTGAGAGGCAGGGTGGTCTGACACCAGGGGATGATGGGAGTATTGATGACACCCAGGGGACTGCTCCTCACTGTCTCAGCAGCTTCTTTCAGCAGATCCAGACTAACAGCGTCTACAGAAACGTCACCCATCTATTGCACAGACTTTCAATTTAATATAGCAATATAACATAGACAATACTAAGTAAAAGTACTAAAAAAGTACTCATCTACAACTAGAGGTGCCAAGTCAGATTATTTACTCAAGTTGAAGTATTAAGGGCAGTACTCCACTAAAAAAAAATTTCTCTGAGCATCAATCAGACTGATTTTTCAATAAAAAAAAAAAGTCTTTTAAACATTAGTAAACTTGGTGCTTTTGATAACACGAATTTACAAGTCTGCTTACAATTTATTTCTGCAGATTAAAAGAGAGAAAAACTCCAGTCCTTTTATTCATTCTATTAACTGCTTAGTAAGAATAAAAATAATAAAAATGTTATTTATTATTATTATTATTATTATTATTTTTGCTGTAAAACTGCAAACAACCTTGCAAAGGTGTCAAAAATATTCTAGTAACACTGCAGGAGGTTAAGCTACCAGGAGGTTAAGCTATGATGATATATAATCATTTAATGTTTAAATATGTTTTGTTATAACGAACCGCAAAGTAACTAGTAACTAAAACTGTAAAATAAATGTAGGGTAATATTATGTAAACTGTAGTGTAGTAAAAGTAACCATAAACTGAAGTAATCCAGAAGTAACTGAAAAGTAGTTAAATGTTCTCAGTTGCTTATCGCTGTCTATAGTAATAAATCCTATATTTTAACAATCACTGCAAACTTGATAGGATTTTACATATTTCCTGAACACTACCACAGCTATTTTACGTCTAATGTAATAAAGAGAATCATACTGTGAACAGTCGTGGTATATAATTAGCTATAATTTAAAGTTTTACTGGTCTTTGCTCTCGTTAGTAGGCCACGTATTCCACAAAACTCTACCACATTTATTAAGAAAAGTTAATGAACGTTGAATTTCAAAGTCTACTTCTTATAAAATAGTCTTTACATAAGAAAACATAGATGTTTAGTGTGTTCGGCTTATTTCCCACTGACCTTAACGTTTGGATTTTTCTTTAACTCTAAATCCGTGATGTTTTCAGTGTTACAACATTAGCGGCTCCCATCAGCGCAATGGTTCCGGTGTGAGCTTTGATTCTAAACGGACACTATTCAGAAACGGAACCGCAAACATGGCGGCTCAACTGAGTGTTAGTGGAAGGCAAGTAGCTAATTTCTCTTAGACACATTAGCAAAAGATAATAATTAAAAGGCGTATAGTTTAAAAGCATGGGTTTTATACGACATGTCGTTTGCGCCATGTCTGGCGGTGTTGACAGCTCTGTCGCGGCGTTGTTGCTTAAGAGAAGAGGTGAGACAAATATGACAAAAGCACAGTAAACACACCTGAAATATGTCAGTAATGTACAAATAAAACAAACTTGTGTTCCATGCTAAGGCTACAGTGTGACAGGAGTTTTTATGAGGAACTGGGACTCCCTGGATGAGAGAGGGACTTGCACTACTGAGAGGGACTGCGAGGACGCCTACAGAGTGTGTCAGACTCTGGACATCCCATTTCATCAAGTGTCCTATGTCAAAGAATACTGGCATGAGGTTTTCAGGTATTGAAGAGTAAATGATGAACATCCCTTTGGGTGTAGTTGTTTATTGTTGTCACATATCTAGTTTATGTCTTTCCAGTTATCTTTTGAAGGAATACGAGAAGGGCAGGACACCAAATCCAGACATACTATGCAACAAACATATAAAATTCAACTACTTCCACAAGTATGCCGTCAAAACTCTGGGTATGTATCATAATGTGGTCACACGCTGACTTATTCTATGTATCTTAACATATGTTAGCTTGAAATGTTGTGGATGGGAATGAATGGATTTGCTGACACGGAATGACGAGCGCGACACAAACATCTTGTTAAATAAGATTAATATTATATTATAATAATAAAAAAGATTAATAGCGTTGTGTTGTAGGTGCTGATGCCATTGCAACAGGTCACTACGCAAGGACATCCCAGGAAGATGAAGACGTTTTCCAGCAGACACACACACCGGTGCCTACCACACTCTTTAGAGATCGTTTTGAAATCAGAAATCGTACGTGTTTGTGCTACCACCACTTTTGCTTTGTCTTAACTTGCTGTTTTATTTTAGGTCAGAGCCTTCTAATTGTCTTAATTTCTTCTTTTCCTTCTGTCAGCGGTGCGGTTGTACAAGGGAGCAGATCTCTTCAAAGACCAGACCTTCTTCCTGAGTCAGATCTCACAGGACGCCTTACGACAAACCCTGTTCCCACTTGCTGGACTCACGAAAGATTTTGTGAAAAAGATGGCTGCCGAAGCTGGGTTTCATCACGTACTTAAGAAGAAAGAGGTACACACAGAACAAATGGTGTAAAGAAAAATACATTATTGACGATGATGTTTTATATTAAATCAGAAGAGTGGGATTAGGACGTGTTTTTGAGCTGATGTGTTAATGTTGTTCCAGAGCATGGGCATCTGCTTTATTGGAGAAAGAAACTTTGAAAAGTTCATTTTGGAGGTGAGAACTGAAACTTATACTAATATTTGTTCCTCATAACAATTTGCTAAATCGGTAATGGTCTTTTATTTGGTTCAGAAATAGAACCGCCAAATGTAATAATTCATGCTGTGTAAAGCAAAACTGTTCTTTCTGCTTCAAGTACCTGGAACCTAAACCAGGGAATTTCGTCTCCGTT
Organism: Ctenopoma multispine; assembly: GCA_034779795.1. Lineage (NCBI taxonomy): Eukaryota > Metazoa > Chordata > Actinopteri > Anabantiformes > Anabantidae > Ctenopoma > Ctenopoma multispine. Next base: position 5,603,201 of record JAUYWH010000015.1, on the reverse strand, counting down.
GAGGACGGGACTGTCATGGGAAAACATAAAGGTGTGAACAGAATTTTGAATGTAATGGCTTATATTTCATCTGACTGACTGTAAAAACAAATGACTCATGTTGTACATTCTGTCCCTTCTTTTGTTATTTTCCTGTGTGTCTCTGTCTATACAGGCTGGTTCACTCTGACACTAGGCCAGAGAGCGAGGATAGGAGGTCAGAGAGACGCCTGGTTTGTTGTGGACAAAGACATCACTACTGGAGATGTGTTTGTGGTGAGACAATTTGTTGTTAAGGTGAAATGCTAGGATTAGTTTTATTTTAAGTTGGGTCACCTGAGAAAAACCTTTCCGTTACATCTGTGGCTCAGGCTCCAACCACCAATCATCCGGCTCTTTTCCGTGATGCAGTGCGGACTGATCGCTTCCACTGGATAGCAGTCGACCCGCCTACTGAACTAGCCAGGACCCAGATGATGGAGTGCCACTTCCGCTTCATCCATCAGATGCGGCTCAGTGAGTTTTGTCTCAGTACATGTAGCCCGTTAAAATTAACTATGTTGAAATTAGCATTTACTATATTGTATGTACTTTTCAGTTCCATGCACAGTAACTCTGAACATGGATGGCTCTGTGTGGATCTCACTCTCCCACACGGTCAGAGCTCTGACACCTGGACAGGTAACAGCTCACATACCAGTGTTACAGAATACAGTGTAGCACTGCAGCACTGTGCTGTTACGCTGGTCGTAATGCCAGAAGACTTCTGTTTAACTTACTGTTGGAGTTCATTTTCCTCAGCTATTCTTTTCATCCCTTCCACAGTTTGCTGTACTCTACAAAGGGGACGAGTGTTTGGGCAGTGGGAAGATTATCCAACTGGGACCCAGTGAATACACACTACAGCAGGGCAGAGAACGATTGATAGCAGCAGCAAAGCACAAAGACCAGCAGAGTCCTGAACCAGCCAGCTGAGATGACCTCACAGCCCAAGACTTTGACAGGCTTTGTGACCTAATTTCTCTACTAGACGCTGGATGTTTTTTTATAAAAGACTGGACTGTACTGTATCATCTTATTGATACTATGCGATTATCTGTTTGCTGCTAAGATAAATCACTTCAGGTGTGTTTTGGAGCAGAGACTAAATGGTAAGAATATGGATCATTAAGTGACAGTGACCTTATTTTGAAAATAAAGCTCGTGTTCCGAACGATTCAGTCTTACATAAGACATTTTGAAATGGATTTACACCAGCTCCACACAAACACAGTATGTCTTTAGCTGTTGTGAATGATCATGATGGCAGCAAATGTGATTTCATTGTTTTCTGTGCATTGCAAAGAAGACATGCACTGGCAACTAAGGTTACTTAACTGTTAACTGGAGAATTGTGTACTTAATGTGGTACATGCATTTAAGAAGTGCAGGATGTACTTGAACTTTTTTTTTTAAATGTTGTCTTCACTACTCAATGTTCACCTTTTGTCTGGAAAAAAGATGGAAAGTCTTTCTCACTGGATAGTCTGATCCTGTCAGTGTTGTGTTGGGAATGGATGGTGGATGACAGATTTTGGCACTCTGTGAGTGAAAGTGATTTTAATACTTGTGTTTATTCAGTATTATGGGATTGAAGCTTGTTATTTATTGTAACATTTCCTGTCATCTCTAAGGCTGCTTGTTTTTCATGATTTTCCTTTCCCTCCTTTACAGTTTTAAAGAAAGTCTTATCATCTAGCTGTGTTCTCTGATTGTTTGCTCTATGTGGTTATTTGAATTATTGTCACAGAACAAGCTATTTTTCCATTTGGTTCTTTGATACAATCAATAAGTACTTTAGTATTAAAGTAAAAACAGAAGACACAGCAAATTTATTTTGCATTCATTTAACAAATTACAAATAACTGGCAATACTATAGGATTTTCAAAGTCTTTATGATTTGTTTTTTCCTGTCGTGCATTTTGATTCCATGTTTTGAAATAATTATTTTTTTTAATTAGTCTTTTAAAGATTAAAGTGCCTTTTCTCTTCAGATCACATCACTGTAGGTTGTAGAACACGATTTCTTCCTGAACTGCAAACTGTAAATACTTGTGTGTTTACAAAGTGAATAAAATTAAAAGTGATGTTGTGACTTGTTTTTTTGTTGTTGATCCAAATAATCATAAACAATATACTGCAGTATAAATAATTATAATATACCGTGCAGTATAGTTATTCATCCATCAGATGGCGCTCTTATACAAGATTAATCTCCAGGTTGATCATATCGTTCTATTTTCGCACAAACAATATACTTTATCAATTACCAACACCTAGAAGATTAACAGCATAATTAAAATATATAATAATATACATGTGTGTTTATCATAATGTGTTATTCCTAGGAAAAAAAAAAGTGGTCTTTTCTTTTAGTTTTTCTGTTTGTCAGCTGAAATAGATTTACAGAACATAAAGGCTTAAATAAAACTAATAACAGTAAGTGGTAAAAATACATAAACAAGTTTTGTAGATATGCAGTTATCCCCTGTTTGATGGTGAATGCACAAATTACAAAAACGAGAAAAAAATTAGGAACATAAAGGATAATAGTGATATTTCTTTTAATCTAGTAATCTAGATGAGATCTTCCTTATTTTGAGGCATAACTTAATCTAAAATAACTACAGATAATTCGGTTTATAAAGCTATTGAATGTTTTTTTTTTTTTACGTTATTGCTCTAAGAACAATATCCACCTTCTTATGATCATCATAGAAGAGGAGCAGCTGATTAAAATAGTGCGACTCAACATGAGTCTTAAACTGTAGAATTGATGTGTCGTGTGTGTGTGTGTGTGTGTGTGTGTGTGTGTGTTCGCCGTCACTTCTAACAACTACTTAAACATGCAAAAGTTGAAGAGGGAGCGACTCTCAAACGCGCATTAGGAATTTACCAGACTCTCACCCAATTGTAATAACAATGCACTTGCGCGTATTGGTCACCCGGTCAGGGCCACTTCCTAAATCTCCATGAGAAAAAAAAATCCCCCCTCCCGTGAAAGCGTCCCAGAGGGGGGACGCAGCAGGTTTATGGTAATAAGTCTCCGAGGAGTAGGAGGAGGAGGAGGAGGCGGCGGCGGCGGCGGCGGAGGAGAGCCACGGAGCCATTTTGTACTCATTTTAAACTCAGAGTGGGTTAACGCAGCCGCTGTGCGCCGTGGATACACAGAGTATGGATACCGAGCGTCTTTTCCCACGTTAAAACTGAACAATGAGGGATAGAAGCAAAACGCGGTGTTGGGAGAGGAAGAGTTAATGCTTTTGCGGAGGAGTTTCGGAGAAGTTGAATGGGATTTGGCTTGTTTACAAGCATGGAACGACCGTTGTATTGGATTTGGGTTGGTGTCCTGATCAACGTGCCGCTTGCGGGATGTTTGGATTTACATCTTTCGGAGAGTTTACTACCCGGGAGCCTTTTGGCAAACCTGTCCCTCGGCCATGGATGGACTTATATAATTGACAGAACTTTATCACCTAAATTCACTCAAAGCTTTTTCCATGTTGAGAGGCACGACGGGGTTATCCGTCTGTCCCACAAAGTGCAGTGTGCGCACACACCGAGTAACGCAGCGCCTGTTTATTTTAGGACAGGTTCCTTAACATCTGGGGACGTTATTCTGACTCGCTTTAATGTGTTTGTCCACGGTCAGGACTGTTTTATTAAATATAAAAGAAAGAAATCGCAAGGTAAGCCAGACATTCACATTAAACACCTTTCAAAACTGGATGCAACTTCCTGCTTGCCCGCAGGTAAATTGCTTTTGAATGTAACAGAACTTTTGCCTGGCTTTACGCGGAACGTCACCTTTTTGAACACTGAATGTGCTGGAAAAGAGTTTGCTGCAGTGTTCAGGCATGGGTTCTTTTTCCTGGGTGGTGACTTATGTCTTGCGCGCAGCGGACAGCCTGAGGTGAATTTGCACTGCGTCTTGCACAGCTCTAAAGGCAGCCGGCTCTCCTTGAAGGTGAGTTTGACGCTCGTACAAGTGCCTAAACAACATGGATCCTTACCAGAAAACTTCCGGGGAAAGTCTGATAAATTATTCCACAGAGGGAAGCGACAGGTAAACACGGCTCCACAGTTCCAGCTCCCCAACTATCAGGTGTCCGTGCCCGAGAATGAACCCACGGGCACGCGGGTTATCACCTTGAAAGCAACTGACCCGGATGATGGAGAGGCAGGCAGGCTGGAGTACAGCATGGAAGCCTTATTTGACAGCAGGTCCAATGACTTTTTTGACATAGACTCTCAGACAGGGAGCATAACAACAGTCCAGCCTCTAGACAGAGAAGTCAAAGACACACATGTTTTTAAAGTCACTGTGGCCGACAATGGCATCCCAAAAAGATCTGCCACTTCATACCTCACTGTCACTGTGAGTGACACCAATGACCATAGCCCTGTGTTTGAGCAAACTGAATACCGTGTTAGCATCCGAGAGAATGTAGAAGTGGGCTTTGAAGTGATGACAGTCCGAGCAACTGATGGAGATGCCCCCTCCAATGCCAACATGATTTATAAAATTGTGAATGGCGATGGAGTTAACTCTGTGTTTGAAATTGACCCCCGGAATGGCCTGGTGAAGATCAGAGAGCGGCCCGACAGGGAGACCCGGGCCTACTACCAGCTGATTGTTGAAGCCAATGACCAGGGCAAAGACCCAGGTCCCCGCAGTGCCACCGCTACAGTCCACATCTCCGTGGAGGATGAGAATGACAACTCACCACAGTTCAGTGAAAAGAGGTATGTTGTACAGGTTCCAGAGAATGTGGCTGTCAACACCAAGGTCATCCAGGTGGAGGCTACAGACAAAGATGAGGGGAACAACGCCAAAGTTCAGTACAGCATCATCAGTGGGAATGTCAAAGGACAGTTCTACATTCACTCCCCCACCGGTGTCATTGACGTCATTAATCCTTTGGACTATGAGATGATTCGCGAATATAATTTGAGAATTAAGGCTCAGGATGGTGGCAGACCTCCACTAATAAATGCCACAGGGATGGTGGTGGTGCAAGTAGTGGATGTGAATGACAATGCCCCCATGTTTGTCAGCACACCTTTCCAAGCTACAGTCTTAGAAAATGTGGCCATAGGTTATTCTGTGATCCACATTCAAGCAATTGACGGCGATTCCGGAGAAAATTCCCGGTTGGAATACAGACTTACAGACACAACCCCTGGTTTTCCATTCACCATCAACAACAGCACAGGTTGGGTCACAGTGAGTGAGGAACTTGACAGGGAGACCACTGAATTCTACACCTTTGGTGTGGAGGCGAGAGATCATGGGATACCTGTGATGTCCTCTTCAGCCAGCGTCAGCATCACAGTGCTTGACGTGAATGACAACGTGCCCACGTTTACAGAGAAGACCTACTCACTGAAGATCAACGAAGATGCAGTTGTGGGGACAAGTGTACTGACAGTGACAGCTGTGGATAGGGACGTCAACAGTGTGGTGACCTATCAGATATCCAGTGGTAACACTAGGAATCGCTTTGCCATCACCAGCCAGAGCGGTGGCGGTCTCATCACCTTAGCCCTCCCTTTGGACTACAAGCAGGAACGTCAGTATGTCCTGACGGTCACGGCCAGCGATGGAACTCGCTATGACACTGCTCAGGTGTTCATCAATGTGACGGACGCCAACACACATCGACCTGTCTTCCAAAGTGCCAACTACCAGGTGTTGCTCAGTGAAGAAAAACCGGTAGGCTCCACTGTGGTGGTGATCAGCGCAACGGACGAGGACACGGGGGAAAATGCTCGCATTACTTATGTGATGGAGGACAATGTTCCTCAGTTTAAAATTGACCCAGATACAGGTGCAATCACAACACAGATGGAGATTGATTATGAAGACCAAGCCTCCTACACGTTAGCCATTATCGCCAGGGACAACGGCATCCCTCAGAAATCTGATACCACTTATGTGGAAATTATCATTCTTGATGCTAATGATAATACTCCCCAGTTCCTCAGAGACATGTACCAGGGGACTGTATTTGAGGATGCACCTGTTTACACCAGTGTTCTCCAGATCTCTGCCTCAGACAGAGACTCTGGATCAAACGGCAGGTTAAGCTATACGTTTCAGGGTGGTGATGATGGAGATGGGGATTTTTTCATCGAGCCTTATTCTGGTATCATCAGAACTGCTCGTAAACTAGACCGGGAGAACGTTCCTGTTTACAATCTGAAAGCCTTTGCTGTGGATAGAGGGGTTCCGCCTCTGAAAGCAGGTGTTTCTATACACGTCATAGTTCAAGACATAAATGACAATGCCCCAGTGTTTGAGAAGGATGAGCTTTTTATTGACGTAGAGGAGAACAGCCCAGTAGGGTCGGTCGTGGCCCGGATCACTGCCACTGACCCTGATGAGGGCACCAATGCTCAGATCATGTATCAGATTGTAGAAGGGAATATTCCTGAAGTATTCCAGCTGGACATTTTCAACGGTGACCTCACTGCACTCACAGACCTGGATTATGAGACTAAAACAGAGTATGTCATAGTGGTCCAGGCCACCTCAGCACCTCTAGTGAGCAGGGCCACTGTTCACATCCGCCTTAAAGACATGAATGATAATGAGCCTGTGTTGCACAACTTTGAGATTATTTTCAACAACTATGTCACCAACAAGTCTAACAGTTTTCCATCAGGAATAATAGGGAAAGTACCAGCTCACGACCCAGATGTTTCGGATAAGCTACGGTACAAGTTTGAATCTGGAAATGAACTCAGTCTGTTGGTGCTGAATGAGGACACTGGAGATCTGAGGTTGAGCAGAGACCTGGACAATGACAGGCCCCTGGAAGCACCCATGACTATTTCGGTCTCAGGTAAGCAGTTTAAAGAAATATTTCCTTGTTCCTAAAGCTGTTTCGTTTTATGTGTAACATTTCTTTACTTTTTTCATGTCTCTTTTTCATGTACGTACCAGAACACACAGCCAAGGTGATAAATTATGATAAAGCTGGAAATTTGAGTCACAACGTGTGATGTAGTATTTGCTTAGTCAGTATAGAATTTTTAGTTGAACTGAGAACAAGGGCAGGTTTCGGCCGTGTTGACTGTACGTTAAGTGTTTGCTGCAGGCTGTATCCAGGATCCGGTTGTGCTGCTTTTGTGCCATTTGGGTGATAAATCTATTGTGTGGAAGTGGTTGGTTGAGGTAATAAAAGGGTGCTATTAGCAGGGCACCCTCATAACCGAGGTGCTTTGTTGTTGCACATATATGTGGGTTTCTGTCACAAGGAGGAACTGAGACATGCTTTGGGTGCACACTTATGATTTCCCTCCTTTGCAGCATATATAAGCTTTAGTCTTTGAAGTACAGAGGTTGTGCGGTTCTGTAGGTGCACTTCAGGGAGTTTTATGAAAACCTTGTGGCAAGATGTCTCCCATGACTTCACCTGAGTAGCTTTGCTTTATTTATTTAGATGTTTTTCACACCTGGAACAATCTTAGTTTCGAATGAAAGAGATGGTTTGAGATCCATAGTTTTACTTTGAGGAGAAGGATTTCTCAAACAAGAATTTGGAAACTGGTGAATTCATATTACAAGGTCATACGCAAAGAATTTGCTTTTTTTCCACTACATAAGCAGACTTTGTTCTTTAAAGTTAAAAATTAAACAAATGCAAACACTCACATTCACACCTAAACTAGCAGAGTAACACCAACAGTACAGGCAAGCGCACACACACGCGCACTATGTAAGAAAGCACTGTGACATTAATCAGGCAGTTGGACAGGCAAGATAAATCTAATACCCTGACAGAATAACTACCCTATTACTTATTGACAACTGGTTGCTCAACCCTCTCTATTTTTTTTCTTTCTCATTCTTTTCTCAGTCTCTGTCTTTCTGTGTTGGCTGATCTCTCAAAGCACATTAAGCCTAAAAATGGGAAAACAGCCAAACACATCTAGCTCTCTTCAGCCCTCCCTCTTTCAGTGTCATCACATCATCTCTCCAAGTTTAAAGGATGCCAACATATCGCACATAGAGCAGGAGTACATACGAACTGCCGTGGACCAGGCAGCGCCAGGACAAACCCATGTTTCCAGCCCATCAGTCTAATCGGTTTATGGTTGGTTACAGCCTCTGCTTCATAATTTCGACTATAAATAATGTTCATAAAATCAGTCAGCTACTTCTTTCAGCGTCGTTGATTGTTGTATTATTTTCCTCTGTGTTGGGTAGTGCTACAAGCCATGGTTTAGGCAGTGGAAGACTTTCTCTAGAGGTCTCCTCCTTTTCTCTACCAACATTATTACTAAAGGACTTTTTCTTTGTTTTGGACAAGAGACAGTCTTTTGTAGCTGTCATAGATGACCTGCAGAGCATCTGAAGAGGCCATGATTAACCACAATAGTTACTGGCCTTATAGCCCTCATTCATTCTGACAACAGTGACCTTATGATGGTCCCCCAGGGGGGCTGGACCTCTTCATTAGTTGTAGCCATGCCCACACACATATGCAAGCACATGTTCATGCACAGTTGAACAAATGCACACTCCACACACCCCTTTTTTTTGGTGGCTCACCCTGATGTCAAGTGTTAGGTAACCGTTACGGCTGATGTACTGACCTTTTAACCTTAGGCTCTTGTGAGAGCCCGGGGGGGGGAATTGGTGAACTAACAACATCTTAACATGCACTAAAAGATAGGACTGGATAACAAGACTTGATTGTGTTTGTGCCTCTCTTAAATTTAATTGCTGTCAGATTTCCCTTATTTCTTTGGAGTATTTAGTTTTATTGCAGGGTTATTACTTTGACATTTTCTTTGTTAGTGTCTTTTGTGACGGCCATCAGGGCTCTGTGTGGTACTGAAGTTTAAACAAAGTCAGACAACTGTAAATTATACTCACTCTTGGGTAGGGTCTGCTTTTTCATTTTAATTATGCATATCACTTTTGGATAGGTTTTCTTGTTGTTTTTTGTTTTAGTTATTTGGACTCCTATTGGAAGATGTCTAGTTTAATGTACGCTAGTCTTTATAGTTTGGATCTGGCTTAAAGGTGTAGGCCAACATCGCCCTTCTGAGCTTATTATGTCTGTTCTAATCAACATTGACCTCCTCTGATAAAACTGAATGCAGTAGCTCCATCTGTCACCGTTAGCCTTGATTATTGTGCCTGAGCGATAGAACAGAATTCTATTGATTGACAAATTGAACTTTGATTTGATGTTTATAGAGCAAACTATAGATGAAGAGGTTGACATTTGTCACAAAAATTACGCATCTTTCTCTTATCTTTATAGCATCCTTTTAATTAAGACTGTTCTTTGAGACTGAGCAGAAAATGCACCAGTGCTTTTACTCTGGCGAGCAGAAGCCCTGAGAATGTTTCCCGAGCCCTTTGCTGAAACACAAGAATGCCCTGATAACTCCCTCCAGATACACTCACTTAACACAGTCTGCTAGCCACAACACTGTTCTATCTGTCCTGGTTTCTCTCTCCCGCTACTTGTGTTTATGTGTGTGAGAGACGGTAGCTCGGCGGTTCGATAGCTGGGGTGTATGTGTTCTCATTGTAACACGCTTATCTTAGCTTGTCAAATTTCACTTAAAACCCTTGGGGTTTTCACTCTCGTTTTCTAAAAGATGAGTATCTGTCAATTTCTGTGACTGCTTTGAATGTCACAGAGAGGTACAGTATTCCAGTCTAATACACCTCTTTCCCTCCTTTCTTTAAATGCTTCGTTTTCTTATCTAACCTACTTCAACAGGTGTGGTTAAGTTTAAGCCCTATCCACTCAGTGCCAGATTTGTGATTTCGCTCCAGTCAAAGGAAGCCTGCAGCGGTACAGAGGAAAACACTTCATTCAACATTTTCACAATTTGTTACCATCAGCGCTACATAATAAGATGCTGAAACCAGCTGGTGGGTTGCCAGAACTGACTGTCAGACCCACCATCTAAAGCCAAGCTTTACCAGTATTTGGCTGGATTTTCCTGTTAATAACCTCTGTAGTCAGCAGTGTAGATAATTAGTGATTTCCTTATAGTGTTAAAAAATGTATGCTTGATTTTAAATTATACTCAATTGGACGTTTGACCCTTGAGGAAACATTTTCTTGACAGAAATCTTAAATTTACCCCATGGACTCAGTCTGAACTGATGCGATTCTCGCCTGCGTCACATCATTGTCAAAGTGATCCCTTCTAGACGCAAAAACGGAAACTAGATACATGTGACACAGGGAAGATTGTTTCATTAGCCACTTTTGACACAGTGAGGATAGAGCAGGAAAGGCATCGATCATTCGTGCAGCTTGTTTATTTGTCCATGCTTCCACTGCATTGTTCCATTTGCTCCAAGGAAATTGCTGCTTCCTGATACGTAAAAGACATCACCTGATGTGCACTGGACTTTTTTTTTTCATGATACCTGATAGGAGGGGTTTACAACAGCCAATGTTAAAACATGCATAAACTGGCTATAGGTGGAGTTACATCATTCTGTGATACACAGCAGGTTGTTGCTTAAACGATTAGGAATGATTGATGCTAAATCGTCTTTTTCCACCCTGGCTCTGATCTTTTTTCCTTGCTGTTAGTGAACGGGATCACATGTCTCTACACGCACTCATACATACCCTCCTCCCTTCTTCACTCCTTCTTACTAACTTACTTTCTAACCCACCTTGTCCTCTCCCTATTTTTCCTTTATGGGTCTTTTGCTGAGCTCCTCTGGCATGGTTTGCCTCTTAATCCCATTCGAGGAGTTGCATAGCTCAGCTTTTTAACATTTCTGTTCTTGTCCGCCCACTACTTTTTGCTAATACACACTTTTTTCTGCTATTTCTCACTCCTCCCCCTCTCTGTAAAAATAATTAGATTTCACCTGTGAGTGGAAAAAAGCTTTAGTTTTGTGTTTATTTTAAAATTTTAAGATGAGTTAAAATACGAGTAGTCGCAGAATGTTCACAGACAGGCCACTAAAAAACATTCTTTTGAAAACCACAGCTTTATTATTTGTAAGAAATGAAAAGCATAATTGTCCCTTCATTATGAGGCGAAATTACACTTGTGCAATACACTATACAGTATTGGGTGTGATGCATTGCCCATCGTATTAAATTTTGTGGCTCCTCGTTCATTCCGTACAGCCACAACCTCATCTGACATTTTCCTGTTTTTTTTCTCCCATCCATCTCGTCTTTGGCATTCTTTTGGTTTCAAATCATTATTTGGCCCTGAAATATTGTGTCACGTAAGTCAGAAGACGCAAGAACGCATGATGGGAAAGACAAATGAGTCTCTGTATGAGTCAAGGGACAAACACCCCCCTGGCAGCCTTCTAATGCCGTTTTACTGTCTTTCCCACGTAATTGTCTGACAAGAGAAATGTGACTCCTCACTTGTGCACAGGTGTGGTAGAGATGCACAAGCACAGACAGTGATGACATGTGAACTTTCACCTGTGAGATCAAAGCAGGACATGGGTCTTTACACAGAATACACAGCGAGAAATAGCCGTGTACTCTTTTACACACAACTTCTGACCTCAAGTTGAAAGATGGAGCAGAAAGAGAGGGTGAGGAAGCAAACAAAAAAAAAAGAGCGTGTTCAGAAGACAGATGTTGTCAGTGTGGCTGTTACTGTGTATGTGGGATAGCAGGCTAAAATTCACTATCTGTGAATTATTACAGTTGAAACGTCCATCAGAGCTACTTGTTACCTGTCAAACTCAACATGGCGTAACTAGAGTAATTCCACAGTCTGATCTTTTTTCAGTGATGTCAGCTCTAGCACTTTATCAGCTGAGCAACCTGCTCATGGAGTGTCGAGTCAGTATCAACGGGGGAAATGTGTGTGCATTGGTGGTGCCAGTCTGCAGCAGCTCATATGTTTTCCTGCAGTGTGAGATATGCTGCCATTCCCAGGCTTGGTATTCTCAGTAACTGATATTGGGAGATCCCATTCATTCCTAAGATATCAGACACTCTCCTGGTTTTAAACTGTGGCTCTCACCACATAGTCTTCTGAGTCGAGCCAGCTTTGGCTGTTTTTCTTAAGCTAAGCAAGTGGACCATATTTTGTTCACACACTAGTGATATCAATCTTCTTATCTAACTCTTAGCAATTTAAACTATTCCTCTATGGCATTTTTTTTGTTCTGCAAATTCCACTACATGCAAAACTTGTAAAGTTCAAACTGTTGCACTAGCAAAATGCTTTTACCACCATTTATTGTGAAATCGAACATTCAGTCTGACTTAATGATTTTCTCTTGTCTGGAGTGGAATAAGGGTTAGCAGAGAGCACAATTACAGAGAAAACTAGTACATTCATCCTTAATCTTGTACATCCACCACGTGCTTTAATGTGTACCTGCTAGGACATAGTGTGTACACGTGTGCCTCCAGGTTGTAGTTTAGAGTTTGAAGTGTAAATACCAGGGGATCAGGACTGGTCACTGTTCAACTCCACTGATGTCTGTGTGCTCAATTACAGGCTAGAAGTAGGAGGGGTGTTTAAGGATCTAAGACTCTGCTGGTGCCATCCCAGCCTGCAAGAAGCAAAATGGCCACACAATGACTGAATAGGTTGGGCGCTGCTCTCAATTCTTTCAAGGGAAACAAAAAGCGACTTTGTTTGAGGATTTCATGTGATGAGTGGAGGATGGCAGTTTCTACACTTTACTCCTACTTGGCACGAGTTACACTTTTTGTCTCAGTTTGTCTGATATCTAAATCTGCCATATCTGTCCACCTTTTGTTAATTGAAGCACTTTTCCTCCCACTCGCGCAGGAAACCTCTCTGAGCATTGTGCCGGTTTCTGTCGCTGGCTGAAGAGCGAGCTAGAAAGTGTGGTGTGTTCCTGTCATGCAAGCCCTGTGTTTGCTGTAGGGATTTAGGAGAGGGGCTGTTTGTTTGCAAACACCTGTGCCTGGGGTTCAGGGGTAAAAGCGAGGGCAACAGAAGAGGGCTGTACTTTTGTTTGTCATTGTGATTTATGTTATTGTTATGTTATGTTGTGTGTGCTGTTTAGGAACCTCCATCCAGTTGGACACACAGATGACATACACACCCTGTTCCCTCTCTGTCACAAACACACACACACACACACACACACACACACACACACACAGACAGGGTCGTCTCTCATTTACATGCTGCAGGACAGTGATTTCACCCCTCACACTCCAGGAGGTTTTGTTTGGTGGAGGGGTCGTATTTGATTGTAACCTGACACACCTCTGTCAGTCTCTCATTCTTTTTCATTCTCTCTCACTCACGCGACACAATAGTCTTCTTTGTCTCTCTCACCGAGGAGGCAGAGGAAGCGTCGTGGACCACTAACAGCTCACGAGTGCGACGTTACATGCGTCGTGATGTGTGGTGGCCAGCTGCAGGAATGTTAAGTGGGTTGGTCTGAAGGTGTATGTACTGCATACAGTATCTAGGCTGAGTCAATAACAAGTGTGACAGTGAAGGAGAAGGGGAGAGGGAAGCAAAAAAGGCGTGTTACAAGTTTCATAACATTAAATCACAGTTGAGAGAATTTTTTTTCTTTTTCAGGTGAATTTTACATTTTCACTTAAAATATTTTTGTCATCAACCTCCACGATTGACCTTTTAAGTCTTGCTACCCTAAGGTGTCCCAGCTTTTCATCAGTCTAGACTGAAGACCAAAGGAAGCTCAATTTTCACCACTAAGGCCACAGCAGCCCGGGGAGGGGGCGCTAAGGTCAGCTAACTCAGTGCAATTATCTCACTTCTTTCTGAAACCCACAAATTAGGAACATCAAAGAGCCACTTAGTCTGTGACAGAATGAAAATAGTCGTTCAGATGTGCGTCCTACACAATCTTTACTTGAGTGGACTGAAAGATTTAAGTTTCCCTCTAACGTGCCGTGAAAGAATAATTTCTATTTGGGATTAAGGATTACTCGCTCACAACGGAAAATTAGTTTTGTGATTGTTGTCTGAGCTGATTCTGACAAGACGATTTAGTTTATTTTTTATAAAGCATCTTCCTGCATCAGTTTTTCAACGTTAAATCATTTGTCTTTTTATTATCGACTGATTTATAATAGGCTATTTAATGTGTTCGTAGACATTTAGAATTTGGGAATTCAGGAAGAAGACACTAGAGTAGCAATGACCTCCTGCACATCACACTTATTTAAGTCAAAATACTTCCGTGTGTACTCCACTACTTCTGTGCTAATCCTGGCCTTCGTCATACTTCTACCACGCACTGTAAGTTCATCAGCGAGCAACAACACTGTGTAATGGTCCTGTGCGCAGTGCTTCGCTCTTACGTTCCTCACAGCTATTAGAGTTGGCACTGGCACTGACAATGCAGGTATTAGGATGAAATGTCAAACTACTTAAAAGGATTGAGTTCACTGGCACAAACACACCGAAATCTGTTCAACACTAAAGTCGCGTTGCTTCATCCAGAGCTGAAGAAAAACCTGCTCTCCTGCAGAAATCCAATCCACAAAGATAAACTAAGGTTGGCCAACGCAGATCTTGCTATGAGAAATGACACCGTGGAACGGTGAAAATGAACATTAATTTTATTCCAGGCTCTTTGCCATAATTGCCATCTTAAGAACAGCCCCCAAAAACCCTCTGAGTTACTGCTGAATGAAAACATGATTGTCTACATCTTTCCTGAAATCTGACACTCTCTTATAATTACCCTTCTTTCAAAAAAAACAACCCTCCTTGATTGGGGTTTAACACTGATCCTCTGTGAGTGTTGATCTTAGACTGTATAGAAAGACTTAATGCCTGGCTGTGTTCACAGAGGTGTCAGTTGTAGTCATTTCCCCTTCAGCCAGAGAAGGAGCTGGTGACAGGTGTAATCATGACAGTTTGTGTGTGGGAACTTGTTGATGCTTGTTTTGCTCTCAAATTGTTGTCCCTTTTTTTTGTCTGTCAGAAAGCAGTTTGAGGGTGTCAGCATGCTGACATGTCTTTCAGAGCGGCTAGCATGACTGTAAACTGTTAGACCAAAGTTTATGCAAATTGTATTTGCATGTATATGGTGTGTGCATTAGGATTTTTGTGGCTCTCTGATGATTGCTGGAATGATTAAATTATTCCTTCTGACGGGGTCAAGCACAAAAGAATTTACTGTCTCGCTCACAGGCACTTCAGGGGCCTGCATGTTTACTGTCATGAGAGGCAACTGCTGTCATCATGCGTGTCACGTTACAGCCTCCTGTCAGCTTCCGTTCTGCTCTGACGGCATCTTTTTCTTGTCAGTACAAAGTGGAAATGCAAATATTAACACAAACCAAACTGGCATTCAGTATTAAGTATACATGCAAGAATCTGTCCATAACATGCAGCACAACACACAGAGCAAAGTAGAATTAAAGTGTTCGCAGGCAGACTGTACAACACACCCTAGGTCACACTTCACTTCTACATGTCGAGCAGCTTAGGCCTCTGCAAACATTTCAAAGGAACAGACTAAGATGTGCGGATTGAAGCTTTGTATCTTTTCTACAAGCCTCCAGGCTTCATCTTTTAACAGCTCCAAAGACACAGAAACGGAGATGTAGGAAGAGTCAGCTTTGAGGTGTATTAGGTTTGCTCTGCTCCTTTGATAAAGTGTCAAGATGCTCTTTTGAACTGAGACGTCCTCCTCTTACATTTTGGATATGGTGACTCACACGACGCACATGTGTCATAAACACATCAATAAAGTTTGCCACAGCATGCATACTGTACGTATTTGCACATATGCACCACGGCGTCCAGTTGCCCATCTCTGTGACGCACATGATCAGAGAACATCTGTGGACTGTGCAGCGACCGACTTCCTCCCCTGGAGTGTTAGGGCCAAGTTTTCGCACAAAGATTACTTCCATCCTTTATACGCCACACAAAAAAAACCTATCCCTCCCAAAATGTCTTCAGTTACACGTGCATTAAAGAAGAATAAGAAGTAGAATCTACTTCATCCTTCAGGTTATTTCCACGTATTTATGTTGACTTTTACTGCCTTTGTTTAGATTTTCGTGTGACAAATCAATCTTTAGCTGATTTGTTATAATTGTAACTTTGTCATTTTACTGCTTATATGAGGGGAACATTAATATATGTGAATTTACTGTATTTTAAACCCTTATAAAGACATAATTTATAGAATTACAACTGTGCAAAAACTCACAGTTGTTGACATCAACAAACAGTTGAAATTACCTCCTTATAAATGCTAAACGGGGGTTTTCAGGATCCACAATGCTTCCCTCTGTCTCTGCTTATCCCATGTGATGTTTGAAAATAACATACGTGCTGCTGTCCACCTTGAACAACCCCTTATCAAATTAAATCCTGGCCTACAGAGAGGAGCTGTTGGTCTGTGATTGTGATGTGTGTGTTTGTGTGTGTGTGGTACATAAGGTGATCAAATATGCCTCTGCTTCATGGTAATTGCTCAAATCAGCTTGTGCACATTCCTGTTGTCTCCGCAGGGACTGACTGGAAAAAAAAATCATGAATATTGCCTAAATATTCCACTTCTGGTGGTGAAGTCTTTTCCCTTCTTTTGTGTTCCTTCACACCAAACTGATGCACTGCAACAAAGTGGGATTTTAGCCAGTGCTACCTCTACTGTTGGCACCATTTTCCAGCTCCTAACCTTTCCAGTCTGCTAAGCATTCACCCTACTCTCTGCACAGGATCATGTAAAACACTGCCACAGGTTTAGTATTTGGCATTTCTTAACTATCAAAAAATAGGCAAATGTGAGGCACAGGTACATACAGTATCAGGCAGCAATGTCTGTTTGTTTTATGTCTGCTTTCTGTCAGCTCAAAAACATGTGCTAGTTCAGGGGTCCTGACCCCAGATTATGGTCATTTCAGCTTTAGCCCCCAGGAGGTCACACAGACAAAGAGGGCCTAGAGTGTAGCAGATGAAGACTCATTGGCTGGTCTTATCTGAATAAACCTCCACTTTACTGCTGGGTCATCTGGACTGTCACTCTCTTACCTTCTGTGAGTTACACACTGGATCATGTCAGGCTCTTTTGAAAAACAAGGAGAGAGATTTGAACCTTTCTGACACTGAGTTATTACTCATCTTTTGTCATATATTTGGAATTTCATGCATGCAGTGTAGAAAACTGACATTTAACCTGGAGAAAAATAGAATTGAGACATTGTGCATGTAAGTATAGACCCTGGAGTTCACCTCTGTGGTGTTATCCATCTTACTGAAGAGGTGCATGTCTAATCTTCACTTACAATAAATAAGATATACATAGGAATTTGATTTTCTCCTCCTTTTTTTACATCTGCTGATGATTTCTAGTTTCCAGTTGAT
The DNA here is from genome assembly GCA_034779795.1 of Ctenopoma multispine. NCBI lineage: Eukaryota > Metazoa > Chordata > Actinopteri > Anabantiformes > Anabantidae > Ctenopoma > Ctenopoma multispine. The sequence continues at coordinate 5,585,863 of JAUYWH010000015.1, read as the reverse complement.
TCTCCATTTATGTGTTTGCTAGATTCAGAGATGCTTATTATGTGAGCTGTCTTCCACTCTTAGACTCAACCTGGTCTCTTAAAATATATGTTTCTATTCAGCCAAACTGCAACTGGCAAAATGATCTTGCTGTGCAGTCTTCACTTTTGTGAGGTTATTAAACTGTTACTCATAGTTATAGATTTAGGCACCCACAGCTCTTGGTTAAGGTTAGAGAAAGACCCTGCTTTGCCATGATACAGACACATTTAACAGAGAAAATGGTTTTCTTGCCATGTATAAAGTATGTTGCATCAACATAACCATTATGCAATTACTGTTTACCATCAAAGCATATTTGTGATTCCAGTTTATGGAACATAATTCTTAGGACACAGGGTTGCCAGAATAGAATTTGCACATGTAAAGCGTGCTAATTATTTACACATCCGAATAATGATTTACATCCATGTGTCTCAGTAAATGAGGAATTTCTGGTTTGCGGATGGTTTCCTCTAACAAAACTGTGAAGCAAAGCCGGGGCAGGTAGAGAATTCACATTTCAGTCTGAGGTGACCACGCCCATGGTTCAGTAAATAAAAGTTCACAGAGTTTACATTCACAAGTCAAGCCTGGATTTGCATTTTATCTTCCTGCACACAATCCTGTTCTCATTCACTTTTTCTCTGTGAGACATTTCCCTTGCTTAGTTTTAACATGTCAAATGTGTAAATGTGTTTCTGTGTTTAAATGCTGATTGCCTTCCCACAGTCGGTCGTCCTGCAGCCGGCAGCTTTGTGTTGTCGGTGTGAAGTGATTGTCTCAGCGTGTTAAGAGTCACACGTGCTATAATGAGCTCACAGGACAACGGATTTCAATGGAGACCTTTGATTGCAGGTTTCACTGTTTAAGCACTTTTTAAGCAGCTTCTATGTGTCAGAAGTTGTATGTGAGACTGAAAATCCTATTTAAAATGTAAGTTTTGGTTAGTTTTTCAATTTCTCCCACGATAACACCTAAAATCAAGTCACCACTCTCAATTTATCCGTTAATCTGCATGAGCACTGGTTTACAACTGAGATGATCATCATTTGCCACATTCACATAAATACATACACATGATCAGCCTTGTATTCCCCTCCATACCTGCTCTCTGCAGTCATCAGTCAGTGGGGTCCAGAAGGCTGCACGGATAATAAAGTAGAAATGGTCTGTTATTACTAAAGCGATGACAGCAGCCGTGGTCAGGCATCGCACGCTGCCATAACTGGCTATGCGTAAGGGAAGCTGTCCTGTATTACACACTATTTCTCTTTATTACGCAACTGATTCTTCATTGCTATGTGTTGTTTTCTCTCGCGCCTGTGTCTATTTGATATAACCTGGGATCGCGAAAGCACGTTAGACCTAATCTGTGTACTCCTCTTTCACTCCCAACAATCAGAAGAGAGTTTGAGAAGCATTCATATCTACCAAGAGGTTTGTACTCAATAAACCCTGCAGATTTCCACATGTGCTGTGTCGGTCCAGGATGGCGTTGTTAGGTTGTGCATTGGCTGTTAAATTGATGCAGATCAATGCAGGTTAAAGGTGTAGCTCTGTCATCTAAATCTGAAGATGACAATGGTGTAAATGTCAGCAGCTTGCCAATACACATACTGTCTGAGTGTGTACACACAGCTACCCACACTCCTATCACTCCTATTCAGTGAAAAGCCACCAACCTCCCACTTTGATTGAACCACATTTGGTTTAAAAGCAGGATCAATAGATAAGAGACACTCTCATTCTCTGACTAGGAGTCATGTTTGGATGGCTCTCACAGACTTCTTTTCCTACTTAATAGTCTCCGCATTCCAGCCTCCGCCAGAGGAATGACTTCACCTGCAAGCCAAACCAAGAAACGGCATTATAATTAGATGGAGGTCTCCCTACGAGTGTGTGTGTGCGTGTGCAGTCTTGCTTGTTTGCCTGCAAGATCCTCAAATAGACACACACAAAAAAAACAGATAAATTACCATGTAGAAATAACTGTGGTGTATATATGCAACATGTCCGCGCTCTTCCTGCTGTGACACACTCACACTTCTCTTAATCTCATTTCGGGGACCCTGATCGTCCTCTCTTTCCCGCTCTTCTTGAAAGCATCAAAACATGCCATAACATGATCCCACAACTTCAAAAATCTTCATTTTTTTGGAAGCCCAGAAATGTTCTGTATTTGTGATTGATTGAGGTGAAGACAGTAATTCATGGGACTATTAAAATTTGTCTCTTTGGGGGCTGACTGAATAGCTGTGTGATGTTGGGGCGTGTCCCTGCAGGTTGCGTTGAAGTCAGAATTTACTGTTTCCCCACTCTAATAAATCCTCCTTTATGGGGGGGGGGGGGGCGGAGGGCTCAGGTGAGCGAATAGCAGGATGAAGAGGGACAGAGAGTAATTTAAGGTGAAAAGAATCGTGCCGTGTCTGACAAACGATGACGCCTGTGTGATCTGTAATTCCAGAGATGCTGGAATACTTTGTTGAGGTGTTGCCATTAGTTTGCTGGCATTGTCTTAGCCTTTGAATAAGCAAACTGTGTTAGTATGCTAACTGTAAGTGTTACAGAGGCCCTTAGCTATAGATGCTGTTATTAGCTATATTATGTGTTGACAGTAATTGTTACCTTAATTTCAGCAAGGAATTCTCTCAATTTGTCAAGTTCAGTGAGGACTGTGGGACCACCCATGATAAAAAACTCATAGTATATAGTTTAGTCTGTTTCCTTTGTTTTCTTTCTTTTAACGTTAACATTTATATTGTGCAACATCTTTAGCGTTTACTTGCATCTGGACTATATAGCAACTATCATTTATGATAAGTTTAGTTAGTTAGTAGTTAGATAAGTTAAGTTTTATTCAGATTATTTTCTTCACAAATTAATTGGTTTATGTACAAAATAACAGAATAAGAACTGTGTTGTAGGAAATTGCTTATTTTGTCCAACCAACAGTTAATGTTTGTCATTTTTCTCTTGTTAAATCACTATATATCATTAATTTATAATTATTTTCTGTATTTGTCTATTGACTAATTTGGCTCATTACTGCAGCTTTACTTTGGTACTTATATACTACACTCATACACAGCATATACAAGTTTCCACCTGTAGTGTGTTATTCATTGGCCATATTAGCAAATACCACAAAAAAAGGAATTAATTGTATGAAAATGATTTGGTTAAGTGTTGAGGAATGCTGGGAATCAGAAAGGTAGGGAGATTCTCCAGAAAGAAACTGATACGTCTCGCTACCTCCCTCCTTTTCTTTTCTGAAGCTGACTCATTACCACACACCATTCTTGTCAGCCTTGTCACCAGGGACAATGCGGTGACATTTTAGTGACCCTCTGGAGAAGAGAGAGCCGGAGAGCAGGATCGAGGTACATAGAAGCAGGAGGAGAAAAATACAGGACAAGGGGACGGACGTTCTGTGATAAGAGTTAAAATAAGGCAGATAGATGAATCTTGAGAAGGAGGGAATAAAAGAAGGTAAAGTGAGAAATAGGGAGGAAGGACTAAAGGAAGGAAGGGGAGAGGATAGAGGAGGGGTGGGGGAGTATCTCTTTTTTTACCATTGCATTCCCTTTCTCTTACTTCAAAGCATCTCCTGGTGAGAAGGAATTATTCCCCTCCGCTCAACCGTACCACTTACCACACCACTGTTTTCTTCCCACTAGTCCTCTACCTCTGCATCCCCCACAGCCACATTTACTTGTTGTTTCCAGAGAGAGTGGTCTTGTAAATGGTGTGTTACTGCTTCTATTGAAAAGCTTTTAATGGCCCCATTACAGCTGATGCACTAATGGTATGAATTCTACTTTGTATGCTAGCTGCTGTTCCTCTCGCTTTCCACGTTGCAGGTTTCCGTCTTCATTTCTTCTTTCTCTCAAAAGCGCACAAGCCAGTGAGAATTGTTGGGATTTTTAGAGATTAACATGAAGAAGGCCCCAAACATTAAGACCAAGTAAGGGCCCATAACATCAAGTTTTAAAAAAACAACATATAGAGGACAAATAGTAATGCTTTTCATTAAGCACCTAAACTGCCCAGCACAGTTTTGATTACCTTTTTTGTAATCCAGATAGAGAAAGAGAGAGAGGTGGGGGTAAGGTATTTCAGTTGTGGCCTGTCCAGGCTGAGTCAGTCATGGCACAGAGCCAATGGAGGATAGAAACATCAAGAGGTCAGCTGGCAACCAGCAGCTCCAGGTGGGCTGTGAGCCTGGGCGAGTTCGACCAGCACTCAGATGTCTGCGTATGTATCAACACGGTTTCAAATCTACTGGCTGGTTCGCTCGGTGACTAACCAATGGACTGAATGCATGAATGAATCAACTCATTTAACACAGTCACTGACCTGCATGTCTGACTTATTTAATGACAGAATAGATTCATGAATGACTCTTTGATTGAACAAATGCTTGGCCTGGTGACCAAGTGGCCAACTCTGAATGAACAGCTGATATACCGTACGGTATGTTAATACTCTGTGTCAGGTGGCCTGTTAGCCAAAAATTCAGAGACTAAAATGAGGTCATAGAAATACGCCATTCTAAATTTTGTCAAAAAAATTTAATATTAAAATTTCAAACCGAACAAATATTCAGATATCTGGATACTTGACCCTAGTGTGTTTGTCATTTGTAAATTGTTTTGGGGAAAAACAACTAAATGTAAATTTTCTGTACTAAGAAAACATCTTTGAGGAAGCTGCTCCGCTTGTTCAGTGCCTTCTTGTGATAATTGTTAGCTTTCACTCCTGCTAACACATTTACAATTTATAGAGTTTTCTAGACTTCCTGGAGTTGACAGCAGGTCTGAAAGTGAAGCCTCCAGGCCTCGAATACTCCGCAGGAGAACAGAGGCTGAGGGAGTTGGGGAGTCTTTCTGTGCCAATTTATGAATGAAAACTAACAATTACAGCAGCCAGGTTTTATAAAAGTCACGCAGTTGTTCAGTGTTTGATTCACGTTTTCCTGCATCGCTTTGTTGATGGGAGAAATGGCAGGTATTCTTTTCACCCAGAGTATAACCTTGTAAACAGCAGACCTGCCACTTGCTGGGGGGTAGTAAAACAAGAAAGGGGAAGGATGTGTCTGATTTAATTCCAGATAGTTACATCAGTACTGTTTGAGCAATGGAAAGGTGCAAAACACACAGACAACAGTTCAAACATCCCAGAAATGTCTCTGTTTACTTTGAGCATTTTCCTTCCTCAGCATCTTTTAAATAATACATTTTTATCAATCGTTTAATTAATTTATTTTATTAAAGTTGCAGTTTTTTTTTCTGAGGCATCTTTACCTTCTAACTACCTGTTTGTGTTGTATGTAATTATCTTTTAAAAACATAATTGCAAAGCTGAAATAATTGATTAATCAGTTAGTTGATGGGAAATTAATCAGAAAATTCCAAACATTTGATAGTTTAAATTAAATTCCTGTAGTATCTGAATGTAAGCTACTTTCAGAATAAAAGCTTCTGCATTCTGTTAGACATGTCAGACTCTTGTGGATGAGATCATGTTTAACCTAACTGTCCCCAACTTAGGCAGCCTGTGTCTTTGTAAAGTGGTAAAGTTTGGCAGAGTGCTCCTATAATGCCAGCAGGGGTAGAGGCATGATGAGAGTATACAGCGGGCATTCAGCAGGTGTCCCTGGGGTATTCAAGGATGTCCGAAGGGTCAGTGTCTCTCAAGCTTGGTCCTTGCAGTGACAACGAAAACAGCTCTGTGTTCACACACACATACACAAATGTCTTGAAGATTTGCCCAACTCTCTATTTAAATTGTCTCATGGTTTCCCAGGGTGACCAGCCTGCCCCTGCCCTTCCCTTTTTTTTTTATCCTGCTTTGTTGAAAAGAGCCAATCGTGCGTTGGCTGGTAACTAGGCACCCTATTTATCAGTAACCAGCACCAACAATAACTGTAACCGGACACCTCCTCAGAGAGAAAGAGTCTGGAGGAAAGTAGAGAGAGTTGGAATGAGACAAAGAAAGAAAAAAGAGAGAAACAGAAAGTAAGGGATTTCCAGAAGAGAATAAGTTCAAGTTCAATTTCATTTAAATTAGTTGATTTATTATTTATTATCCTTTTTTGTCTTTGTGTGTAGTCTAAGTACATTTGATGCTCTTTTAAACTGCCACTGCAAATTAAACCTTCATGTTCTACTTTAGCAAAAAAACCAAAATGCCTGTAATGGAACAGAATAAGAGAAATACTGAAGTGTGATTGACAGCCGGGGGAAGGCAGCAGCTAACGACAGAAACGGAGCAAAACACAGGATCTAGTGTCGTTGTAATGGATACGTAGGTCCTATTAGGCCATTCATGGCTGGGTAGCTCCTAAGAGAGCGGTGCAGGCCGACCTGTGAGGAGGCTTTTGATCGGTGTGCACTCCCACCAAACCAACTATTTGTTCACTGTTGGCTTATCACATGGAATCAATGCTAGAGAGAGTGGTTTAAAGCAGGAGGGGAGGAGCAGTGTGTGCATATGGACAAGTAGATATGTGTGGTGCGTTTGAGTGCATTTTAATGTTTGTACTTTTTTATTTGTGTATTCATTTATTTGTTTGTATGGACAACCAACTGTTAACAGGACTCTCTGCCTTTAGACAGTGTGTGTGTGTGTGTGTGTGTGTGCGTGCGCGCGTTCCTTGATATGTTTGAGTGATTCCCTCCGGCGAAACGGAGAATGCCCCATTTGACACTTCACCTTCCTGCGATCTGTGGAACAAGGACTTTAAAATCAGATCTAGTACTACTAATACTATGTGTGATTAGCAGACCACACACACACACACACACACACACACACGCTGAAAGACTTCACATATGACATACACGTCTGTAAAAAAAAGGTGACCTATAGATATTACTTTACAAATGCTGCTGAAAACAATTTATGCTATCATTTGAAAATCTTTTGAGGTAAACAGTTTTGACACTTTTAACACTAGAATCTGGAGACATATTGAATGATTAATTAAAAGTGACGGTTAAATTACATTTTGCAATGGAAGACAATTAAACTGTCTGTCAATTGTCAACACATAGAGGCTGTTCCTGGATTATTTTTCTATCTGGTTAATTTACCTTCAGAAGGTGTGGGGTAAAACTTGGCTTACATCGCTGCCTAAAGGGCTTTTTTTTTCTGCTATCACATTATCTGGTGGAAACAGAGCCAGACGACACCTGGAAGCTGTGACTTTTGAACCTCTAATACACGGAAGTGGAGGGTTTTAACTCGATTAACCATCTCAGGAAAGAGACAGACAGACATAGGAGGGAGAGAGAGAGAGAGAGAGAGGGAGAGAGGGGCTGACACAGTTAACAGACGGAGATCTCAGAGTGCTCTAGTGGAACAGCTAAGTGGATTTAACAGTGCTTTAAAATCAATAGTGAAAACAGTGCAGCAATGCAAGCGGTTCAATGGTGCCTCTGATAGCCTCTGCACTTAGAGAGGCAATGGTGCTTTATAGTGCCCAGTTACAGTATGTCTGTGCTTTTTCTAGCCCTGATATTGTGTAACCTAACAACTGGCGTTGCTCTGAGATTTTACAATTAAGTGTGTGTGAGGAAAGCAAAGCGAGCGGCACATGCCAGTCGCCTAATGTACTGATTTACTGAGGCTTAATCCAGTTTGCTACAAAGCTCTCATCTTTTATTTCATGTCTTTACATTGGTTTCTCGAAACCTGTTGAACACTTAAAATGTGATGTACTACCGACTGCTGATCGTATCATCAGAAACCCTGTCACAACAACAAGCCTGACGCCCTTTCTCTCTCCATCTCTGCTTTCAATCTCATGTCCACATCTGCACTTTGCTGATCAGCGCCTCTCTAGTATCACTATGATTAATTACCTTCTTTGGCAATAGTCTAGCAGGCATGGAGCTACCAAGTGCAGTAATACCAGTCCACCCTCCGGCAATATAACAAGCCAGGCGTTTATTTGGGCTCATTTTGCATTGTCTGGCCTCCTCATCCGGGCTTGTTTAGTATTGTCTGGGTAGGAACAGTGCCTCTATTCTTTTCACCCCTCTCTCCCAGGGATCCTAAATGGGACATAGATATTCTACCCGGGTCGGTTCTTGGACTGGCACTCGATGCCCCTGAGTGCTCTGGTTAAATACGGCCAGTAAGGGCACTTGAGGAAGGCTTGTGAACGTCCATTCTGCTTAAAGGTGAAGGTGAAGGAGAAGTTGATACAGGGGCGCAAGCTGCTGAAGTCCTTCTCGAGCCAAGGCAAAGATTTTAGACTGTGATGTCACAGCTACATCTGTCTGCATGTTTTAGACATATACTGCATATACGAAGCTTTAAAAAGTTATTGTCAATAAAACTGTGTACACGCATTTGTTACCTGAACGGACTCTTTAGGCTTTGAGTCTATTTTCTACTCACTCACTGTAATTTGCTGCGGGTGTGAGAGCACTTGTGGCTGGATCAATCGAGCGCAGACGCTAACACTGGACTGCAGCTCCTTCTGTAAAGCTGCTTTGTGCTTTCGCTAAGTAACTGCTGTAGACTAGGGTTGTAATGGTGTGATAACTGCTGACACATACATCGGATTTTTCTGTTGTAGGTGATTGAGGTTGATCTTTCTAACTATTTTGTTTCCAACTGCAGTTTGAAGGCTTGACCAATGCTACTGATCAGAGAAGCACCTTACCAGATGGCAGATGCAATTAAGGCAGAAACGTGGTTGAACTTATTCAGTGATAATGAGGACCATATCGTAGAGTTACCCTTAGTTTGATCCCTGTCAGTGTGCCGCCGTCCCACCTGTTTGCTCTAAGGGCTGTTTGATTGGCTCAATCACTGATCCTGGTTCAGTCAGTTTGTCTGCGTGTAATCCCACCTGTTCTCCAGCTGTAGTTCAGACGTTATCCCTCTGACAACCCCAGCGCACACCCACACATCCACCCAACAACCCAGACCTCACCCACACTCCTCGCCCTCCCCCAACCACTCACTCACTAAGGGTGAATGGAATCTTTTGTGTAGCTGCTGCCAGTCTGTCCTCTATGAAGGCTCAAACTGAGAATGAGAAAGGTGGGAGGCTAATCCCACTAGTGTGGTCATGATAGTGAGAGGAGGATGAAGAGGAGAAGGAGGTGAATAAAGAGAAGCTCTTTAGCTTGTTTGACCCCTTCGTTCTTGTGCTGTTATCATTCTAGTTACCTTATTTAGACTGCATATGAAACCACATATGGTAAATCATCGTCCTAACCTCTCGCTGGCTCTTGGTCCATAACGTCCCTCCCTTCACCTCTATCAAACGGCCCGGCGGTCTTGTCATGTCCATCAACTTTATTCAATGTGCTGTGTGAATGTTCAAAGCTTCGATGGACATACCTGAGAAAAATATGGCCAACAGCTTGTGGAAGTAGATGAGAGGGGCTTTTGCTAAGTGCTTCCAGATATGAGCAAACACACACACACACACACACACAGACCAACACTTAACATGTGCATCAATGGATGAGTGAGTGCAGATACAGTAGCAGCTCTCCAGTGCTGAGTGCGAGGTTACAAAGGTTGTAGAGTGAAACTGTGACTCTGTCTTCTTGTGTAAAGCTGTGACTTAAGTGACAGGAAGGTGTCGTTCTTGCTACTAAACCTAAAGTTTTGACTTTGTTAATCCTCTAGACGATCATATTACCATATTGCTAGAGAATTGCACCCGTTTGATCTGAAGGATGTTTTTACATGTCATGAAATAAAATATACCAGGAGGCTGAGCTTATGGATTCATTTCTTAGAACCCATAAATCTTAATGCCTCTAGTATTTATCTATTAACCTGCTGCTTGTGGCATTCCTGTGGTTAATAATCTACTCTGGGTTAACTCATGTTTGCATTTATAATTACTACTAGTTAAAGCTCTCAAAAACAGATGATCTGAAGATGTGAAACAGTGTTGGACAGTCATTTCTTGGAACAGCAAGTATTTAAATTAAACACTTAGCATTTAGGTCAAATATTTCACCCTTTAACTATTAACTCTATTATATTCTGCCTTCCAGTTCTGAAAAAAATATCTTCCTCACTTCCTTCTCTCACTGATCTCCTTTTTCTCCTTTCGTCTTCTGTTTCCACAGAACTGGCTCTATGTCTTTTGATTGATGGTGCTTTGATTGAGTTAAGTCCTGTGTGATATTTTATTTATTTTGTATTTGCGGGGTGATTTCCCTCTGCTTCAGCGTACAGGATGTCTGTCAGCGTGTCTGCAGGCTGCTGATATGCAATCTGATGTTGGCACTGGATGCCATGAGAGAGTGAAAGAGAGAAAGGGAGATGAGACTTGACATCTTGTTGGACTCTGAACAGAACAGTTGATGTTACTATTGGGGGGGAAACTTATTATTTTGGGCAAAGTTTCCTATCAATGTGATGTTTCAAAGAGAAAAGAAGAGAATAGAAAGAGAAGGGGAAACACTTCTTAAAGAGTGTGTTTGATCTGACGCCTAACATTTTTTGTTTTATTCTTCTTGATAAGCTTGAGGTGTTCAGGTGTCTCCAATGAGAACGAAATGACAGTTGAATTCCTGCCCAGTGATTGGCTAGAAGCCACTCAGGTCCCAGGCTCTGTATTGATTCAGATGTTTGAAACCTTTTCTTCTGAACTGGGGGTAGAGAGACGGCGATAACTCAGAGGAAAAAGTGGAGAATCGTACGTACTTTACTCGATTTTAACATATCTTACTGGAGTTTTTTACTGGCTCCTCAGCTGTAAAAATTTTATTGCACTGTAAATGTGTTACAGAGTGAAAACATGTCAGAAAATATTTTTTACAATGCTCTGGCATATAGGTTTCCTGCTTTTATAATAGCAGGACTCCCCCGAGGTTGTAACATTTTAAGCTCTCAATTATCATTCTCTTTCATTGTGATGAATGTCAGCTGAGCGTGGCTGGTGGAGGAAAGACGAGTTCAGAATGGGCCAATGCTAGTCAAAAAAAAAAGGTAAAACCAAAAATAAAACCAGCAGCCTGTTTTACCTCACACAAAACGGATGGACGGACAGATGGAGTGTGTCTCTGTGGTGGGCTGGTGTCCCCTCTGAAACCTGTCGGTGCTACAAATGTCTTGTTTGTTTTTGGCTGTTTTACTGTATTGTCTTTCTGTAACTGACTAAACACTGTTGTTGGTTTTACACTGTGGCGTTGGAGACGGGGTTGGCCACCAGAGTTGAAGTCCTGTAAGAAAATTCCTTGCAAATGCACAGTTGCTTACAGATGCTTACTGGTGATTATTTATTTATTTTTAAATGTATGTGTGTATGGTCATTCGTGCTCATACACAAACACAAGCGTGTCATTGGTGCAGCCTGCTTCACAGCTCATTAACAGCTCTTATACACCTCTGCAGCCCTCACCTCCTACACTGCAGGCTGCTAAATGTGGCCTCCTGATATATCTTCTTTTGTTTTGTCAATGAATCCACCTAGAATGTGGGTATGTTTCTGTACCACAATACTCCCCAAACTGACGCAGTCTAATAAATGAACAATAATGCAAATGTATTTATTTAGATACAATGTAAAAAAAAAAAAACAGTGAATCAACAGCACAGGTTGTATGTATACATATGTATAATATGTAAATAATTACACACATAGCACACACACACGCAAATAATTACACACATGGGAAGGGTTTTTCCCATGGTGTCTGCCTGTGACACACCCTTTTCCACGGTTCAGCCCATCCTCTGTGTGTGTGTGTGTGTGTGTGTTCCTCTGTGTTATCCCATGCTTGCAGCTGGTGGTTTCTATAAATAGCATAAGTTGGGATGCCTCTGGAAAGAGAAGGAAAATAAACAGCTATCTTGTAAAAGTATGTCAAGATTTCTGAGATATCACCTTCCTTCTTTGAGTGTTAAAAAGCTTACACATCACACTTCTTAGGCTATAATTGCTGCCGTATTATTTCGTAGCCAGTGCAATCTAAACCACATTTTCTCTGTGCTGCTCTTGTCTGTTTCTGCCTCATAAATTCTAATTCCTATCTTTCCATTACTGTGCAATCTTTTCCAACAAGGTTTGTCAGTTTTAGATCCAGCTTGTCCGTAATTTTTTTGTCCAACCTTCCTGTGCCAATCAGTGTCTCAACAGTGCAAATACCTAATAAGTCTTAGATCCCTGACTGGAGTACTAATATGCTGTAGTTTACTTTCACAAAATAGCTCAGCTTGTGTGTGGAATGGGTGATAAAGTTACATGTCAGTCAGCATGTAAAAGCCATACAGAGCATCGCTTTCAGTTTGCAGTTTGTTGTTTGTTTGGATGTGAAATTACAGCGTATTAAATGTGAATGACACAGATTGTGGTAACAGATTGTGTCAGGACCAACTTCATGACACACTCATTTGATGTTACTGTACAACTGGTGTAACACTGTGGTCCCAGACACAGGGAGAGAGAGACAGGTGCGGGGAGCTGCAGTCAAAAACACAGTAAGCAACATATACCCAGTTTCTTAGCACTGTGTTGAATGAGCACCACATCACAGCAGACCAATACACCACAGCTGCTGCCTATGTCACTGTCCTGCAGAGGCTATAAAATGCGTCTACGGTAGATTCTTCTGTGCTTTGTGTCACTCCATTATCAACCATTCACATTGCTTATATCCTTTCCAGGGTGATCCAGTAGTAGCTCTCCTTCACCCTCATGTTGCTTTCCATTGTGAGTTATTCATGCTAGTGCAGTTGGAGTTGACCTCTGAAGTGGTTTTGCAGTTAGTTTGAAGCCTGTCCACACCCTGCTCTGATTGACCGTGCATCTGTGTTACTGTGAGGAGAGTTTAAGGTCCTGAGAAGTGACCTCATGTTTGTCACAGAATGACAGGGCACCTGTGGTCGAATCTCACCAAGACTATTTCACCCCTAGACCGACCTACACATACAAACATACCACACACAAGTAGTCAGTGTGGTGCAGCAAAGCTGTGCAATCTGACCCATCTCCCTGCAACGCTTCAATAGTATTATCCCCCCTGTGAATTTTATCTGGCCTCGCCACCTGTTGTCAGCTGTATTTCACCCAGTCCATGCCCTCTGCAGCTCTTAGCCTTCTGTTTTACTCCATATGCACCAGAGGTGACAGTTGTGCAAGAAGTAGGTGCCAGTCCAAACCCTCCCAAGGGGCCGAAATCCTACACTGATCCAATTACTCCCAGCCAGGGCTTGAATCAGACCGTATCCACACCGAGTGGCAACGACTTAATTCAGTCTAGCTGCAAACGTGTTACACAGTAAAACAAGTCAAGCTGTTAAACTATGACATAGAAAGTAGAGATTGGGCTTAATGACTATGTGTTAAAACTATACATATCAAACATCAAACTTTAAGCTTTTTAGAGTTTAGCTGAAGGGAAGCAACTTCACGTTTTCTTCTCCTCATACTGTAGCCCACTGTGGGTGACCTCTCTGCAGTAGAGACACTTTTTTTTCTTGGCAGATGCAGCTCTAGCCTCAAGCCTTTTTGTATGTAGCCACCAGAAGAGTGATTAAGACCACTTTGCAGGCTGAAGTCATCTAGAGATCTAGAGAAAGCCTTGATTAAGGAGAACATTTTTATTATTTATTGGACTTTATTTATTAGAGAGAAATGCAGAAAATAGAAACATGGGTGACAGAAGGAGTTAATGTAACATGATGCTAATATAATGAAATATGTAAAGAAACATATACTGTACACACCGTACAGGAAGTAAATCATTACCACCGTATTATACTACATGGCTCCTACTAGTTTCTTTTGAAATACATTTCTCAGCTTTCTCCTTACATTCACCTCCTCGTAACTTTAGAAACGCCATTGCCTTTCAACTGCAGGCTGTTGTTACCTAAATTCGACCTTCCTCTGCTTTGTTGATGTGAACTGTGTCTCAGAAAGCATTCACCTTGCTGAAACCTGGCCTCATGTCTACAGGGCCTCTTTGATCTTTCACACTACTATATTAATCTAGACTGATACAAAAGTACAGTGTTTACACTGTACACTTTACACTTTTGTTTAACCTGTTGCATTGTTACCCTTTACACACAGTGTGTGTGTGTGTGTGTGTGTATCAGTCAAATATCTACTCTGTCTTTTTTCCAGATGGTATCCATCGTGTTGTGGCCGTCTGCACACTGCGTGTCACCATCATCACTGACGACATGTTGACCAACAGCATCACTGTGCGGCTGGAGAACATGTCCCAGGAGCGATTTCTCTCTCCCCTGCTCGGCCTCTTCCTTGAGGGTGTGGCAGCTGTGCTCTCCACCAAACGGGAAGCGGTGTTCGTGTTCAACATCCAAAATGACACAGACGTGCAAGGCTCCATCCTCAATGTGACCTTTTCTGCGCTGCAGCCCGGTGGCTCCCCAGGTAAAGGCACGTTCTTCCCCTCGGAGGAGTTGCAGGAACAGATCTACCTCAACAGGACTCTTCTTAGGCGGATATCGTCTCAGGAGGTAACACACATACGTATAGAGAGGCGTAAATGCACAACATAAATCTTAAAAACAAATCTATTAATATGAATATGACTGAAATCTCTTCCCCAGGTGTTGCCATTTGATGACAACATCTGTCTGCGTGAGCCCTGTGAAAACTACATGAAGTGTGTATCAGTGCTGAAGTTCGACAGCTCCCCTCCCTTCATCGCCTCCGACACGGTTCTGTTTCGGCCCATCCACCCCATCAATGGGCTGCGGTGCCGCTGTCCTGTTGGTTTCACCGGGGACTACTGCGAAACTGAGATCGACCTGTGCTACTCCGGGCCATGCAAGAACAACGGAAAGTGCCGCAGCCGAGAGGGAGGATACACCTGCGAGTGTCCGGAAGACTTCACAGGTGAGTTGTGTACATGAGTCTAGCATGCTTTTTAAATCCTACACAAGATGTTGGTGGTAACTTTTAGGTCCCTATGATACATATTTTATTTGTCCTCATTGTTTTGGTGGGTATCCCTCTTTATATAGTAAAAATATTGGAAAATAACATTTAACCCTGCCTTTTTGTTCCTTATCTAAACTGCTTAATACAGTGTGTATGTTAAAGCAACCACAGAACTTCAGAAAAGAAAACTGCAACAGTCTTTTGTCAGTAGTAAAAGGTCTCGTGTCGTTCCTGACAATGGCTTTAATGGCTCGTACAAGACTGCCAAACAGACAGGTTGTAAAAGCTCTCATCGCCTGAGGTCGACCCCAGAGCAGGAAGGGAAAACGTGCTTTGTAATACTGTTGGTATACCTGCAAACACACAAACACACACACGTTCACACATACAGTACAACAGATTTATTGCTTTATTGTGCTGCGGTGGAAAAGATGGTGCTGAATGCTGACTGTACTGGTCAAACCAGATCTGTCGCAAATATCACTTAACCCACAGAGCAAAGGCACAAGTGCTGCAGAGAAAAAAGCGGCTCCAATCAATACAATAAACATGTACAGGATGTGCTTGGCAAGAAAGGTAAAATTTTAAGTTAGTTAAAGTTTCTGTTTCCATTAAAACTCCATATGGCGCCTTTAACCTGATATCTGCCTTTTCCACTTTAAACTCTGCCTCTGAGCTGCGGGTTATACTAAATCTGCACATCATTCATACGGTAGCTGAACTATGGGAAGACTCTGAAGCTTTCATCCTTCCCATTGAAATCACTTTTCAAAATATTTCCCGATGTCAGTGATCTCCCTCCCCTCTTGTACATCTGATACCTGTGTCTGCTCCTCTATCTCTAACTAATAGAGGCTAGAGGGTCTCTGACAGCCTCCTCTCCCTCTGTCTCCCAACACTCTACCTCTCCTCTCCTTCTCTTCCTCTATGCTATCTGATGTAATTACCTGATTAGACCTGCCTTTGTCACTCACTGACCCTCTCTCGCCTTCTTGTCCTGCTCCCCATGTCCATCCTCTACACTCACCCATCAGATTTCCCTTACCTACAGCTCAGTGTCCCCCCTTTGAAGGTCACAGTTCAACTTCAGATAGTCGGGGCCCATCACGGGTCATTATGGGAATGATGACAGCAAGGGGAGGGGGGGGATTCAGTCCTCCTTAGGTTTCCTACATTACAGAGAAATGGATCCTTATAATTCCCCCTCGGAAAAAAGGATTATGCTGAGGAGAGAAGGGCTATTAGCTGGTTCCAGGCTGCAGTGTTGGGGGTTCATGTGTGTCCTGGGTGGAGAGATCCTGTCTGGACAAGTGGACTCACAACAGTACATGGGACACAGAAGCAACTATTACAAGTAATATTACAGTCAGAAAGTAGTCTGCTGATGTATTAGTGGAGGAATTTTAATGAGTCGAGCCAGGAAACTGGGCCCTGGTTGCTGATATTGGACAAAGCCAGAGCCACATAGTAATTTAGGAAGAATTTCCCATGGTAAGATCCATTGCTGTACAGACACCAAGTAGAATAATATGATTAAATATTCAAAAATCTCATCTTTTAAGTTAGCCAGTGACACAGTTCACTTTGAATATACTGTAGCTCCTGGAACAGAAATAATTATGCTCACGTAAATGTGCACACAAAACAATAACCCAGTTGTAAAAACGTGGCCTCATAGTGTTACTAGTAATTAAAAAATAAGTCAAGTTTTGATGGAAGTCATTATAAGAAAAGATGAGTTTGGCTCGTAGTAGGTGTAGAAGTGACTGAGGGAAACTGGGTGCACAAAAAGGCAACTCCAACACACAATGTGAGCTGTAGGAATGCAGAGTGTTCGTCATAGAGCACATGCTTTCTCTAACTTCATAAAACACAAGCTGGAGTGACACTAAGAAGGATTCAGCTGGTCAGCTTCTATCTGATCTTTATGATTTAAAAGTATCAGTATGAGCCATGGGTTGGACTTAGTGGAGGAATGTCTCATCCCTGTTTTCAGCTTTCCCCCCTTTTTTTCTTTCTTTCCCTCACTCTCCATTATGCTTTTGCTCTTGTCACTGTTTTCTATGCTTCCTACTCCTCTTTATCTCCTACTACCTCTCTCGTCTCTCCAAATATGGCCAAATTACTTTGTGAAAGAGATCTGTGCTTCCCAGAGGGCCTATAACAGCACTTTGCCATTGTTCTTAATGTTTAGATGGAGATAGGTATTTCCTGATCTGTTTTCAAAGGTGTCTTAACAATACAGGGCTGTAGTTTTTTTTTACCTCCAAAATGAGAAAGCACATGTTAGTTGTGTAGTAATGCTTGACTTCTAATCAAAGACATCTTGTTAAAACAACTGGATTCCAATCAGCTGATATCTCGTCTTTATTTCAGTCAGCAGTGGAAAACATGCTTCACAGAAAAAGTAAAATGATGATAAAGTGATGAATTGTCATGACAGGTAATTTATCATTCACGTGTCAATGTGATTGCAAGATGCAGCTCATACCTACAGTATCTACACAGATGAAAGTATGAACTCCTGCAAAAAAGGACAATAAATTAGTTTTGATTGTACTACAGTGCTTACAACTGATGCTCTGCAGCTCAGAAATTGTATTCAACTGAAGTCCCTCTTTTTTCTTTGTCACAGGTGAACACTGTGAGCTGAATGCGTCATCAGACCAGTGTGTACCTGGTGTGTGCAAAAATGGTGGCAAGTGTGTGAACCGGCTGGCAGGTGGTTTCATGTGCCAGTGTCCCCAAGGGGAGTACGAGACGCCCTACTGCGAGATGACCACCCGCAGCTTCCCCGGACAGTCCTTCATTACCTTCAGAGGCCTGCGACAGAGGTTCCACTTCACCGTCTCCTTTATGTGAGTACTTTGTTTCCTTCTTTCTTTCTTCACTAATTATCAAATGCCACTCCCTTTATTGGGTTAAATTCAATTAAAGATAAAGGTAACCGACTACGCCTAAGCCCTAAGCTTTTCATTGTCACATGTCACATGTGCTGTACAACAATAAAAATGGGGTGTTTGCCCCTTAAAGTTCCTAGCAATGTTTAAAACAGCAAGCTAGCTTTAAGATGCAAACCTAAATTTCCAAGCTGACAAAAGTACACCTTTCAGAATACAGTATTGCAGAACGCACACCTGGGACTGAGTCGTCACACACCTTTTCACAGCACAGCAGTAGCACATGTCTGTGATACATGTAGCAGTATGTGCAGTAAACAGTAATTTTGGGGAGTGTGAGGAGCTGCACTAATAAACACAGTTGAGTCCAGTGCATCAACCGGGGCGTGCTAAGACATGCACACACTTTTCCATTGTGTATCAGTTCCCTCCTTAGAGTAGGCACATGCATCTACACATACTGTATAAGAGCGCACACACACTAACTCTCATTTAGTCTGAGAAAAATAGACACTCATATGTTAAATATTATGAAGAACATTTTATCACGTGTATTGTTACCAGTAATAGTTGAGATGATAATGCCAGTTCGTCGACATCATGACGGTGACAAAGGTTTGTGGTGTGGTGAAAACAGGAAAGGCTGCATGATGAGTTTCCCCTATCAGTGTTGGGCTACAGCCATCCTGACTTCCTGTCCTGCTGGCCTCACTGGCATCTGCTGGCTGACTCCTCTGCCCTCACCTTACACACACACACACACACAAACCAGCTACGTGTATGAGCTCTGTACACACATAGGAAGGTAGTGGATTATTTATCAGGTTTTTCTCTCTGGTCTAATGTGAACACACTCATGTATCGTCTGGAGCAAGGAAACTGTTTCCTCTCTGCAGCCTGCTGGTTTTGCACATCCTGCCTTTTTCCTGTCCAAGTAGCTTTTTCTCAAGAGCTTCTTGGTCCTTTCATCATAAAGCTATCTGCAAGTCCTTCAACTGTTCAGTCCTGGTTTGTTTGAGTTGGATAGGTGCTTAGAAATGTGACAGGAAATAGGAGCTGGTATGGACAAGGAAACAATCGTAATCCTCTCCTCTCTTGTTGTGACACGGTTCTGAATGCTAATTTTTTGTTCTGAGTCTCATTTTAAATGTTTAAATTGCAAAAATGAATCCTTCATACAGCAAAAGCAAAGAAAGTGTTTTTGTTATTTATGCCATTAAGTTGAAGCACACAACACATACAGTATCTCCATTTCTGGATTGATTGCACTCTGGTTGTGTCAAAAAAAAAAAAAATTCTATAAAACCCTAACCAACCTAATTTGTCTCTGCAGGTTTGCTACAAGAGAAAGGAGCGCTCTGCTTCTTTATAACGGCAGATTCAATGAAAAACACGACTTCATTGCCCTGGAGATCATTGACGAACAAATCCAGCTCACCTTCTCTGGAGGTTAGTGGTCATACTGTGTGTTGTGTGAGTAGTGATAGTTGGTAATATCAAACGCACTGTAAATAGATTAGCAAAGGTTTAATTGCACTTTATCTAAAGTTGCATTGACAAAGAACTGGTTAAATAAATGTTATCAACTTGCGCTTTCTTTTAACAATACTGTGTGTTTTAGTGTGTGTGTGTGTGTCTGTGTGTGTGAGCGTGCACGGATCCCAGTATACCATAATTTGACCAGCTTTATTTGTATGTATGTGTGTCTGTATGTGAGAGGGTAAGAGGGAGAGGCGCAAACACTTAACTTGCCAAAAGTCCTTCTATGCGATTATGTACACGCACACACTCACACAATCAGAAACACACCCACAATCATTGTTAAAACTGGTAACTGTTGGATTGCAGATCAAACACTTCTTAGTTGGACTGGTAACTGTTGTTTTCAGAGCCGGTCTACTTTCCCATGGTACCATACAGGGAGAAATCCAGTTCAATATGATTATGTTGGGTGAAGCTTGTTTGGGAGCAAAGCCAAGTCCTTGTGGCCTGCTTCAGATATGAAATACGTCTACGTGCTGCATGCACTATTTATCAAATTAAATACTTGTGACTCATGACTGGAATGGTAATTTTTCTTTTGTTCTTTTTTTTGTTTTTAGAAATGAAAACATTGAAAGTGAAATGTATTTAATACCGTTCACGGTGCAGTGTGTCTGTCCTTGCTTCTCGTGTGCACAGCTAGAAAACATGCATCATTTATTAACTCCTTTTCATAGACTCACACACATTACTTGTGAGTGCTGCTGTGCAGTTTACTGATTTCCAAAGTTGTGGATTCCTCCCTAGGCTGCTCCTGCCCTTGACAAACAGAGTAAACCCTCAGTAAATCTTGTACCATTGTGCTCTACAGCCTTCTAACTGAGAGCCATTGATACTGCAGACTAATACTCTCTTTGCCAGCAGCTGATTTATGATCATTGTGTGTGTGTGTGCGTGTGTGTAGATAGAGTTTAGTCTTTAACGGTATCATATCAATAACATGGAAAACAGTGAATGAAATGAAATTAATAATGTCAAGTTGTTAAAGTGAAGCCACTTAAATTAATACTTTTTTTTTCTGCTTACTCTCCCAACCTTTTAATTTCCTATGCTATTTTCTTCGTCCACTCAACTCTTCCCCTCTACCCTTCATCCTCCCTCTATTCACCACCTTTCCCCTTCACCACTTTTTTTTTCCTCTCGTCATCCAGGTGAGACGAAGACCACTGTGTCTCCTTACATCCCAGGCGGGGTCAGTGATGGCCAGTGGCACTCTGTCCAGCTCCATTACTACAACAAGGTAAGTGTGCCTAAAGTGTGTGAGTAGATTTTTTGTGTGGTTTTCAGTAGCTGAATATATATAAATATA
>JAUYWH010000015.1:5531252-5564979 GCA_034779795.1 Ctenopoma multispine | reverse complement strand
TATATGTATATGTAGGGATATAATATGCACTTAACACGCAGTCAGTGTTGTCTTACACTGCAGGACCCCACCAACATAGTTGCTGTCCCCAGAACCAAATGTAGACACTTCATATGGTGGAAATGTAGGCAGTGGAATTAGGTTCCTCTAAATTTTCTGGTCCCCAGGAAAGGTTCCTGCAGTGGCAACGGGCCTATTGAAGATAGTCATAGTGTTAGTAGTGTTGTGTGAGTTGTGTTGTAGTAAAATAAATAAAATGTGGATTTCTTTGAAGCTAGAAAGTCAGTTGACTTTGCTCTGACATGAGTTAAACCCTCTGCCTTAGCCTTTGACACTGAAGCACAGGGGCCTGCCATCAGTTTTAAAGGTGAAAAGTTCAGCATATTGTATTTTTCCATTAGACAACTAAGTGGACGTGTTTCTGAGTCAAGGATGGACTCGTCATATGCTGCGTTTGTTTTCTTAATTGTACTATTTCAGTATAATCACAATCATTGACAATAGGTTTCTGTTTTTATCTCAAAATGTTCCCACGGCAGTCTTTTTTGCCTCCATACTAAGTCCAATCTCATAAAAAGAGATTTTTTTCACAACATAGCTCACGTATCCACTTCAGATGTTATATCACATTAGAAGGGCTTACACTGCAGTCAGTTGTTTTTTTCCAACAAACCTCCAGAGCCTGCAGGCGCTGTTCTTAAAACATTATACCAGACAGGAAATAAGATAACACTGGTCTTCTTAACATGGACGTCCTATAGTTTCGTGTCTGATTATCAGTTGTATCATTCACAAAATAGTTTGTCGCTATCTGCAATAATGCAAATAGCAGCATTATGGCGGAGTTTAGCTTATAGGCCTTAGCTTTGTGACTATGTGATACACCATGTGCTAAGATGATGCTCATGCAGTGCTGTTACAAAAGACACCAGTTCCTCTTTTATCGCTTTTCCCCATCTCTGTCCTTCTTTTTCTGGCTCTTTCACGCATCTGACACCGAAGGCTGTAGCATCACCGGCTTGCGCCGTGACATCCAGCATCACATTTCAGCGCCTGTGTTTTGAAGCTTGTTAAAGAGAGTACCCCTCTTTTTATCCTAACGCTGTCTTACAATGTACACGATCTCACATTTCACATGTTCTTGTGTCTAGGAGCTATAGCGTAGCATGCTTAGGAGCCTTGACATAGACGTATTCATCAAAGGTGATGGATCAGGCTACTATAATGTACCGTGTTACCTGCAGGGTCACATCTGGACCTATTGTTTGAAGTGTATTTAGGCTGTATGTTCGCCTGTTCAACAACAACACCTTTAAGATGCTAGAATAAAGCTCAAACCTTGCCCAGCTTTGTTAGTGTTGCTGCAAGGCTCCTGACTACCACAGGTATTATTTGCAGGACACAGTCTGTTGGCACTGAAGATGTCGTTGCTTTGTTTGTCTGTCGGGTTGTCTGATGTTTGTAGGAATGTTGCCATGGAAATGAGAGATTAATTTCCATGCCCAAACAGATTTGAACGTTCGCGTTCTGCGTGGTTTTCTTTATTATTTAGCTTTACTGATCTTAAAGGCGTTTTACACCAGCATTGAGTGTATCCTAGTGCTTTTAGTTTGTAAAGCAGGGGGTGTGTGAGTTCCACTAATGTCAATCTTAATACACACTGGCCATTTGCAATGCTGGTGACACATTCCATTAAATTAGCCCAAGGCTGATTGTAATGCAGATACAGGGTCCGATTTTCTTCATGTGTTGAGTGATCAGAAAGCAGATTGACTGATGGTAATTCAATCCTAAATCAGTTGCTGGAGGGATTAGTGAAAATGTATATGGCAAAAAGCAGTAATGTTCTCACAATATCTTAGATGTGTTGACATGTGAATGCATGGACGTGAATGAAGGCACATGTTTGGCATGCATGAAAGAGCGCTCACTCTTGGACTCTCTCACACACACACACACACACACACACACACACACACACACACATCAGTCTGTAGGTAGCATCGCTTGCATAGCCCAGAGAGACTTAAGAGAAGATAAGAAGCCAATTCTCAAAGTATGATGTCATCCAGATTTATGTCATGTGGCACACACACACACACACACATATAAATAATATTCCCTCTCTGCCCATATGTTTTCTGTTTGGAGTGTTTTAAGGTTTTAGTTAGAAGTAACTCGTAAAAGTTTTGGACAAGGTGGCTGCTGGTGAGTAATGTATTGCTTAGAGCTTAGTAGCCATTTGCACGTAGCCTACTAGAAATTCATCATAACATACATATATTTTTCTAATGTGTGACCTGTGTAGATTAAAAAGTAAAAGCTGTGATGTGACCCTTGAATTTGAAATTGAGTTGAATTTACAATTTAAATTAAGTTAGGTAGAATTTCACTAATTCTATCAGCATGGATCCTGAAACAAATCCGTGGTTGTTCTTCACACTTTCCTAATGGCACACTCACACATTACACACATGCACAGATGATGATTTATTGGGTCAGACAATTACGCAGATAAAAAGTAGTGCCGGGTCATATGGGTGCTTACTTTTTAATATGCTGCCGCTGTGTTCAGAAGAGCCACGGTGCCTCTGTTAAAAACAGAGGTTAAAGGTCGGGGGACAGTTGGCATGACAACAGACATGGTATATATATATATATATATATATATATATATATATATATATATATATGTCCATACTGCTATTAGATATATTGCACAATAGAAGTGGAAGGATAAAGACATTTTTGAAATTCCTTGGTGCAACGTCTCAAGGACAGTTGACTGTGTCAGCAAGGCATATCTAAACAGGAAACACACACTCAAACACAGACGAAGAGTACAAACGGGTACTCTTGAAGCAGCAGGAGGTTTTGTCTTGGGTTTTTTGAACTGTGCTAACTACAGGAAATGAGATCTGTTTCTGCAGGAAATGATGTCATTTAGCTGGACAAGGCAGGATGTTGTATCAGTGTTATGTTTGCCAGACCACCTGTATGGATTATTTCAGACAAGACAAGAAATGCTTCACTTACCTTGGGTACCTTAAATTTAAACATAAATATTATCTCTCTAGTTGCATTTTAAAAATGAAAATTACTTTCATAAACATGAAAATATAATTTTCTGACTGTGTCCCTTTTCCCAATAAGGCAAGACATTATTGGCTAGGATGATTTCACATGGCAATGATAAAGATGGAATTAGCAGCAATCATAATCATATTTGCGGTCATGTTTCACCAGCTGTTCTTTAAACGAGAAAGTATGATAAAATGCTTATGAGAGAATCCCAAATTAACTGTAAAGCTCCGCTATAAATAAACTATAATTAACCTCCCCGTGATCCATCCACATGCTTCCAAACTTGGCAAAGCAGAACATGACAGCAGCCTCGACATTCCTGTGTGTTTGCAGTGTTTTTTTATAATGCTGCTTTGGCAGCACACACGCTCGATGTTAGTTAGTTAGTTAGAATGTGTGTAATATAGGCTGTGTTATTTACAGCTAGGGTGTGTAGACGGCATTTTCAGACAGTCTTAGCTGGCTCTTATCACCAGTGAGTACCAAAAGTTTAGTCTTTCTGCCTCTGCTCTTCACTCGCTGTCACTCCGGTGCTGTGTACATCACATCAACAGAACGTAAGTGCAAATTACTTCACAGCATAGCTCGAAGTACTTTTAAACATACTATGTGTACATCTTTGCGTTCCACTGAACGCAAAGATGTACACTCTGGCTGAAACTCTTGGTGTAACTCAGCCACTCTGCCGTATTTAGAAACCTGCTGAGTTTACTCAGACACAGACAGGTCTTTCTCTATAATACATTAGCATCAATGAAACTATTGAAAACATGACGAGGTGCTTATTTCTCAAAAGCTTGATTTAAATTACAAGAAGAAATTCTTTGTAAATGTGCAGAATAATCCAGTGACAAGTTATTATACACATTAAATACATTTATTTGACATAAATTGTAAATATCTTCCTATGCTTCGTCTGACTGGTTTTAGGGGAAAGGCTCTGAACAGTTATCTCAGTCTGTGCTATAAAACAAATAGCTACAGTACTGTCCTCCTCTCTGTGTTTCTCTTTTCTCTCTTTGTTGATGTTTCAGGATTTATTGGATTTCCGTGACCAGCTGATATGCACTCTAACACACACACACAGACACACACACACACTTCTGCACATGCACACAGTGGATAATTGCTTTGAAAGACACTTCAGGGAGAGTAAACACTTATGCAGTTATCTATCTCTTTGTGCCGAAGTTTTATAGCTAATAGTCAAAACAATGTGTGGTTTTCATGGGTGGCCGTAGTGACATAGAGCAGCAGAGGTATGCCTTATTTGGTGTTTGATAGTGTCATAGCAACACACACACACACACACACACACACACACACACACACACACACACACACACACACAAGTACTGTGTTCATCCTTGAGGACAGCTGAATAGTGTGTGTGTGTGTGTGTGTGTGTGTGTGTGTGTTACGATGAGGCACTTTGACATCAGTGCAGGTTTGTGTATTTTCTTTGCCAAGTGCTTATTTGAAAAGGTTATGTCGTTATTTTTTAAGGTGAAGCCCCAGACTGTTGATTCCCCTGCTTGGGTGTGTTTTCAGAGGAAGAGGCCGTGTGTTATTTTTTTGTTCTTCTCGACGCATGTTTCCACAGACCTCAAACAGTTAAGGTTATCAACACACATAGACGCACATGTTTCATTTAAAATACACAGCTACTAATCTTTCGCAAATTCTAATGCATTATTTTTGGGGGAATTTATAGATGTATGTTGTGTGCAGTGCTTTCAATTCATGATTGTAACACACTGTAATTTAACTCTACCTCATATTTCATGTCACTGTGTTGGTGTAACTATCTTTGTTGACACTTGGGAGCTGGATTCAGGGCTTTCACATTCCTGTGCCAAGAGGAATATTCTCCGTGTTTTTCCTGCCCTAGGTTTTATCTGCTCCTCACATGGCATAGTGTTTCTCAGAGTGATATAAATCTGCCTTTGTCCAAAGGCGGCAGTGTATGAGTTGTAGCCTATTGTGTAAGGTGTCGGTAGAGGCCTTTTTGAAGTGGGTGATAAGGAGTTATGTTTTTCTTTGCATGTCGTTATTGTTGGCAAATTGGCGGGTAGCAAATCCAACCACAGGCACTTCAGGATGCATGCTTCTTTATGCACATGAAAATATGTGTCTTAGTGTTGTGTTGCCACACTGTACAGCGGAGCCGCACTCACACATGCACTTAAAAAAGTCTATGTTTATTTAGTGTGATTTCTACATTTTTATTTGCAAATGAAGTGAAAACATGAGAATCACTAAAACTGGCGTGAAGAGATCTTCATATGTCAGTATAAATACTCACACACACATAGTGACGTGGCTTGGTTGTGGGCTGCAGGTCTAACGCGGTGTCTCTCTCTCACGGTGTCTCTCTCCCAGGAAGGGGGGAGTCTGGTGGACTCCAGCGGGGCTGTGCGGCTCCCGCTCTATACTGCCTGGCTGGAGCTCAATCAGAAGGAGGTAACCTCTGACCTCTAGCCTAGTCCCCACTGGTGCTCTTTTTCTTCTGGGGTCTCATTTAGTAGCTGCTCTGCTTGTAGTGCAGTGTTGGACTAACGCTACTGTACATGCTTACCTCAGATATACAGAGGTACTGTAACATGGCCTCAGTAGAGTGTTAGCTCTCGTTCAGTCTGAGTCTTGTCTGGACTGCACTGTAGAAGGGACTGTTGTAGGTCTTTTGTGTTTGTTTTTTCAGTGTTGCCTGGCTTTCTTCCATCTCTGCTATTTTTTGACTTTTGGGTGAAGTGAACACACGATGCGTCGACTTTGGTCTCAAAGCACAACCATGAATCTTTCATGATTTAAAGGTGCCCTGTGGAGTGAACAAATTTAATTATCATAGTTTTTATATTTTTAAGTGCTATTGCAAGTATATTCTGTCACCATGGGTTCATACACATACACAACATGAACAAAAAGGGACTCACTTATCAAAACATTTCCCTATAGAACCACTACTATCCAAAACTCCAGAGTATACCTTTAATAAATGTGCAAAACATGAGCTTCAGCCTTTTCCTACAGTATTTCTGCCTGGTGTTGCATGTACCCACACTTTCCCTTTAAACAACATCCAGCACGCATGCTGTCAGAAAATTAACAGAAAAAGTCAGTTTAAATTCATGGTGCTTGACTATGAGTTCGATTAGTTGTCAGATTTCTTCCAGATGGGGTCAGTGTCTGGGTCAGTGCAGGTGAATCTCGTTTCTCCCAGTTGCAAAACATCACTCTCACTGAGGAGTTTCGTCATTGTCTGCGCTACATGTTTCTGGCTTTCAATTAACATTTTTACATGTACACATAGTGTTTCATCTCCCTATGTGTCTCTATATCATATTCCTCCTCTGCATCTGTATCAGCTCGGCTCCATTTCTCTGTCTGACTGGAGAAGACAGTCATAGCTAAAAATAGTGTGGAGAAAAATGAAAGAGTAACAACCTCATTGCTCGTCTGTCAGCTCTCATTGACATCTCCCATTGAGATCTGTTCAGGTGAAAAAAACATGTCTGAGCCGTGGCAGGCAGGCAGGCAGGCCGACAGGTAGGTAGGTAAGACAACCGGTGAGCAGTGATTGTGTTTTCCTTGGCAGGAGCGATTCTGTCAGGGAGGATTAAGGATGCTCAGAAATCTTCAGAGATGGCTCTAGTAATGAGCATGGGCAGCAAATGTCTCGGTGCTTTATACTGTAATTCAGTCTGAGGGATTTAATTTTAGTGTCTTCTGTCATGTCATGTGTTACACTAAGACATGAGTGTCTCAGTTGTTGGTCTTAATTGGTATTACCTAAATAATAGGGAGACAGTAGTTGTGCAAATCAAATGTCTACACTGGGTTTTAGGATCCCGCGCTGTTATACGTACCTTCTTCTGTTCCTCAAAAAGTATTTGTAACTTTGGAATTAATTTCTGACAATTTACAGATAAAATGATATTTAAAATAATTATTAAAATAATAAGCAGTAAAATGTATCATTAATTATTATTATTAAGTTATCGAAATATCATTAAGAATTTAGTTAGTAAAAAAAATCTATTTTAAAAAACAACTATTTTTGGCAGGTTATAGGCCCGCATCACAAACTGTGCAATCTACATAATCTGTGTCTGCAGTGATTCATATCACATAGTTTGTCTTTGTAAATAATGACCAAAATACAAGATACTGACTCTGTAGCAGTGGTCAAAGTGGAAAATAATGAACATTAGTGGGTATTATTTTTAGATTACTTGTGTAACCCTGGTTCTCCTGCACACAAGTTTGACTGCAATCCAGACTGAGGTGATGACTGTGCGAACCTCTACATAGATATTTATGTGTGTGTTTGTCATTTAAATGAGTGAGTCAATAACAACAGCAGATGTTTACAGTGTGTATCGTTAATATCTGATCAATCTGTCACCACGGGCCTTCGTACATGAATCATCGCCTCTTTGTGCTCTTCTGTCTTTCGCTTTCTTTCTCTCGTCTTTGCAATCCTCGCTGCTCCTGCTGTGATGTGTCACTAGAAAGTGGACATTTTACACACCTCATGTAATATGACCTAAGCCTCTTACTAACACTGACTGAGACAGACACATTTGGGGTGGGGGGAAGCAAATATGAGATAAAAACGATGAGGAGTAAAGTCCTTAAAGACCTGATCTAGAAAGCAGGAAGATAATAATAATCAAGCGCAATTAGTCTAAGACACAAAACGTGCCTGTAAAATATGCTGTAACAAGAAGGTAATCCTATTGATGTCAGCACACAGGCAGGTGGCCGTGTTTGTGGAGTCGTAGAAGGAATTTTCTCAAGCTGTTCCAAACAGGATACAGTTACTCTTACCTCAGTTCGTGTCATACACGCATTAGTTTTGCTGCTTGGAGAGCTACAAGCCAACAATGGCTGCTGCCCATCTATCACGCTGATAGAGACGAGCGTGAGGAGACAGCAGTGAAATATAGGCTTGAGCAAGGGACATCGTAGTCTTGTGTAGAGCCTCTGGGAACTTTGTGTGTATGTGTGTTTGAATAATTCACACTTCTAGGTTTACATAGCCAGAGGGCAGGTGAGGTAATGTGGACAGGATAGAGTCTGTTGTTGCTAGAGCGAAGTTGGGACACAGTAGTCGGTGCATGACGGGGCCAAACACACACTTTCTAAGAGAGATATTGGTGTTGGCTCATTGCCTATCTTAATTTTACCTCCAGTTTTTTCTCCAGTTTACAGTATGTTGCATCACCCTTCTAAGGATGCTTATGAAAAACATATTCAGGTTGTTCTTGCTGTTACTTGAGCTTAACGCAGGGAAACAGTATGCACACGCTCCTCACAGCACCAGGAGATCCACAGAGTGTCATTTTCATCCAGGAGTTAGCGTAACAATGCCGTTTCCTCAGACATACCTGGCTGTGCGCCCTTTTCCCCCTTTGTTATCAAAATGAACTGCGTGGCCGTCTGCAGCGCCACTAGCTGCTTCCTCCCTTACGCACACAAACACACAAGCACGCCGCTTGCTCTCTCAACATACATGCTTAAACACATTCTGCAGACATCCTTCCCATACTCCCCAAACACATAATCACCACTGAGTGTTCACCTCCATCCCAGCCTGCACACACACACACACACATGCACACACACACACACACACACACACACACACAGATTAGTCATTAGTTGCTCGTATTGACAGAGTTTAGTGTGTGTTACTTTAGGTGGAAGAGAGAGATGGTGTCTGCATGTAGACTAGTTGTTACTGTTGAGAGAATGTGTGTGTGTGTGTGTGTGTGTGATTGGATTGCTGTTGGCAGTATTTTTGGTGCATGTTGAAGATTTTCGGGTGTGCATTCGTAAATGACTGTGTGTGTGTGTCTCTGTGTGTGTTCCTCCGTCCACTCGTGTCATATGCCCTCCTCGTCTTTGTGGCGAGCTGTGGGGATCAAGTGCGTTTCCATGGCTGCGGCAAGCCTATCGCCCCTGGAGACGACACCTTAGAGAGAGGGAATCTTCAACGGCCCAGAGTCGGGCAGAAGGGCAAACAAGAGAGTCTCATGGGGCCCCTCAAAGTGAGGGACAAGTGCACTTTAAAAGACCAGCGTCAGAAAGTAGCCTGAAACTATATACAGCTCTACTGGTCATGGTTACGCAGCCAGCCGACACATGCAGCTAACTAAACACTAGTTCTCAATTTAGAGATTTCTAAAGGTATTCACAATAGTTTCTCCCTAAAAATCTGATCTGTGCTATTTGGTGTCCCACATGTACATGTACAGTATATTATTAAGTTATATTTCAGCATGGTGCTTGTCTGGAACAGTTTGTTCTCCTGTATCCTTTTCATGTTAAATGCACATTGCACACATTCCCTAAATGCATGTTGGGTTGCACTCACAGCGTGTGCATATGTGTATTAGTCTCTAGCTTATCAGCACATGTAACAGCTGCACCCCCTGAGATTTTGGGTTTCGGGCCCATTATGTACGATATCTGGGTATCCCTCGTCCGCCGCTCTCGCTCCTGTGTTTTGCTTCCTGTCTTTCTCGGCCTTTATCTCGTTCCTTCCTCGCTTG
This sequence comes from Ctenopoma multispine, assembly GCA_034779795.1. NCBI lineage: Eukaryota > Metazoa > Chordata > Actinopteri > Anabantiformes > Anabantidae > Ctenopoma > Ctenopoma multispine. The sequence continues at coordinate 5,555,338 of JAUYWH010000015.1, read as the reverse complement.
ACTGAACTCAAAAGCGATGATAAGATTGTAATCACAGACGAGTCTACTCACAGAACGGTGTTCTTTATCTTCCACAAATTACCTTTTGTAGTCCTTAAAAACCTTTTACATGGTTATCATACTTTCCCTCCCATTTTCACATTTTCATTTTCATATTCTTCTGGTAACTGCACAGAGCCACAGTCAAAAGTGATTTTTTTCCTGATTAGACTTATTGTATTTCAGTCAACACTAGGAGGCCCCAACAAAAGTTTCACACATGGGCTCCCTGGTAAGACAGATGTATGCGGTTGCCATGGTGAAGGTTTAACTTTAAGTAGCCACCTGTAGATATCGATGTAAAGCGGCAGTATTAGAGCTGTAGCACTTTCTGTTTGTCTTTATGGAAACTGTGAAAGTGTTTTTTTTTCTTTTTTTGTGGAATCAGCGGAAACAGGGGATGTTGCAGGGAGTGGCAAATCACAATAAAACTCCCTCTGGGATGGAAAATATGCCCGGACCAGAGCCCACCTGAGCCAAAATAGGAGATACTGAACGCCTCTGTTGCTCTATTTCTGCCTGTCTGCCAGTTTCTCTTTTATCTTTCTCTTGCATTCTCTTATTTCTGGTCAGTCCACTTCCCTATTTTTGTCTGCTTCTCTGTTTTTTTCCCTCTCTTTTTTCCTTTGTGTGCCATGCCTGTGCCCCACCAGTATCTCATTACCCTAATCCTATTTATGTAGGAGACAAACAAGTGGACACACATTATCTTTCTGTTATGCCTGTTTTTTTTTTCTCTCCATCGCTTCTGTTGCTTTTGTCCAACTTTCTCTCAGTTCAATAAGAAACAGAGAATGTGACAAAACTGCCTGAAATGTGTTGTCATAATGATTTATTTAAGAACTGTTTGAATTCTTTTCTTCTCCATTTTGTATTGAAGCGTATTAAATCGCCAACTTGCTCAACCTGTCAACCTTTAAGCAGCCTGCGTGCCTTATGTAAACTCAGCACTGTGATCAGGTGTGGGATTTGTAGTCCCATTGTTGAGTTTTTTGTAGTCTAAATATTTGCCATTCACAGAGGAGAGATGGCAGAGACGATCGACTAATTGTTTCATCTACCGTGAGAAACTCACAGCAAGGAAATAAAAAAGGTTATATTGTAATTTCAAAATAAAAGTCCCCAAGCCTCTCAAAATGCTTATTTTCATACCAACATCACGTCCTGTCTTTCAATTTCAGTGCAGAAAATAAGTTGCTATGTTTTAATTGGTGGAAACATCTTTGAATTAAACTCCTCAAATACCTCCTGCATCTTGTTTCAAATCCACTATTGTTAAGGAATCGCTCCATTGAACTTCGGTCTCAGATTCCATATTACAGAAACTAATGCGATTTAGTGGCCTGATTTTATAAGCTGATCCACATTTTCTCAGATCAACATTTGTCGGCCATAGGCTTTGATGGAGGAATTAGCCTACTTGTACATCATTACATGCAAGCAAACATACAATGAACTTTTTTGTTGTTTTAAGTGAAGTAAGACCTATGTATTTCTGCTACCAAGTTACCTAAAGTCATTGTGTTGCACTGACCCGCGACCAAGCACCAAAGTTAGTGGTCTGGCCAATTTATTGAGACTGGATAAAAAAAAAAAAACAAAGAGACCAAGCATGAAATATTTTAACAGAATTCAGGAAATTGAGATAAATTGGGGGTAAAAAAGATCATCTGGGCACCCAGTGTTTCTGAGCCACCCAGACAAACTCATGTATCTCTTCTATTGCTGTTAACTTCCATACTGGAGATTAAATGACCTGAGTTGATGTTAACGCCACAAAAGTGGAATCACTACATTGGAGAATCCTTAGCTCCTTAGAGATTTACCTTTGATGAATAACTGAATTGAACCTTTATTATATTTTTTCAGCCTAACATTGGACGTCTCGGCATCCCCCACGGACCCTCTGGAGAAAAGGTAGCGGTGGTTGCTGTGGACGACTGTGATATCTCCATGGCGATTCGGTTTGGAAAGCAGATTGGCAACTACTCCTGTGCAGCCCAGGGCACCCAGACCGGACAGAAGAAGTAAGCTGGACAATCTCTGTCACTCATCTTTTTCTGTCTGTCTCTAGGTTTTTCAGTCATTAGCTCCAGTCTGACTCACACACAGACTCCGTAAATGACCCTGTAGTAGCAAGAATAACAGACAAATATGTTGTACCTTGGGGGTTATATCATAATAACTTCAGGACAACATGTTACACAACCCTCATTCAACCATCCTCTCCTGCTTTTGTCTTTTGATCTGAGTTAATCCATGTGGCCTTTCCTCTGTCAGACACGGCCTTAAACAGCGAAACTCTCATCTGATCTCCGGTTTAAAGCGACTTACTCCATGTGTGTTTATAACAGATCATCATTATTTTTTTATATTTACACTGTGAAATGTTTTTAAATAGGTCTCTTGGAGAGCTAACATGCAGAGACACATTTAGTATGGAGAGGGTGGGGACAGAGAAAGCTTCAAAGACGACTTAATGAGGTTACATTCTTTCAGAAACTTGTTGTGCAGGTCACAGACGCTGAGAGGCATTTAGAGGATATGACTTCTTCTTGACTTTTAGTATTAGAGGTAAATTTATTTGAAGCCATATCACGATTGTACTGTCCAGCCCTTTTTATTGCTTGTTTTTACATCAAAACTCTCTTTTTATACAAATGTCCTATTGACATATTCCTAAATATGTTAACAGTAAACCTGGAAAGTACATTTTTATACAATTTCAGAATTAACTTCTCATACCTGTAGCATCTGATTGAAAAAGAGAAACAACAGAACAGCATCTGTACTATAAATGCACACACAGCTTATACATTTATTCCTTTTTATTTTTATCCAGCGTTGCATCACTTTAAATCTCTCAAAGCCCTGTAGCGTTTGATCTTGAAAGTGTTTAAGCAGCTTCCAACAAGACCTACTCTGTGGAACCCTTACTTGGTCGTGGCAGCAGTAAGAGCAGTTTGTCTTGTGGGAACTTTAAACCTCCTATGCAGTAACCTTATTTCAGAAAGGTCAGTCTTAGACACTCCCTTTCTGAGAGGAGATGGGACCATTGACTTATAAATGGTACAAAACGTCTTTGATGAAAACACTAAAAAAGCAATGAACAATCTTGTAGTCATCTTGCTTGCTTTTTTTTAGGATATAGTATAGTTTTGAATTCTTCATTTAGTTATATTTTGAGCATTTTACGTGCTCAAATTGTGTGTCTAATTTTGTTTAAGGCCCAGTGGTTTTCTAGCAATCATTATATAGTGTGTTAAAAATAAGACAATTATTTAGCATTTTTTAAATTGTGTTCTCATGGATGTTCTGTGTATGTGCTCTGTAGGTCACTGGACTTAACAGGACCATTGTTGCTAGGCGGTGTTCCCAATCTACCTGAGGACTTCCCAGTCAGGAACAGAGACTTCGTGGGGTGCATGAGAAACCTCAGCATCGATAGCAAAGCCATCGACATGGCCAGCTACATTGCTAACAACGGCACCACAGCAGGTTAGACATGCCACGTTGCAAAGCAAAGCCAAGCTCGGCCCACATATTTAATCCTCAGACGCCTGTGAAGCAACATTTCTTGGCGATTTCATTTTGTTCTTATGTTACCAATACATATCTGGATTTATAAGGCTTTAAATGTCATGAGGCGATAAATGCAAATGTGCTCATTGTTTAGGTTGTCCCGCAAAGAGAAACTTTTGCACAAAAGATGTTTGTCAGAACGGAGGCGTGTGTGTCAGCAAGTGGAACACCTACAGCTGTGACTGCCCTACTGGTTACGGTGGCAAGAACTGTGAACAAGGTAAATAGTGTGTTAAGAAGAGGATATTAAAAAAAAAAAATCTTTCAATATAACTTAGGTCTGTGTGTAGCATTTCTGGTCAAATGTTTCTGCTTAAACGAGACGAGACGTTTGGGAGATGAGCCGGGATACAGAACACCTCCTATGACTCAGTCTGACTCATGTCACAGCGAGGTATCTGCCCACTACTGTACAGACACTAAACACTAAAACTGACTCCAAGGAGGAAAACAAAAGATACTCTGATGCTACTTCAGCAGACATGTGAGACCAAACTCACGGTACTTTAGTGTAGACCTAGTGTATACAGTACCTATGGTATAGATACAAACTGTAGGTAGACAGATAGCTGAATAAAAAGTGGTATCATTTTGTCAGTCAGATCTTCGTGGCTTATTAACGCTGTTGTTATTTACACTCCATAACCTGTCTCATGTTGAGCTATGGTAAGGAGAGAACTTTGATTTCCTTCCTTGAGGGCAAGCTTTCAAACAATGTGTGAAGGTGTGAATGCTTCTCCTTGCGCTCTCATCAGTGAGGTAGCCGCCTAGGCAGTGCCAGGCCCCGGTATCCAGTATCCGAACTGGGCTGGGATCACAGCGAGCTGGGAAGAGGTTTTGGCCGCTCTGTTGCTTGTTGACACGTTTGGTTTGATGCTTCACACACATTTCTGTCACACAAGACACCAGCAGAGATTTGTTATGTTGTTGTGTTTTTTTTTTTTGCGTGCTGCCAGAAATAATAAGACAGGACAGATATGAGAAAACTTTATTATTTTAATTCTGTCATATCAGATTTCAGCTGCAGTTATTGTCACCTATGTAGTTGATAAGTTAACATACCAGTAACACCAGTCCTATTTTCTGGCACCTTTATGCTTCTGAAGCACTCTTGTGTTTAAGGACAGAGTGTAAATCTTGACAAAGACGATGAGAACTGAACACTGTCTGTCTTTTTTTTTTTTCCTTAATATTTAACTTTATGGAGGAGTAAGCTTTGGCAAAGTGGTCACGTTAAAACCACTGCGGATACCAGGAACAAATATGTGCTTTGTCTCATAATTACAGGTTGTATGTATGTGTGTATTTGTGAATGCTTTAGTTGAAATATGCGCCCTGCGGACCCACAGAGAGTTTATGCTGGAGATTATACAGGAGAAAACTTTAACTGAGTGCTCTGCAGAAAGACTGACCCTTGCTGTGTGTGTATGTGGGTTTATAAAAGAATGTGTCAGCAGGAATGTCTCTACACATTGGATGGTTTTCTATAAGTTATTTTGTTGTAATTCTTTAGACATAAAGTGGTAATTTTATCACATTCAGGGAAATAAAAAACATGATTATAACGATAAATATCAAACTGGGACTAAATAATCCCTCAATTTCAGCACAGCAAACAAACTACTGATTCTGAAGTGATATAATATATCAGTATATAAACATACTTCTGCTGTTGTGTATTTAAAAGTAGTATCTCCTTTCTAAAGCTTTTAATCTTTACTTTTTCTGTTTGACAACTAACACCTTTTTTTTTAACTTTCTCTTTCACTTCATGGTGGAAGGTAATTATGTCTTACGTTATTGCTCAATTCGCTGCCTACTCATCCTGAAACTCTAAGAGCTCTAGAGTTCAATGCAGGAGAACAGCTTCTTTTACCTGGTTTTGTGTGTTAAAGCAATTCAGCAGATTTTCCAGGATGAATACAGCTTCATAGCATCTGTTTATTAAAGTGAAATTCATATTCCAATATGCAGTCAGTAATGTAGACACACCCATTACCAAACCCTAATCTAGATTTAACCACAACCTGAGTCTTTCTCTTTCTCCTGTCGTGTTCCTGTCCAGTGATGCCATCTCCTCAGTTCTTTGACGGCCAAGCACTGGTGTCCTGGAGCGAGCCAGACATCACAATCGCTGTTCCCTGGTATATGGGCCTCATGTTCCGCACCAGGCAGCCTGCTGGTACCTTGATGCAGGCCAATGCTGGACCCTCCTCCACCATCAACCTCATGGTGAGAGACACTATATAGCACATTGTTGATTCCACAATTGCATTTGTCAGCTGATTTAAGATACGAGTCTTGTATATTGTCTTCACATTATTTCTCTGTTCCTGCTTTTCTCCACCCAGCTGCGTGAGCAACAAGTCCACATGGAAGTGTTGCTGAGACAGAAGCTGATGGCATCGCTGAGCTTCCCCCAAGTTCGGGTCAATGACGGAGAGTGGCACAACCTGCTGGTAGAAGTGAGGAGCATTAAAGATGGCAAAGACATCAAATACATGGCTGCCGTATCCCTGGACTATGGAATGTACCAGGTACAGGGCATGTTACATCACAGGTGGTGAAGGTAGTTTGTAAGGGTCAAACCCTAATATTCTCATTTTCATTCATGTGTTTGTAAGCAGAAGTCAGTGGAGATTGGTAATGACCTCCCAGGTCTGAAATTGCAAACTCTTCACGTCGGAGGTTTGCCTGGAGAGCAAAACCATGTCAACAAAGGATTTGTCGGCTGCATACAGGTAAGACATGCGTCACTCTGAACGAATAGCATTGAAAACTGTTTTCCTACCAGTTGTCTTTTTCACTCCATTTCTTGTCTATTGTTTTTGTACTTTCCTGCCTCTGATTTTTCACCATCGTTACATACTGTCTATCAGGGCGTGCGTATGGGTGAGACGTCCACCAATGTAGCCAATGTGAACATGGCTCAGGGCCTGAAGATCCATGTAGAGGAAGGGTGCGATTTGTCTGACCCCTGTGACTCCAACATCTGCCCTGACAATAGCCACTGTAGCGATGACTGGAGCACACATAGCTGTGTCTGTGACCCAGGTTATACCCACATGCATAAACACAAATGCAAGCACCCCTATTGAACCCGTATTTTCACTCAGTAGGGTTTGGGTGTCAGTCCTTACCTTTAATCTCTTTGTCCTGCAGGCTACTTTGGTAGAGGGTGTGTGGATGCTTGTCATCTCAACCCCTGCGAGCACGTTTCCACCTGTGTTCGCAAACCAAGTTCCTCCCACGGCTACACATGTGAATGTGGACAGAACTACTACGGCCAATACTGCGAAAACAAGTAAGCTCCGGTTCTGTGTGTGTGATTTGCTTGAAAGTCACCTCTACGTGCAGAAAGCGCTGTGAAGGTTTGCACAGTCCGAAAGCTCACATGGATCAGGCCGTGATTGAGAGCCAGACATTTCCCCCTGAACTCTGACCCCCATGACACGCATCACTTCCTGTTCAAAGCAGGATGTTGGATTCCTCCTCTACGCCTGAGTGATCCTCCATAAGTGTTTAGTCTTTATTGCCCTCATACTGCCGCTGGTCCCGTATCAGATCACACCACTCTAAAGATCGCATCTCTGTGTGTGTGTGTGCGTGTGTGTGTGTGTTTGTAGAAGTGACTCAGACTTGATTCACTGACTTATAACTGTAGAGGAAGTTTATACTAGATTCAGGGTGACAAAGTGTGTTCAGTTGGAGATAAACTCAACAGAGAATGAGTCAGAATCAGATTTGTACAGTCTGCTACCGAGTCAATAACCTGATCAACCATCACTTTAACCTTTTGTGTTTTATGTTTTTTGTTTATGTTTATGTTCTTTATTTAATTTAACAGAAATACCATTGGGAGTCTGGATGCTATATTAGCCTTTATTTTCAGATGTCTTTGTGTGCAAATACAATCCCACGCTATAGTGTCTTTTACTGCAAAATGTTTGTGTACTAATTAAAATACCTGTGTATTTGATGACAGAGTGGAGAAGCCATGTCCTCAGGGTTGGTGGGGCAGCCCCGTGTGTGGACCCTGTAACTGCGATATTAGCAGAGGATTTCATAAAGACTGCAACAAGACCACTGGAGAGTGTCGCTGCAAGGTAAAAACACACACATTTTCTCATAGCACCATTTTAATACGCTGGAAATGGTATTAGTCATCTGTATCTTCTCCTCTTTCCGTAGGAAAACCACTATCGTCCAGAGGGTGAGGATACTTGTTATCCCTGCGACTGTTTCTCTATTGGCTCTGAGTCTCGCACCTGTGACTCCATCACTGGGCAGTGCCCCTGTAAGGGAGGTGTCATAGGTCGTCAGTGTAACCGCTGCGATAACCCCTTCGCTGAAGTGACCACCGTGGGATGTGAAGGTATTTAAATTCATATAGTTTGTTATAACGTAAAGTATATTTACACAAGTATTTATCCAGAATTGCTAGAATAACCTTTTCTCTGTATAGAAATTCTGAAAAGCAAAAGTATGACATTCAGGTAAATGATTCATTACATGAACAGCAAAGAGAAAAATAATTTGAGAAGCAGGGTGCATCAGTCTTTGAAATGATCTGGTACAGAAAGTGGCTCCGGATGAATCGATCAAGCGTCAGAAGGAAACAAATAGTGTCGCTCTCATATCTGCTGGTGCTGCAGTTGAGCTAACTTCAGGTCTTTGTCGCCGCCCAGTCAAGCAGAAGGGGCGAGTCTGGCTAGTGGGCTAACTTGGCAGTGGGACCGCACACACACAATACAGTAGAGATGAATAGAAGACAAAACCACAAAGTCGCTGAAAGAAAACGAATGTCAGTGTTCTTACTGTTTGACCCAACGTGAAGCTCTTGACAGTCTCAGAACATGCTCAGACTTTTAATTACTTCTTTGTGTATTGTGGTTCTTTTTGTAGAAGGCAGATGCCCCAAATCTTGCTTTATTCATTTGTGATGTGACATTTGATATAGTTTCAGATGGAAATGGTTATATAAATTAAGACTTTTGGCTCTTGGAAGGAGTGAGGGAAAGGTTCAGTGTAAAAAAATTAATTGGTTCATTGAGATGTAACCATCCATTGCAGGCTTCATACCGATCTTTCAGTCCTGCACCAATTACACCCCAGACAATAGAGAGACACTGATATCACTTCAACCTTAAATGATTAAATATCTTCGAAAAATGAAAAGTGACGTTGTAGTTTTAAAAAGTTAAATATAAAGTAAACATTATCTTAGTAGTAGAGTAGCTCCTAAGAGTTAATAAAACACTTAGGGATTATCAGGCAACTAAGAAGGGCCACAAACAAACACGCAGATTTATTTCCCCACATAAGCTGAAATAAATTATGTATCACAGTTTGTGTAACCGCTTTTTAGGGTTCATTTGGTTGAACGTCCCTGTGCTGGTCTCTCTGGCTGTTTCGTGAGGTGGAGTGGTTAGGTTACGTGGAGTACTGAGGTGAAAACCTGTGATACTGAATGCTGCTAAATGCTTACAATGAGCAGCTTCAGTTTTTGATGCTCTTCTTTCAGGGTTAATTTAAGGCTCTTAAATGAAAATTACTGTGTCTGAAAACATATTCCAACCAATGTTTTCTGTCCCTACTTTGTGTCCTCCTTACAGTCGTGTACGAGGGCTGTCCCAAGGCGTTTGACGCAGGCATCTGGTGGCCCAAGACCAAATTTGGACGCCCCGCTGCCATGAACTGCCCCAAAGGATCCATTGGTAAGAACCTTTTGAGTCATTATGTAGATGACAACTGCAAAGTGTTGAGTGATTATGTAAGCGTATAGTATAACAGTACTGTATTATTTTTTTTATCAGTCTAGCAAGTTTATAGTATGCAACTTATTCTCAACAGTGGCCACTGTAGTAACAATTTGATGTAACATGCACTTTTTTTATAACAGAAACTGACTTCATAATATTAGCTGTGATACCGGCGTGAATATTTGCGTGTGTGGGTGAATCGAGGTGAAGTTCGCTGACCTGTCCCCAGTGAGGCTCTGTCACATTTCCCGTTAGTAACTGCCGTCACCATAGCGACCCCTCTGTCGTCTCCCCAGTGTCGGCGAGGAATGTACTTCTTCAGTCGTTTCTTCCTTTGCAACAATAGCATTAGAAGAGACTTTGCATTAGGATGAAGACTTTGCATTTGGATGAAGTCTTCTTTACAGAATCAGACTGAAACAGTTCAGTGTGACTTAAAAAATTTAAATCACTGTCTGGAAGTGCTTGGTTTAATGTAGATTTTATGATTTAGCGATTGTTGCCTGGCAGGCAAAGCCCAGGGTAAAAGATACTCTATGCATCAAGAACTTTTTAATTTGTTTTAGATTTTCTTTATCTTTTTTATTCTTTTTTTTTCCAGGCACCGCCATCCGCCATTGCAGCGACGAGAAAGGCTGGTTGTCACCTGAGCTCTTCAACTGCACAACCATCACCTTTTCCCATCTAAAGAAACTGGTGAAAACTTTATATCATCATTTTATTCTAAAAGTCTAAAGTATTATTACCTATTGGTCCTTCTTTGAGAAAATCACGATTACTGTGTAAAGGATGATACGTCTGTGTAATTTTATCATCAGTTTGTAGGAAACTTTACTTATTGTGTTTGAACCTGAACCTAATACTTTAGACTTATATCTTAAAGTCTCACTAATCCTGGGATTGACCATTTTCTATTATGTTTCATGGCACCCGCTCAGCTTTCTTTTTGCCTTAACCTGCACGTTTTTGTTCTCTTTTCATCCCTCAACCTTCTATTCTTCCAGAACGAGGAACTGCGTCGCAACAGTTCAACGATGGACAGTGAACGCTCCAAGACCATTGTGCGCTTGCTTCACGGCGCCACCAATGACACTCCACATTACTATGGAAATGACGTGAAGACAGCCGCCCAGCTGCTGAATCATGTGCTGCAGTACGAGAGCCGGCAGGCTGGATTTGACCTCACTGCCATGAGGGATGCAGAGTTCAATGAGGTAGTGAAGCAAAGCAGCAGGATATAATGACCGACTGTGTTTCAATGACTTTAAAACAAAGATAGATTACAGTTTAAATACATTTTTATTTAGTCTCTTTGATATGCATGTGATACGTTCACTTTTAGTAGTCTTCATTCATCCTCATTCATTGTATTTGTTCATTTGTTCCAGAATTTAGTGCGAGCAGGCAGCGCCATACTGGATCCTAACACCAAGGAGCACTGGGAGCAGATCCAGAGGACCGAGGGCGGCACAGCACACCTGCTCCGCAACTTTGAGGACTACGCCAACACGTTGGCACAGAACGTCAGGAAGACGTATCTGAAACCCTTCACCATTGTCACTGATAACATGAGTAAGTGAAGGAACCGAAAACACCGTGTGTGAATCCAGTAGAAATGATTGCACACATAAAGCATCATATCATTCACATTGTTTTCATCTCTGCCTGTGCTCTGACTAGTTCTAACCGTGGACTACCTGGATGTGTCAGACCCTGAGAAGGCGACATTCCCTCGGTTTCGGGATATCCAAGAGGCCTATCCCAATGAGCTCAGGTCCTCCGTCCACTTTCCCCAGTTCAACCTCCGCACCCAGGCCCACAGAGGTAGGAACCACACTACTGTAGCTTACAATATGTAAAATTCCAGTCCCAGACAGTCACCTTATTTATCCATCTACTGTCCGTCTCAGTTGAGCCAACTCCTCTCCCTCCAACTCAAACCGATCCTCCCCTGGAGGAGGAGCACACAGTATCCGATAGGAGACGCCGCCACCTCGAGCCAGCTGCCCCTCTGCCAGTCGCCGTGGTTATCGTGTACAAGTCACTGGGAAAACTGCTCCCGGAACGATATGACCCTGACCGCAGGAGTCTGAGGTAGACTATTGACATCTGCAAAATGAATAATAAATATAAAATAATATAATATAAATAAAATATAAATAAAGTGCTGTTGACATACTGTACATGCTTTTGTCATGCAGATGTTCCTCTGTACGTTGCTAGGACTACTGCATTTTGGTTCATACAAAGACAATGAAAACTTACTATAGGAATGATTAAGAACTTTAAAGGAATAGGTTTGAGTCATATTTTTTATTTGCCCTTTTATAGGCTTCCCAACCGTCCGGTTATCAACACAGCCATAGTGAGCACCACAGTCCACACTGAGGGCTCACCCCTACCTCCCGTCCTGGACCCCCCCATCACACTTGAATACACCCTGCTGGAGACAGAGGAGAGGACCAAACCTGTCTGTGTCTTCTGGAACCACTCTATTGCGTGAGTGGAACTTGAAATACACAACCATCTCCTAATATTCAGGGGATCAGAGATGAACGTGTGCAGATAACTTGCAGTCATACGTTCCTACATTACTGATGTCAGTTTTGTGTGTGTGTGTGTTTAGGATTGGAGGAACTGGCGGCTGGTCTTCTAAGGGCTGCGAGGTGCTCAACAGGAACAACAGCCACATAAGCTGCCAGTGTAACCACATGACCAGCTTTGCCGTGCTGATGGATATCTCCAAGAGAGAGGTACTGTTAGAAATATTAATATGTGAAACATCCAGCTAAGATTGCTGTTTGATGTACTTAATTTCGGGGGAAACGCTACTCTCCACAGCACGGTGATGTTCTCCCCCTGAAGATCGTCACCTACACCACAGTGTCAGTCTCTCTGTTTCTCCTCCTCCTCACCTTCATCCTGCTCTGCCTCTTGCGCCGGCTTCGCTCGAACCTCCACGTCATCCACAGGAACCTGGTGGCAGGGCTCTTCTTCTCTGAGCTTGTCTTCCTGCTCGGCATCAATCAGACTGACAACCCGGTGAGTGCGTCTTCATGCCACTGAATGTTCAGCGGAGACACTCTGCTGCTGCTCTGTCGATAATCTTGATTAAACGAATAATCAGTTACTTTTAGAAATATTTTGTTCAGTCTCTGTTTAAGCTGACGGGCAGATGCATATGATACACATCTCAGATGTGCTTATGGCATGGTGGAACCTGCAGGATGCAGGATAAAGATGTCTTGCTCTCTATTAAACACTGCCAGGCATCCTACAATATGTGTTTGGCCTGCGGGCAGCTATCTAGTGTTGTGTTGACAAGGGCATTATGAGGCTTAATGCGTCTAACAGTGAGTCTATCTTCCTTTGACAGATTACGCGTTCTGATGTGTGACTAATAACTAAGTAACGACTAGGAAAATGTTGCCAAAACCCTCTGGAAGATTTTACTGAACTGAATCCTAACTAAAAAAAGTGATGAACAATATGTTGAGTTCATAATGTAGTTTGAAGTCGGTTTTGGTTACAATAAGGGCCAGAAACACACACATAGACATACAGTAAATGATCAAAAGGTATAGGAAGTGTTTGAAGTTTGCTGACACAGACATTTGGATACACAAACACACACACACACACACACACACTGTGGGCCAGTAGCTGGGACATGCTGGGACTGGTACCTGTCTATAGAAGCAGGCCTCAGGGCAATGTACATTGGCAAATATTTCCCAAAACAACTTCTTAGTTTCCACTTGATAAATCCCTCATATGTCTGTGGCACAGACATCATTAATCTGTTAATTGATAGGTAATCCTGCTTTATTTTTAAAGTAATGAGGTTATGAAAGCTGAAACACTTTGGGAGACGTAGGAATAGATTTATTGGATATAGGTCACGTTTCATGAAAGTGCACTCATTCGCTTTCACGCTAGAGTCAGCTGATGTAAATAGTTTTAAGATTTTTACTAGATTCCTTAGTAACCTGTGTAGGTTTACAGTGAATGTGCCAGTTCTGACTGGTGTGATTAAACCAGACGTCTACAGTCTACACAAGACTTCACAAAATCATCATGTCCAGCTGTCGTCCCTTTTGACTCTGACCATCACAGTAGAATCAGTTCAGGTGGCACAAACTTATAAAACAATCACAACACAGGAGATCAGTAGAAAATACTGCACAACACTAGGAGTGTGTTAGTTTACAGTTTTGTGTGTGTGTTCTTTTCTGAGTCACATTATTTTGACTGGGGTGACACACACACACACACACACACTGACTAACCCCTATGCTGTGTTATCTGCACCTGTATGGATTTTTTTCTCTAGCAGTAACCAAGTCTGCAGGGAGTTTTAAAAATAGAAAGTTTAATTTGTCTTTGTTTTTTCCATCTCTCTCAACCTATTGTGTGTGTGTGTGTGTGTGTGTGTGTAATGTGTGTACACCTCCTCCATCGACTGATTAGGTTTGTAGGTGTGTGTGTGTCAGAGCTGTGGAATGTTGTCAGTGCGTGCCCAGGGCTACCTGCAAGATGATTTATATCCCTGTCACTGTAGTTTCTTTCTGATCTCCATAGTAATACACAGTATTTCTGAAATACTGTATCTCACCTACTGGGACATTCCCTGACACACTGTGTTTCTTAATTACAGCAACAGACTATAGGTTTAACACACGTGATTAAGTCTAATACATAACTTTATTTTTTTTGTTGTTGATAGATTTTGTTGTGTACAGTATATGTGATACACACTGGATTTTAAACCTCTGCTCACCTCCTCACATTCTTGCCTCCCTTCAGTTTGTGTGTACGGTCATAGCCATCCTCCTCCATTACTTCTACATGTGCACTTTTGCCTGGATGTTCGTGGAGGGGCTGCATATCTACCGGATGCTGACCGAGCTGCGCAACATCAACCACGGGCACATGAGGTTCTACTACGCCATGGGCTGGGGCATACCTGCTATTATCACTGGTGAGACATACACTCACACAAGCTCACTGAGACTTAGGAGATGGCAGATTGTCAGACAGATTCGTGCCGCAGCTTGTTTCCTCTGAAGAGGCCGTGATCCTCGTGGGAAAATAATTGAACATGAGACAGACGGAGAAACACAGGGAGAGACAGACTTAGTGAGAGATGTTCACTATATGTTATTGTAGCACAAAATGTTTTTAGAGCATAAATCTTTATAAAAGCATCTGGTTATAGTGAAGAATAGTGTATATAAAACTATGAATTATAATTTAGGAACATTTTAATTGGAAATATTTCATGTATATTGTGTGTGTGTGTGTGTAGGTCTGGCAGTAGGTCTTGACCCTCAGGGTTATGGAAACCCAGATTTCTGCTGGCTCTCTGTCCACGACACACTCATCTGGAGCTTCGCTGGACCCATTTTTGTGGTCGTACTGGTATGTGTGTGCATGATGCACAGTTGAAATTCAGTGATGTTTCCGTTGTATGAAGTGTGTCCGTTGGGGTTGCACATACACATTGGGTCAAAGTTGTTCCCAACATTTCATGAAAAATACTTAAACCCATACAATCCTGTACTGTATAACAAGTTAAAACAGGATGAAATAAACATTGTCCCTCTTTTATCTTCTCTGTAGGTGAACATAGTGATTTTTATTCTTGCTGCCAAGGCTTCTTGTGGTCGCAGGCAGAAGGCTGTGGAGAAATCAGGAGCTATGTAAGCCTCATTTTTACATTAACAAAACAGAGCAACAAAATGTTCCATATTAATCAGCACTGATCTATTCGGTCTCTCATTTGTGTGTGTTTGCGTGTGTTACTTCCCTCAGCCCTGCACTACGTGTGGCCTTCCTCCTTTTGCTATTCATCAGCGCCACCTGGATGCTTGGTCTGATGGCAGTCAACAGCGACGTCATGACCTTCCACTACCTGTTTGCTGTCTTCAGCTGTTTGCAGGTAACACAGTGTTTATGTTTAACCTGTATACACATTTTAGGTTTTATCTACACACATACATAAGTTTTTTTTTTTTTTTTCTTTCATCACAGGGAGTCTTCATCTTCTTCTTCCATGTAATCATCAACAAAGAGGTGAGGAAGAACCTTAAAAACGTCTTTACAGGAAAGAAGAGCGTACCAGATGAATCCAGCACCACAAGAGCATCTTTACTCACAGTGAGTAAACAGACAACTTATCTCTTAAATAAGTGTTGCTTGTAATATGTTCTTTGGCTTCATAGTCTCATGTAATGTCCTGCCTGTTCAGTAGGCCAAAATCCTAAAATCATATTCCTTCCGTCCAGCGTTCTCTCAACTGCAACAACACATACACAGAAGATGGCCAGTTGTACCGCTCAGGCATTGGAGAGTCCACTGTCTCCCTGGACAGCACACTCAGGTCAGCCAAGAGCCGCAGCAGCTACCTGGCTTATACACTCAGGTACAACACGCTCACTCACCGCATGGCTGCTTCTACTGCACTGCTGCAAGATGAATGAATGTCTGTGTACGTCTGTCTCTTCTGTGCTCTTCTGTTTCTTCGTTGGCGCTGTACTGCCTGCATATCTACTGATGCACCAAATGTCTGACAGAGACTAACACATGCCAGGCCCCTAATTTATACACACACACCCTTTAGCTTCACACACACGCTTTGTTTCTTTTCTTCCACACACGCATGCTGCCACATATGGGCACCTGCATGGTACAGTGACTGTGTGAAAGCTGCATTGCACGGAAGCTGAGATGTGCCAGCGCATGGCCCACACACAACATACACATACCAGCCTGGCGCACTGATGTGTGGTACAGGCTGAAGAAGTTGCACTGTTGCAAGTAAACGTATATCTCTCCTAAACTAATCTCACCTCCGTGTCTTGTACAGCAGTATGTTTTCACTGTATCGTGACATGTTTTCGCTGAGTGGTGTTACATATACCTGGTGTTTTAAGGAGTTTTACAGAAGCAACGTTAGGTCTGACTGTACGCCTTGCCTTGTAAAGCTGTCATCTGGGTAATACGAGATGAAGCTAGGGTCAATGAAAGCAAAAACGCTAGAGGGGAAGCAGTGTGACGCGCTGTAAGGCTGAGAGCGGGGGGAGGTGAGAAATGGGAAGGGAGCTGGGTGAAAAGGTGTGAGAGAGAGAGAGGACAGAAAGGAGAGGGAGGCTGTACCTGTTGGATGGAGAATGTAATACAGACACAAATACCGCTTCCCTGGGGCTTTTGGCACGTTTCCAGCTGCTTCTAGAAGCTTCTCTTAGATCAGCCGTCAGACAGGTCAGAATCTCCGGTAACACTTTTGCCTTCTGGCCAGTATCTCAGTCCAACCTGGAGTAAACGGCTACGGGTGGACAGGAGTAGAGATAGACTGAGCAAATGGGTTATCGACAGTTGCTGATAATTAAAATGTTATTATTGATGCACCAGATTAATGAAACTCAAAAATATTTACACCATAAACAAACTAAAATATAGGCAGGTTTCATATTAAGCCTTTAATTACCCTCCGATTCTTCATCAGTGGTAGATGTTTTTTTTCTGCTGTGTATTTACTTT
Source organism: Ctenopoma multispine (assembly GCA_034779795.1). Taxonomy (NCBI): domain Eukaryota; kingdom Metazoa; phylum Chordata; class Actinopteri; order Anabantiformes; family Anabantidae; genus Ctenopoma; species Ctenopoma multispine. The sequence goes on along the minus strand of JAUYWH010000015.1, from coordinate 5,538,413 downwards.
AATCTGGTGTAAGCACAGATAAATGACATTTTTATTGTTTGTTCTAGTCAGCAGAGGCAAATGTTTTATAATGAGAGATGTTGCCTTAAACCTCAAGTTGGAGCTTGAACTCATTTTCAGCCCCGCTGTGCTTCCCCTCCGTCTCCTCCTATATATTTCCACTCCCATTCTGTCCCTGTCCTCTCCTTTATCTGCCTTTATCTGTGCAGGGAGGAATCTGGTCAGAAGCCCAGTGTCTCATCAGGAACAGCTAAAGGACACACAGATCTGGACGGGCCTCTATTCCACAGAAACGGCACCAAGGGAGATGGTGAGTTCACTTTAGTTTTTTTCACTATTTAGGTAAAAGTTTCTCAACCTGCATTTATAACTCTGCATATTCATTCATAGACGTTACAGTTACAGTATCTGTTCCTCACTTCTTGTCCCCGACAGACTCCGACTCAGACAGTGAACTGTCAGTTGATGAACACAGCTCCTCCTACGCCTCCTCCCACTCCTCCGACAGTGAGGACGATGACATAGACGTCAAGCCGAAGTGGAACAACGAGAGGCCGCCGGTTCACAGCACACCTAAAGGTATGAACCTAAAAATGAAGCATAATCCACGGAGGTTTGTAACGAAGCACATACAGTATATTGTACACTTTGCATATTTATATGCAAAATGTAAGATGTAGTGGTGCAATGTTTTTTAAACAATAATGCACCGTTAAAAATAATCTAACAATAAAAAAATATTTATATAACTTTCCTTAATTAACGCTAATTTTAGCGTGTGTTCTTTCATCTTTTCTAGGCGATTCAGTATCCAATCACGTGAAGCCTTACTGGCCAACAGATCCCACCACAGCCAGTGACAGTGAGGACCTCGGCGGGGCAGAGAGGCTGAGGGTGGAGACCAAAGTGAATGTGGAGCTCCACCCAGAGAATAAACTCAACCATATTGGTGAAAGAGAGAAGGAGACACTCCAGGAGAGAGACAAGCAGACGACTAGTAATGCTAAAGACACGGCGAGTCCGAGCCAACCCAACAGCAACCACCAACCAGAGCATAGAAAAGGTAAGACAACTTAGTTGAATCTAATGAAATGAATGATCTGCTCTTATTCGATTTACACTCGAACTGCTTGTCCGTCTCAGGTATCTTAAAGAACAAGATCAGCTACCCTCCTCCCCTGACCGACAAGAACATGAAGAACCGTCTGAGGGAGAAGCTGAGTGATTACAACCACCCTACCATCACATCCCCTCCCCCCAACAACAACAACACCAGCAGTTCCCCGCTTCCATCCTCTGTCAATATCATGACCCACTCTTCTCGACCACCCCCGCTGGCGTCCAACGATGGAGGTCACCCTGGCAACCACGAAACCAGCACTATCATCAAACCGCCCATTGCCCCACGGCCGCAGATCCTGGTTGGGTCCCAGCCAGCAGGCGTCTACCGGGAGACCAACGGGGGAATGGCAATGCACTTGAAGTCAGGGACAGTTAACGGAGGGAACGAGTCTGACTCAGAGTGAGTAGCTTTTGTGAGAGAGTTGTGGCGTGTTTCTTTTTCTTTTTCTTTTTTTGCATCATTGATTGCACTAATAAAAATAAATCCTATCAACTGATGCAACAGTGCATGTAAGTATTTAAAGGAAGAGTTCAACATTTTAAGATTTACACTTATTTGGTTTCTTGCTGAGAAGACAGAGATTGACCAACACCGTATTAGCTTAGCTTAGCACAAAGACTGGAAACAGGGGGAAACAGCTAGCCTTGCCGAGCTAAACAGCTATTTGTGGTAACTTCATATTTATCACATAGTCATTAGAGCAATATCAATCTCCTCAGCTAATTGTCAACAAGAAAACAAATAATCGCATTTCCCCAAATGTCTTACAGTTGTTTAACTAAAGCATGAAACGATAAGATCATCCTGCTTCAACGCTGCATGTTGACTTACTGCATCCCTGCATTCATTTTGACTTTGCATGTTGTCTTCCTCTCTTCCTCCTTGCACCCTTCCTCCCTGCATCCCCTCGTCCCACTTCTTTCCCACCCTCCGTTTCTTCCGTTAACAGTGGCAGTAACGAGACTTCGATCTGACCTGTTAGGAAAACTCAGACCAGCCTGCCTTTATAATGAGGAGGAGCAAAGGACCCGCCGCGGGAGGAGAGCCAAGAGTATGGGAATATAATGGGAAAAAAAGTAGAATATGGAGGGGAAGACTGTGTGAATTCATACATCCTTCCTCTCATGTTCCCCTCTCCGGAGAGCAGTATTAAATGCAGACTTTAAGAGACAAGGAAATAAACAAAGAAGATAAAAAGATGGGAGAAATCATAAAGGGAATGCTCTGTTGGACTGATCAAATACAGTATGAAATGGAGCCATGTGTGCCAAAACCACTAAAAGAATTGAGGAAGGTGTTGAAGAAGAAGAATGCTCCCAGAATGCATCGCAAGCCCCAAAATGATGATGGATGTGAGGGGCCATTCATCGCTTTCTCAGTCAGTGGGTAAAGCTGGACAGTACTTTGAGACACTTTCTCGTGGAGGAAGCCAGATACTGTAAAGTGTGTAATCACTGTTCATGAACTCAGAAATGTTGGTACAGCCTTATTGTAGTCCAAAAGGATTTCAAGGACTACAAAACACCACTTGACTTTTTGATACATCCAACTTGTCAATACTGGACAGCTCTATTATGCATCAAGTGCTCTTGTTTTAAATTTTTTTAAACACACAAAGCCTCTTACTCTGGTGCATTTCGAGTGTAATTAATGTGTAGATATTGTCAAAGGTGAAGAATAAATTACCTATTTTGTATTTCAGCTGTAGCACCGACAAGTTTCCAAACTAAGAATCGCTTGTCTGTGTTACGTTGAGACTGCTTTCCTTTTGTGAAAATCACTTTATATGCTGGTGTAATTGACTGAGAACAATAATCTGTGTGCCTTCATCCCGAGACCTTAAACACACGCAGGCGTTCAGGTTATGCATACTCAGCATATTTGGCTGAACATACACATGGCGTAGAAGGTCCCACACACAGAACAGTGTGAACAGCCTTAATGAACATGAATTCTACAGAGTGGAGAGGAATCCACCCCCCCTCTATTGAAAACTTTTTTTTTTTCAGTTCAAGCACTATGAACCTGAAGCCTTTCTTTCCAGTGTCCACTCTGCATGTTTGTCCAACGCATCACACTCCTCATGACATACAGTAAATGTGCTGATTGGGGTTGGAGTCAATTCACTTTTAACTCAGTTTCATTCCAGTATAGATGGAAAAAAAATAACTTCTCCGTGTAAAAGTAGAGCACAAACTTAGAAAATGAATTATTTTTAGTATTTTAATCCAGAATTTATCTTAATTAACCCATTAATAGGAGTAGTCCTTTTTCGTGGCTGAATTTCTGAATCTGAGTTCAAAGTGAAAATTATACCAACTCTAATTAATTTTGCAGCTAATAAAAGGCAACTTAATGTTCATTTACTGCTTACTCAATGTTTGTATCATACATATTGTAAACCCCACTGTTTTCCCCTCCTGCAATCATTCTGTTTTTATTGATCTGAGACACTGGAACTATTTTGTAACATAATGTATATTTATTTTTTATGGTTTTAAGACACTGGAAAGCAGCAGATGATTGTGTAAAATTAAAGATGACATTATGAATTTTTAAATGCTTCATGCAGATTTTTACATGTCTTTTAGCTAGGGTGGGGGAAGTATGGCCAGTCAAAACATGTACACTTCTCAAGAAATGTCAGTTATCCCTTTTTGGATCCAACAAACTCACTCATTTACTCAGGCTGTGTGAACGTAAATGAGTCACACACTGCTCCAGAGAAAATAGTTCTGCCTTTTAAAGATTTTAAATCAGTGTCACCTGAGTTATCAATACACAAACCAAGTTTTCAGGGGAATTAAAGCTTCATATTTTAAATGATGAAGTAGTCGTGTTTTCACAGGAAGAATAGAGGGACAGATAATTACAGACAGCTGGAAAGAATCCAACTAAGACAACTGATTTCAAACAGAGCTGCACGCTGAAGGGCTGTGTTTGCTATGGATGTGTTGGCCATACAAGGGAATGTGAACGGAGAGCATTCAAGTCTGTCTCTGTCTATCTAGTGATCAGTGTATAGTGTAGTTTCCATAAGATATTTAGATCTGGACTGTTGCTGGACACATATAAGCACACAGGGACACACTATAGTCCAACAGGAACCCTTTTTTTCTAGCATGTTCACTTAAGAATTCCTAAGATTGTTCATACATAGTGTATCTTTCATCCAACTGTGTTGTGTAGCTACATAAAAACTGTGGTGACTACATTTGGATCTGATAATTTTGATGTTTAGACATCTAGTTTAGCCAGAATAGTCCCAACATATTATACTTATAGACTTCTTCATCACTATTAATTTTCTGTTTTACACACATATTAATTTAAGCTCTTAGCTGAGATAACTGGCTGCTGTTTGTAGGAAAATGCCTTTAGTCATGTGTACTAGGTGCGTTTATGTGGATCATGGGCCTACAAATGCTCCTTTTGTTTAAAATTAGGAAAATTGCAAATTAATTATATCACTGCAGTTTGTGGAATGCCTCTTTATTAGGTAAACCAGTACAATCTAATGCAATCCATTACAGCAGCTCTGCCATAATTATAATAATTTAATAGTTATAGTTTCTAAGAACCTGTCTGAAAGGTGATTATTCTGTTGTATGTCTATTTTTTAAGTCACAGTGATTGGCGGTTGTGTTTCTAATGTTTTTGGCTCCCTCGTTTATGTAAATAGGGCCAAGTAAATAATTGTGAGCAGGCAGAGTGAAAGGTTAGATGGGAGAGTCAGGTTTCAGAAGTGTTAGTTGTTATGGCGACTGAAGCCAGTCCTCCCCTCAGGTGACAGAAAGTACAAAGATGAAGTGAGGAGTTGGAACGGAGGTACCATGTCAAATTATGAATAGTGGCAGGATTACTCGTCACAACAATGAAACATGTATGTAGTAAGTCTACAGTAACTACTGTTCGTCTGGTGTCTGTATCTTCTCTGTTGCATTGCTTTGCATTAACGTCCACACCCGTAATAGCTGTGCTTAAACAGGTTTCATTTTGTTCTTCACTTCGGAATCAAACTGTCAACTTGAAACCTGAGGAGTTGAGCGGGTGCCAGTAACTGGCTCTACCACACCGGCCCGCTGCCCTCCTCTTTATCTCTGTTCCATCACAGCGAGGCTAACTAAATAATTTAGACCCATGAGAGTCACGTTTGGCATACTGAAGTGCGCTGAAGGCGAGCAGAGCAGGCAGGAAGAGAGAGGATGATGCAGCTGTGGCATCTAGTGGTGGAGAATGGGAAGTGGAACAGGTTCACACAGCCTTGTGTGTTCTTGTGTGTTGTTCTTTATTCAGTCAGTCGCTGTTTTAGAACATAATTGTGCGACAGTCAGGTTAAAATAAAAAGCACAGAATTCTGCTTTAAAAAATAAAAAATTAGGTTCTGCAGTAGCATCTTCAATCTTCAGGTCAATGACACACACGAACTTTGTCATAACCTGAGACTGATATATTCCTCTGTCATGGACTTTGACTTTCTTCACAATCACAGACACGTGACAGGAAATAAAACCAGACTGAGCAGCTGAGACAACCTCCGTCCTATTAACACTGACGAAAAAATAACAAACCAATAAACTGAAGAACATAACAACACGTTCACGAACGAGCTCAATTCCTGAATCAGTGTCCCATCAGTGAGTCTTTAGATACAGATTATTTCAAACACTAAGAACAAGTTTGTTGCAGACTCTTGTCAATGCAGGTATCTGCTGCCTGTAAACAGCTCAGATCAACAGCTTCTAACCCAGGTGTATCTAACAAATCAGGAAGTAATGTGCTGTGTATAAAGACTCAAAGATGCAGAGCTGCTCTGATACTGATACTGAAGAGCCTGAAGGAGGACTCTGTGACTCTTCGTGTCCGAGCAGCAGACAAATTCTATCCCACTTTCCCACTTTCTAATTAAACAGTTAAATACAATCCACCACACTCACCGTGTTTTATGATTCTTCCATCCTGTCACATCAGGATTTGCTGGTGTCATGACACAAAAATAAAAATACAGATTAACATAACAGATTTATTCACCATGTTAGGAAATGTTGTAGAGAGTGGAGACTCTACTATTCTACAACTGTTTGATACTTTTTTTTATGTTCAGTATATAAAGCATAGGAATTGGCTTCTAAGAGTAAGTGATGTCCCAATCATCACAGATGGGATATAACATCTGTCACAAAGAACTAAATTCAAACCAAAAGAACTGGAAAAAAGTTTGTCTTAAACCAGATCAAACCGCATCGTTTTATTTTTTTGTCTGATTTTGTCTGGTCTGATAGTCTGATTACGTAATTAAAATTTTTTTTATCGCTATTGCCTTTTGTATCTCTCTCTCTCTCTCTCTCTCTGTCTCTATCTATCTCTCTCCGTGAGAGTAGTGTCTCTTCCGTATGCAGAGCCACCTGTGCGGATGCCTGGAGGTGATTGGTGCTCTGGACGCTAGGCGCTCGACTCGGGCTGCTGATTGGGCCGGCGTTTTTCCCCTCGCTCCATTCCGGGCCGTGGCATCTCAAGTACCGAGTGCTTATAACCACCGAGGAAGCGACTGCACGGCGCGACGTACCTGTGTGTGGGTGGACTGTTCGCCCTCGCATTTTAAACCTCGTGTAATTTTTTTTTATAAATGTATTCCTTACCGTGTTTTGACATTTGTAACTCTTTAAGAGTCCTCCTTTTGATCGTGGCTTATTGCCTCCCTGTTGTATTTAGTAGAACGTGTCGGGTCGTAACACATGATCACACAGTTACTCAACATTTGAGTAGTCTTTTCAAGTACTTTTCTACTCTTACTTGAGTACAATTTTTGGCTACTCTGCCCACCTCTGTTCATTCTGCTCTTTGGATGCTCATTGCTCACGGCAGCCTGGTGTTTCACACTAGCAGCAGAGCTCTGAGCAGTCATCTGTCTACAAACTACTGTGTCTTTATACAATAATATACCTGTGATGATATATACAAACATCCGTCTTTAAAAACAAAGAATTTCTTAATCTGTACATACTGTAGATAAAATCTGAATACTGTATACTTTAATA
>JAUYWH010000015.1:5516427-5531152 GCA_034779795.1 Ctenopoma multispine | reverse complement strand
TCATTCTGAGTGGTTTTTTGGTTTGTTCTGACTAAGACACGTTTCTCTGTGGAGGGTCTGACGGTCAATGACTTGGTTTCAGGATTTAACAGCAGTAGGAGATTCTGATCAGTGATGACCAAGAGTTCCGGATTGTGACCTCACAAACTGAGAACTTTGATCTTGGAACAAACATTCTACTGTATTTGGTTCAAATTATTTTTGCATTAATAATTTTTATAGGAGTGAGTGCTGCTACAATAATAAACAAGTGACCAAATGAGCTCTTCTTCAACATATAACCTTAATGTAAACTGTTGTGTACATCCGTCTTTAAAAACAAAGAATTTCTTAATCTGTACATACTGTAGATAAAATCTGAATACTGTATACTTTAATACAACATATTGATCATGGTGTTGTTTGTATGTCTTTTGCTGCTGTACTGCAGATTATTATATTAAATTGCATATTTTGTTTTGTTTTAATGTGTGCTGTACACTACCAGTCAAACGTTTGGACACATACAGAAATGACTATTTTTTTGAAATAGGAGCAGATGTTTTAACATCAAATTCTAAACTGAAATACAGTGTAGACATTGTTAATATTAAAAATGACTAATGTATATAGAAAGTGTCTTTTAATGGAATATTTACATAAACATACAGAGGCCTATAATCATTCACCATTAGTATTGTCTCCCAATAACACATTATGTTGGCTAATAGAAGCTGAATAAATTAAGAGCATTATAAAACCATTTTGCAATAATGGTAACACAGCTGAAGCTAGTGGTGGATCTAAAACATTTTACATGCTCCCCACACGTAAGAGGAGTGGCAGGAGGTCTAGGCAGGGTGGCAATGCTGGACCTCCTCAGTGGAGTATGTGAAAATCTCCTATAAGTAAATGGAGTTAACAAAATATCCTCAAACACACTATGTTTTGTATCATTATCTCTTTTAAGATAGACCTACAATTATATTTACAATTATATATTTTTGGTAAGTTAGTATTTAATTTGAAGGCTTTAAGAGGCTTTTGGACAAACAAGCAATTAGTTTTACAAGTACGATTAGGAAAGCTGGAGGGCAAGGCTCTACAGCAGGGGGGCATGAAATATTTGCATCGAGCTTATCATATTTTTCCTATATTTGAGCATTATTTTTTACTTTTCTAGTAATATGAATATCTATCAATAAACCGATTAGTAATCAAACTTTATTTGTATAGAACCTACAAGCTATAATAATAAGACCAACTGAGCAGGACAGAGAAAAAAAAATGTAATGTAAATGTATTAGAGATAAGGATGGCCTTATAGGATTAAAGTTATGGTTTCAACTATCTTGACCAATAGTTAAGTCAGCACTTACTGTGACAGAGCTGACACGTGTCAGCTCAGCCAAATCAGCTATAATTATTGTAATATATGCCTTATATACTGTATATTTATTATGTTCAAATTAATGAAAACATCTTTTTCATCTGAAATCATATCTTATTATTAATTTGTTGAAATGAGACCAAATGAAAACATGTTAAAATTTAATACAGCACCTTATCTAAGTATGTTTTGCATCAGCAGCTTCGTCATCCATCCTCCGCTTCCTCCCAACTGTTCTATAATTGACTCTGAATACCCTGCCAGTTGCATAAGACATCCGTGGTTGTGTAACTCTCGAGAAAGTGCTGGTTTGGGATTAAGAGGTTGATCACAGGGCTTCTAAATGAGCCTTGAGGGAGGGTTTGGGAAATGGCAACGTGACTATTTTTGCTAGAAGACATCTGAAGAGGATCACAGGCCAGAAACCCGTTGTGTACATGAGTGTCTGTGTGCGTGTTAAACGTGACTAAGGGGAATCCCGTCTAAAACAATTAGTCCCCTTGCTTGCTGCACACTCTCTGATGACTATGCAGATCCTGAGTGTTTCCATATAGCGCCTTCACGGTAATTACAGATCACGTTCTGTATGGCAATTTCCACTGATGCAGTATCCACAGTATTTCATACAGTAATTAGGAATTCTTGATTGATCCCATTATCAAATCTAATAGTTTGTTGGATGATTTTCTGTTAATAAAATGCCCCATTTTTTTAAGTGAGCTTAGAAGTAGGTATCAGTATTGCTTTATAGGGGGTCGACAAAGCATTAGAAACACCACTCAACACATTGCATTACACCCTTGGTTTTCCTTGAGTTTAGGTGTTGTTTATCTCTGCCCACGTTGTTTTCCCTGCCTTCAGGTCCCTCGGCTGCATACACATACACAGATGATCCGTTACCTGCTCTCTGCCACACACACACTCTCTCTAACAGCTGCTGTCACTCACCTTTATTGCTCACATCTCATAATATATATAATATCACATCTCTCATAATATAAAAATATTAAATAAAAGTGTTTATGGGAACCTATAATGGTGCACAAATTCAAAAGTACTATGAACACATAAAGGCACAGATGTCATATGGCGTATGGTATAGCATGCTGTATTCATGGCTGCATTAATATACCCTAGCCAATTATTCTAATGTGTGGTAACAAAGGATTACAAACATTTCTGCTGAACCCATGCCCTTCACAGTTTCCCTGCTGCTTTTCATATCTAATCAGTCATGCAAAACCATCTACGATGGGAAACCTTTCAGAAATCTAGGAGTCTAAATGTACTCTGTCATGTAGAAGGTATTTATGTACTGGCTATGGAAAGTTCTCTCTCTCAGTGGCGCACACATTTGCCTACACAAATGTGAGGATAATCTAAATGTGCACTTTGTCTTTGCCTCCGTGTCAACAGACACTTCAACCGGGCGATGGTGAGACACAGCTTTCTGCCTGTCCTCTGTGTTATTAATGGTGAAAATTTCTGGTAACACTCTACAGAGTTGAGTTCATGCCAACATGTTGAGTTCTTATGCATGCAGGCTTCTGAAAGTATGGCGGTGCTAGAGAAGAGGTGGCAGCATGGCAGCCACGGCACAGGCCAGAGCTCTAGTGAGGACAAGACTACACTCTGATCCTCATTTGCCTCTTTGCTAGTCTGACAGTAGACGTAGAAAGCACTTGTGATCACTTCCCTGTAATCTATGGTCTCATCTCAGGGATCAAGGGTCAGATGACTCCCATTTCTCTCTCATTTTACATCCATTTTACTCTTCGGCTCTTCAGATTAAATCATGTTGTGAGTGCAGTGACAAGAGGATTGTCAGAAGAATCTTTTAACTCAAGACCACTTCACCGCTTAGAAACACATTTGAAACAGGGGAATTACAGGTACTCTGGCAAAGATTCTCTTACTCGGTTTCTGTTGCCTGCAGAAGGTGAAGAGAATCACACAGACTGGCAAGACAACATGCAAAGGTTAGTGCTTTAAAAAAGTTGTGTTTTCTCAGTCTGAAGATTACTTTTGGGGGTTGTGGAAAGTATCTTATTATAGGAAATAATGCTGCTATAGCTCAGGTCTTCCATTCTTCCAGCTCATTGATGGTTGGGGTTAGATCAGTTAATGAGGTATAAGCAGTAAAAAAATGATGATGACATTTATTGAACACAAATGTGTACAAAATCACCTTCTTTTTCAACTATTCGGTAGATTTTAGTAAACTGATATTTAAGAGTCGAGGCCTCTCAATTTTTCACCGCTATAGTAGTACGACTAGTCAGTCAATTTTTGGGTTGTAGCAATCATGGGCAGTTTGTAGAATAATTCCAACATTTTCACACCTAGGACAAAGTATTTTTACATCAGGATTTTTGTCCTGAAAGAGCTTTGAAACCATAATTCACCTGCTCTGTTTCAGTTCAGTTATTTTAGTTTTTAATAGGTGTATAGTGTATGTTATCTGTATTGGGTTTATTAAGCATTTCTGTAAAAGGAGTGTTCCATTCAGATTAAAGTGCTAAACTATTCAAAAATATTAAGAAATCTGCATTTACTACCAATAAACAATGACACTAATGACACAATTTGCATTCAAACACTTAATTTTTTAGAACATCTCAATTTTTCCAGCTGTTTTTGAAATGCGTGTGTTTGTGTAAGTGTCAGTGTAGCCTGAAATTAAATCATAGAGCAAATTGTAGATTGGAGAAAAGAAAAAAAACACAGAATCCTTTTCTTTAGCTAAATTTAATCAAACATTTTGACTCAATCGGGTCATATTTCTGAGAGTATAGTAACATTATCATCAAAAGCTCTTTTATACAGACAGTATAAGTAATTACGTTTGGGATAGCTGCAATTATTGATCAATAAATTTACTTACAGTGCTATAGAAAAGATGGATTTTAATCCAATAAGAGTTTTTGCTGGCATCATTATTTTTCTACCTCTGACAGTTCACTGCTTACAAATTAACTTTATTTATTCAGGACTTGAGCTGTTTGAATGTAATTTAAAACAAAATTGGATGTTCTCAAATGTTACATCTGTAATTATTAAGATATAACGAGATAAAGCCTTAGCTCACACCGGGGTAACATTACTGGAGTAGGTTAATTCGTCTTCGGAGTTAATTTACAGTATTGGTTAATCACATTATAATGAGGTCATTGTTTACCCAGTTGTTTTATAATTCAGGACTACATGACAGTGTAGCAGCCACAGGGCGGTGGTAAGGAGAGGCGTCTGCGTCCTCCGCTCCTCTTCTAACGACCCCTTTAAGAAAGCCGAACGCTGACGAAACCTCCTCGGCCTTGCTCGCTGTCAGTGTTTCTGCGAAATCAACAAGAGGCGAAGCCAAGGCTAGTGTCTGTAGGCTGCGGGGCTAACGGTGCTGGTAAGGGCAGCTCTCTGTCGAGGGAGGAGGAGGACGACGCAACTGGTATCTGTCTTTTCATGCCTACCTAACGGCTCAACCCACAGCAGGAGACGACATTTCACTAACGCAGGCTAGTCGGTGAACATAAACGAGCGGATATTAGTGGGATGGACGGACCGAGTGAGCCGTTTTCGCCGTGAGACTAGCGCTAATTTGGATGTCCTGAGCAGCAGGTGTACTGAAGGATAAAGCAGACTAAAGGCACCCTCAGTGTTCATGAAACTTTGCTACGATTTACGTGCTGGGTAAGAATGCTTATTTCTTACCTTCCTGTACACTACACATATGTCTATTGTTAAAAAAGCCTAAGCTACTGTTTCACGTTATGTCAGCCGTCATATATAATACGGATAATTTCAGATAATGTCGGTATGATGTTGTGTCTGTCAGTGATAAAAATACAAAAATGTCCGACCATTTGAGGGTTTATTAAAACAGTTACATCGAGGCCTATTTTAATTCAACTGCTGCCTCCACAGCTACAGTCTAATAAACACATTAGTATTCAACACTGTAGTTTGGCCTAACGTTAGCTAACGTCAACGGTCGCTACAGGTTTTTAAAATAGCGGACGTTTCTTCTTTTTAAAAGAACATCGCAGCTTTTCCACCGCTACACAATCATATCCCCGAACAATGATTTAGCTACTGTTCCCTCATAGTCATCAGTCAGTTTGAGGCAGCCATTGTGTTTCATTCATGTTGCCACAACATCCACTTGGAATTGAACTTGGTCACTTGAAAACAAGAAAAATACTTTTTTACGTGTTACCATTTTTGAATAGTGTATAGTGTTTTGAACAGTGCTCTTGTAGTGTGTTCAGTGGCAGTAGGAAGCCTTCCTGTTCAAGACTACTGTCAAAGGCTGCTACTAATCCAATATTTTCCCACTCATATAAGAGGGGAAAGTCGGAACAGGCTTTAAATTCCAGTACTAAATTAACTTGGCTCTGGTTGCCTTACACAGAGTTCAAATTTGAGTACACTTTGACCTGAGAAACTATTGTCCATCCAATTTGAGAGTGAGGCCAGATAAAGAAGAATTGATTGATATATACTTGTTTATATAACTGCAATATTGAAATAACAGGAGCAGAGTAGGATGGAGGCAGCATGCGGGGTACTGAGGACATCATCAACAGTATTTTCATGCAGTTTCTTGTAGTTTAATGTAATGTGAGTAAATCTCACCTTGTCACATTAGTGACCGTGCTTTAACGTAAGAAGTCAAGTGATTCGAAATACATCTCACTCCAGCTTGAATGCAGCACAAGGGCATATTTAATTTGGGTTGGTGTTACTACCTTCACAAGGTGACTGTTGTAATAAGAGCCTAGGAAGTGTGTGACCTTTTGTAGTGTATTCATTTCTCATCTTTTAGCACAGAGGTGATATTTTTGTTGTTATTTGCATGTCAGTGGTGTCTGTAACCAGTTAAATGCCATACACATCATAGACATGACTTATAATGTCAGAAACAGAAACTGAAGAGTAGAATTCAAAAGCAGTACTTAAGAAATGGGACACGATGTCGGGTTTTGAAAAGTGCATGCCATAACTGACTTTTAGTTTTGTGCAGCCAAGTACATGCCTGCCCACAGAGTTGCATTTGTGGGTTAGATAAAAGCTAGTGCATTCTTCCTGTTTCTGGATTTCTTTATTTTTTATTAGCATTTTCCCCACATGTGTTGACTGTCTGGGGCTCTCCTTGTACATGTTTCTCTATGCTTAAGACCTTTGTTTAGCTTTAAACTATAAACAGAGAATAGAGAGTTTAAAAGGTCTAATTAAAATTCATCATATCTCTACTCTCCTCCCTTCTTCCTGCTCTATCCCCAGGGCTGACATCAAATTGAAAGAAGAGGCTTCATCAAAACATTTACAATAACAGTGTGTTAAATTCGAACTTGAGATTGTGTTGCCCTTTAATGAGAATGTGGCTACTCAGTAGCTTCTAGCATGTGACATATACTGGGGTCTTTTATTAGAGCAGCGATGCAATAATATGATGATTAGAAAACATGAATCTTTTTGTCACCTGGCACCACTTTGTTTCCTATTATTATTTAATATGGCAGTAGCCTGATGTTTTTTTTTCTTCTGACCATCTGTTGCGTGACACTTCATTATGAATGCAGTAAAGTGAACTAACCAAAAGTTGCTGCTCCACATTAGAACATTCTGGTCTGTGCTGGCAAACTAGGTCTTTAGAGGTCATGATAACTTCTTAGTTGATTTTGAGAAAAGCTCCAGCAAATGTTGTGCTACAGTCAACCCTTTTTCAACTCAGAATAAGCAACATGGATGTTAATGTAGACGTGGTTATATGGTTTAATATATACTGTATGAGATTGAGCACCTGTAAAAGGAAGCTAATTTTGCATCACTGACAAAAACGGAAACCCTGCACAGTGTCATTTCCGCCCAACAAGGAGTTTGAGAAAATACACTTGCAGAAAAAGTGGCCTACTTCTGCACAAGCTTCCTCTGGCCTCTTCTCTTTCATGCATGGTTAACAGGCAACAGCCATATAGGATGTAACTGTATTGCAATAGAAAGAGCTATTCCCATGTGGGTATATCATGCCAGCTTCCTCTTTGCCTGTAGATGTGGTTAAAGTGACACAGTAGACTGAACATTATTGAAGTTATTGAAGAGTTAGACGAGAGGATATGTAGGTTTATTAGCCAACCATTTAGCATATATTACAAACTGATAATGAAAAGTAGCCATGCTGTGATATTAATAATGTAAATGTAAAGGTGCTATAAAATAAATAAAAAAACATTATTATGGTTACCAGCACAGATATATTGTCTTACAAGTTGCATTCTGTCCCTGTAATAATGATCAGTGTAGTGTGTTGCACAACTGCAGGAAGTTGTGGTCACACTCATTAAACCGCTATTAATAATTCATAGGCATATTATTATTTCATATCCTGTATGTACTGACAGTGGGCATTGGAAATGAATGTTTTTTAAAAGTTATAATTCTTAGGATTTCAAGCTTATTTGATTTGGTGACACCCATGGTTACTGTGGTAACAGGAAGTGCAGATGATTACTGTGCAAATGGTCTACAATTGCAGTGTCATTCATTTTTCTATAAAAAAACTGCCTGGCCCTATGTGAAAAGTAATTTGCCCCTTAACCTAACAACTATTCTAATTCACCCCCACTGTGGGATTTTCGAGCATAAACGGCATGTTTAAGGTCATGCCACAGCTTCTCAATTGGTTTTAGTCCAGACCTTGACTACCTTTTTGATCAGCAGTGGCTTTTGCGTTAGAACTCTCCTGTGGGCTATTTTGTCTTTTTCCTATTGTTGAATCATAAGCACTGACTTGAGGCCTGCAGACCTTTAAATGTTGTTCTTTTATGACCTTCTGGATGAGTCGTGGTGGTGCTTTTGGATTAATTTTGGTAGGCTGGACACTGGAAAGTTTCACCACTTTTACAAGTTTTCTCTGTTGTAGATAATGACCATAACCATGGTTTACTCAAGTCCCAGAGCCTTAGAAATGAAATTCTCATCTGTTCTAAAGTGTCTTTAGATTGTGGAATGATGTGTTGTGTTTTGAGATCTTTTAGCTTCACTTTGTCAGAGACTGTCTATTTAAGTATTTTCGTGATTTAACTGTAATGTCTGGCAGTATCATGCCTGGGTGTGGTAAGTGAAATTTAACTCAGCTTTCCAACGCTTAACGACAAGAATGAACTGTGCTTAATCACATATGATGATGACTTAGCAAGAGGGGTTGGCAATTACATTTTCCCATAGGTCCAGGCAGGTTTGGACAGCTTCAATGAAATAATCATTTAAAAACTGCGTTAAGAATTTACTTGGGTTTCTTTGTGTAATATTAAAATTTGTTTGATGATCTAAATCATTTAAGTGTGGCAAATATACAAGAAATCCAAAACAAAAGACAACAAACAGGAAGAAAGCAAACACACACACACACACACACTCTACAGTGGATACATGCTGGGCTTGTAAAGCAAGTCGCCCATGACTAATGAATACAGTAATAAACTCCATCAGCCTGTGCAAAGCTATACTGTTGTTTTGTTGTTTTGTTTGATATTTATAAGTGTGTGCATATATTTGTCTTTGTGTTTTTATATTTTATGATGCTGCTGTCCTAGTTGATGTGTTAGCAGTGACCTATGAATAGTTAAAAGTGGATGGAGATGTCTTTGTGTTTGTACATAACTGAGCAAATTGAGGAAAATTGCTGTTTGGCTGTATCCCTACAGTAACATTCACAATGATCAGACCTTGAGCTAAAGTCCTTACATCCTCCTCCTCCTCCTTTTCGCCCTTTTCATCCTTCTATTTAAAATGGTTTTATGGTTGAAACTGCCTCTGGATAGCAAAAAGAAATCCTTAAAAGGAAATAAATTAGATAAGCTAGAGATCACTGCAGTTAGAGGACACAAAGAATAGTATAGGAATGAGAAATCTACGCCCAAATAGAAGCTTGTGATATACAACTATTATTTTTATTTGTCTAAATATTAGCAGTTACTTAGAGAGTGGATGATGTATGTTTTTAAAAAGAATTGTACACTGGAATTCGAAATCAAGATGTGTATAGGATTGACCCCTAAAATTTCCACTTACAGTAAATGTGACCATATGGTGGGGTGGTCTACAGGTGGAAATAAAATATTTTTTCCTGAAAGGAAGTACACTGCTTGGCCCCAAAAAAAGTTGCCACCTATGATCTGGGGTTTCTGCAGTTGGTCAGGTCTAGGTTCAGCAACAATATGTGCTCCAAATTGAGGTCATCTGACTACCTGAATATACTGAATGACCAGGTTATTCCATCAATAGATTTTTTCTTCCCTGATGGCACGGGCATGTTCCAAGCTGACAGTGCCAGGATTCATCGGGCTCAAATTGTGACAGAGTGTTGGTGGCCAATCCATGTGTGAAAATGATGTTAACTGATACTGATAATTTGCTCAATCACTTAAGATGATTGTGACTAATATATGCAGTTAAGCAGGCCCTTGTGTACATATAGTTACCAATTGCAAGTTAAGGAACATCCTTTATGATGGCGAACCAGATTTATTTCTGGGTATGGAAATAGGATGTATCATTTGTCTACATTTACAAGAGAAGATATAGGCATTTAGAGAACTGGGTTACCAGTCAACACTCTCCTGGGCTTTTAAAAACGGAGTGAGCTATAGCAGTCAGTCAGACAACCAGCCTGTCGTAAGTTAATTTATCAGTCTGATAACCATGTTGACAGTGTAACAGTTTTATACAGTGAAGCAGTGTAAGCAGTGTACGAGGATTACATTAACACTTAATTTTATTGAATTACAAATTGCAGCAGTCAAAAGATAATGGACTCACTTTTACAATGTTCTGTGGCTGTGTACTCAGCTGATGGTTAAATTGTGACAATGTTTTTAAATACTGCATTTGGTCAAATCAGGAATCATATCATTAAAAGTACTGCTATACAGGGGGATCGCGCTGTTGATTCATGCAGTAACCAGTTATCAGTCATAAATAACATAATGGAAGTAGTGGCTTGAAAGTCAGCACTGGGGCTGCAGTGTGTGAAATGTAGAGATTAGAATATGTTTGGCATTATCAGTTTCACACAGTTTCCATTTAGATTAATGTCATCATCTACAGCACACTTGTACTATAGCTAACCTATATTGCATTACTTATGGTGAGAATTAGTTAAAAAAGTTATTTTAAGTTATTTTAACTTAAAAAAGTTATTTTAGTTAGTATGACAGATTTTCTCCCTGGTTCATTTTTATAGCAAATATGTTGGAAGACCCAAAGCTTATTAAGTTTTGTAAAATTGTCTCTGAAATATTTGGTCCTTTTGCTGGTGTGTCTGTATCACAGAAGTTTTATGAGAATAAGTACATGACAGCAGTTTCAAACCCAATACTCATATTTGTGACATATATTTTGTATCAATGCATTAATAACGTCAGAAAAACGTTTTTCGTAATTCATGTCTTTTGTGTCCCTACAGGGTTGCCGTCCACCATGTTAAGGTAAAGCCCAGGTGCACGGTGTTGACTATGCTAAAGCGCCTGGACAAGATCCGTTTCCGAGGCCCCAGGATAAGAGACGATTTCCCAGATCTGGCAGAGTCGCCACCCGCCTCCGACAACGAATGTAATGATGACATACAGCTGAAGCCCAAGGCAGCTCTGCGAGACACAGAGGACCTCCTGCGAGACCCTGTGAGTGTTCACTATGCATTTAAAATTGTGTGTATGGAAGGAAGCAGGAAATGATTTGTTTTTCTGTCATTGTCTCTGCCAGTTGATGTTCTTATAGTCTTAAATTATCAGGTATCACTCTTACCACTATACGCTTATTTTATTTCTTTGGTTGTACTTAGTACCGCTTAGCTGATGAGAAGGGGAGAATGATGGATGGAGGGTTGTCATGACAAAGAGATGTGGAGGAGATGCCAGCAATAAAGACTTTCCAATAGAAGACACAGAGTAGAGATAGCAATCAGTAGCAGACAAGAGCAGATATAGTAAAAGCAGTGGTGAGATGCACATATTGGATAGCAGGATGGTAATGTTAAATGGAAGGAAAGAGCAGATTCAAGTGGGGAAAGTGATAAATGAAGCAAGAGGACAGGTACTTCAGGTTTGGCTTGAGATGCCTAGAGGGGATGAGGTGAAGAGGACGGAGAGGAAATGGTGAGAAAGAACAAACTCACCCAGAGTGACAAAGAAATCCAAATAATTTTTTGGATATTTTTGATATGCTTTCTCTCACACCAGGAACTATTTATATTTCTTCTATATAAAATCATATTTCTTATCTGCAGCTCTCTCTCGTCCCTGTGGGTGACTAAAACACCAGTATTGTCGTCGTCATCATCATGGTAATGCTTTGATAGGAAGGTACCCAGAGGATAACACTGGATTAGTCACTTGATTGTATCAGCCACAGGGATCTGTCTTCTTTTCATTTTTCTTCTTTGTTTCTGCTCAAATAGACAGCTCAGGCAACTTTTAAGTGTGTCTGTGGGGTTTCCTGCATTACATTAAAAAGCTGCCAACGGTCTGTGCTAAATGAGTGGTACCTGAAGAGGAATGTACCAGAAGACCATAACAAGCCTCACTGTGGGCACAAAAGAAAAATGATTAAACTGGGTCATTTAATATTGGTTTGTGCACAAGTGTTTCTGTGAGCTGGTGTCTGTCTGTGCACCGGTGTTTGCCTGCATGAGCGCCAGCTTAGTGGGAAGGCATCGCCCACATCACGGCACTGATGAGTCACACTCTGAAGCCCCAAAATAGACCAGGCTTGCAATTACCCCTGCTGGGACACACATACACATGAGGCATGCACTTGCATTCAGTATCTCTAACCTGCCACTGCTTGGTGGAAATCTCATCTTCCCTGCATAGCACCCTTCAAACACGCTCACACTCAATAGTCATACTGCAATGATGTTTTTCTCCAGAACCCTCTCGATCTGATGACATTACCTAGGTCCGAACCTCACCCTCATTACTTCATCTGTTAAAAGAGAACAGTGTGCGCCCTTAGGCTGCAGAATGCAGGCACTGAGTCTTTTTGACAAACTAGCCTGTGTCATCCATATTAAATAGGTGGAATGTCATCAGGCAGATGGTGTTCAGTCACTGCACAGGCGACTGCATATGACCTCAGTGGCTTCTCCTCACTTACCCTGCTAGATCAGGAGGCTCATGGCATCTTTCATACTTTGTATATATTGGAAAAAAAGATATAGTCACTTTAGCTTTTTTTTTGCTTCTCCTGTCTGAGCATACCTGTAAAATATTTTTGTGTGTTTTTCATTAAGCTTGTTGTTTAGATTTGATGTGTTTAAAGTGAGTGTTTGTATGCGTACCATTTAAGTATACCAGAAGTCAGCAGAGGTGATCTACATATCTGCTGGCATTTTTTAATATATTTTTTTCATATAAACGGTATAGATTAAAGCGTCTTGATGCATGCTCAATAATCCAGGTAAGGAAATCCTAAAAGTTTGATTGTGTTCATCTGGACAAAGTTTTTTTAGTGGGAGAAATGCTGTAATTCGAAACTCATCCAAGTCTCTAGATTAAAGCATAATCAATTACAAAGAACAATGTGACTTTCAATGTGCGTTTCATTTTCACCACTGGCTATTTAACTTTGAAGAACCGTTACCATGCTCTACCAGATGTCTTACTATGTACATTTATGTACATTCAGTACTGGTGTACTTATGCCGTCTGTGTCTATTGTGTAGGACCTTATCTTTGACAAGACAGTTGTAATAGTTAATGGACATGGCTAATCAAGTAGCACCAGCAGCCTGCTGGACCAACAATCTTTGACACTTAGAGAAGGTCTCTTGTGATATTTGTGTTAATAAGCAAAACAAGGCCTTGAAATCACACCTACTGTATTTAAACTCCTACTGTTAGATTTGCAAAGAGCCTCAAGAGAGAGTTGCAAACTCAAAAAGCCACAAGCCTTTTAGCTACGAAGGAGAGAGTACGTAAAAAGGTTTAACAGTCTGTGGAGTTGTTTTCTCAGATAAACTCGCATTTCTGTGTCAATTCTTTATTCAGTCTGCTATGTAACTCATGACATTGTCATTCTATAGACTGAGAACAGAGAGAAAAATAAATGAATAAGGGGGGAAAAAAGCATCAAATGAGAAGGACAGAAGATGAGTTAGTAGTATGAACAGCAGATTAAGGAGATCTGTCTGTAGATGCCTGAACAGAATACAGAAAAGCCAGGCCAAGTTACTCAAGCTAAGTGAAGAGAAACAGAAAAGTACAATGACAGGAGGAAGGCTTCACAGCAGAGCTGGAGGTGGAGATTGCTGATCTGAAGAAGAGGTGTGTAGAGCTCCACAGTGGGCTGACTACAGAAACTGCAGAGTGTTGTGCCTTAGCTTGAAAAGAAAAGATTACTGGACAATGAAATGAGAAAGTTGTAGTCTGAACCTGAAAGAGCAAACCCCAAACGGTCAGAGTCGGGAAATGTGTAAATCCTGTAGACACAGAAGAATCTTATAGACAAAAAAAGTAAATGACATAAATGTAGATTTCAGTCACAGTCAGGTTAAGGACCAAGAAGTCATGGCCTGCCTTGTCAACGGTCTTTAAGAGTGGTCAAAGTGTTTCCAAGTGTGTCAAATTATTTCCTTCCATTCCTTAATTAAGAAAATATGCAATTCCCTTAATTCCTTTGATGGTGATTTTCATTTGTTTCCATATACTTAAAATAGGACAATATCATGGAGTTTTATAGCAGGACACAGAAAAATTTCCTCTACTCAGATAAGCTGCATTCAGAGAGAGAGGGAGGGGAGAGCACAATAATTAATGAGCCAATAATCATCTAGGGTGACGTCAGGCTTTGACCTACTTTAGATAACCAGAAGGTTCTGATTGAGAGGTGACAACGCATTAAACACTGAAAGGTGTTTCCATTGGACCAAGTCATTAGCTATTTGACATTTTGAAACACAAACCTGACAAATTTTGTAGAGGACTGAAGCTGATCACTCACAATGCAGCAAAATGTCTTCAACTCCCTCCCACCATGCGCTCCTCTCATCTCCATGTCCTCTTTTGCTCTTTCTCTCCCTTTTATCCTCTTTTCTCCATTCAGTTCTCAAAACGCCCTTCTCTTTCTGTCTCTCTTGGAGTCAACATCCTTATTCCTCTCAATGACACACTTTTAGAAGAGGCTGTTATTTGTTTTCTTTGAAGTCTGTCTTTATTCAGGGACATTGTCTCCCCACCTTCCTGTCTTGTTAGACTTTGGCTCTTTCCCAAAGCACATTTTTTTTCAGGTCACTGTCAGTTATATCCTCTCTCTCTCTCTCTCTCTCTCTCTCGCTCTCTCTCTCTCTCTCTCTCTCTCGCTCTC
>JAUYWH010000015.1:5400601-5516327 GCA_034779795.1 Ctenopoma multispine | reverse complement strand
CTCTCTCTCTCTCTCTCTCTCTCTCTCTCTCTCTCTCTCTCTCTCTCTCTCTCTCTCTCTCTCTCTCTCTCTCAGAGAGAACGTCAGCTAAAGATTTTGCAGTGTGTGTGTCTACGCAGACACACAAAAACCAAGCTGGTTGCCATTGATGAGACGCTGCTGCAGTGTGTGTGTGCATACGTGTGGAGGGAGTCTCTTAAAGAGCCCTTGCTTTAGTTGAGCAGTGATGCTCAACCTGCAGTGTTCATCATCCTCCTAGCTTATCCATCTATTCTCTCCTCTCTCGCTCTGGTCCTCTTCTCTCATCACCCTCCATCGTCTGCTCTCTTCTTATTATTAACACTTTCACCGTGATTGATTACGTCTTTCGCACAGTCGTCATCGCTGTTCTTGCCGTTCACTTTGTTCACATACACACATGTTGTGTCAGGGTTAAAGCCCTTAGTCAGAACTGTATGAGTCATCAGTGTTGCTGTAGTCAGAAGAGGGGGAATCTCCTCCTATCTCGCTCCAGCTGGACTTAAACCCACAGAGGAAACGTGAGTCATGGCGCCATGCTAGTTTGTGTGTGTGTGTGTGTGTGTTAAATCATTGGATTTTGTGCTTGTGTCTGTCTTGTTGTCGAGAAGTTGTAATACTAAAATTTTACATTTCTTTCCTTTGTTGACTGTGTGTGTGTGTGTCATTGTGTGTGTGTCATTGTGTGTGTGTCATTGTGTGTGTGTCATGGACCCTTGTGTGTTCTCTATGCTTAAATGTGTGTGGGTACACAGGCAGGTTCAGGGTCTCCTACAATGGCTGCAGCCGTCCAGGACTTCCAGAGGTCAGAGTCAGATCGCCTCAATGAAGTCAAAGGTCACCTGGAAATTGCCTTATTGGAAAAACATTTCCTACGTGAGTATGCACACACAGACATATACACATACACATATAGAGACATTTTCAGACAATTTCTAGTCGAAATACATGTGGCTAAACACTTATTGCATTTTCAGTTGCTTTATTACTCCAGTGGAGCATCACTAGAGAGGTTGTGTGTTTGATAAACACTACCTGGCCAAAGAAAAGTTGTACATGCTAATATTTTTTGGACTGCCTTTTGCACCACACATTTGCTGTTACACCACATTTAATTCTGTCCAGAGTTGCATTCATTTTTCACCAAGATTTTGTGTTGTTGATGTGCAAACTCTCTAGCACATCCCAAAGGTTCTATATGGGCTTAGGGTCTGGATTTGGTGGCCAATTCATGCTTGAAAAGGCATTAGGGAAGAAAAATAATTAAATTATGGGGAACCTGGTCATTGTGTACATTCGGTTAGCTGACCTAATTTGTTATGTTTTAATAATCACCAAAAGCGTGGTTGATACAGCACTTTGGAAAACATTTATGGTATATGTAGGTGGAGAGATTGGTTGCAGAAGCAAGAGCAAGAAAGCAAAAGAGTGAGGAAAAACTATGAGTTCTAAAGTCTTCCAGTGGTGACTTTGTGCCTCTTTCTATAAAGTATTTTTTTATATATATATAGCAAAATGTGAATGAAGAAGGAAGTCTTCTCTTTCTGATAATGTCTTGTTAAACTCAGCTGTAGTTGAACTAGAGAAACTGTCTTTGGCTTTTCAGGTTATCACTAACTATGTTTAGATAACTGTAAGCATCTTGTGGTATTCGTCTGTTTGTAGGTTGGTTTTGTTCATTTCCCCTTGTTTCATGGTTTCGTGTTGACTGTACCACTGAAATCACAAACCTGACGTTTTTTGCTCTTAACATAAGGCAGTACCAAGTTGCCCAACTTGTCTTAAAAGCAATAATTTTGTTACTAATTTCAATACTATGCCCAAATCTTTGTGTTGGTGTTTTATCCTGTTTTTTCCTAAAATTCATGATCATTAAGAATCATTTGAGTTTACTGACGACCACTATGTAATCAGATATTTACAATCGTCAAATATGATACTAAAATCTTATTTTTATAACTGTATGTTAGCAACACTGAACAGAAGCAAGCAGTTGCTCAGCTGTTGTTAGTCAATTTACCTTGCTATAAAATAAGTTATTTTTGTAACATACATATCCCTATTAATAACAACTTTACAAGGTGCCCACAATGTCAAGTAAGTTTTTTTTTTTTTTTCTTTTTCTTATTTTCTTTGGATATGAGGATTGTATAAGAATTATTAATTCTTTTGAAGTGCAAATTAGTCTGGTGTTTCAGTATATGGGAAGACAATCAGCTTAATTACTGAAGATCTTAGAAGAAGAGTTACTGATGCTCACTAAGCTGGAAAGGGTTACAAAGAATTTCTAAAGAGATTTGGCATCACAAGTTGACTGTCATGTAGATTCTTTACAAATGGCAAACGTTCAACACCATTGTTCTGCTCCCCAGGAGTGGTCCACCAACAAAGATCACACCAAGAGGAAAGCATGTAATAGTCGGGGAAGTCACAAGGAACCCTGTGATGTAACCTGTAGGAAGCTAAAGTCCTCTCTTGCATTAATGACCACCCAAAGGAATCTTTCATATGGCTGAGCTTCTCAGTTGTATGTTGCTTTTTCTCTTGTGTGATAACAGACTAAATATCTCAAGATTTTGCACTGTTGGACTAATAATTTAAAACTGATGCCTTGGTCTTTTGGAATATGCTATAATTTACAGTCCTTACCCTACATACATCTGTTATTACACTGTCAAAGTTTCATTTTTAAGTCACATGAACCAACCTCATGACATCTGAGGAACCTCCATCCACTAATGATGACTGTGAAACTAACTTAAAGTCATGACTGGACTGCAAGTTGCTTCTGTTATATTTTTAGTGTAGTTTCAAGGGTGCCTGTTTCATGAAGAGTGAGATGAATTTATAGATATACATTCAAAGAATAAGACTAGAAGAGGAATGAATGGCTGATGCAGAGGCAGGGACAAAGAGGTGAAGCAGCCTGATGTGAAACAAATGTGATGATGACCATTCCGTGTCTGCCCACTTACTTGCACAAGCTTGTCTAACCTTGTTTCCAATAAGGAATACTGCTTATCTGCTGATTCTGATCTTTATTATCCTGTACCATTGCAGTCTGTTGACAGTCCTGTGGTTTGTAATAGTCTGCAAAATCCCCCTGCCTCCAATTCCCTTCCTACTGTGCATGTCTATTAGAGAGTATGTGAATACCTCAGGCTGCGTCCTCTCTTATAATGTCTGTGCCTGTGCTAGAAGGGCTGAATTAATTGTCACATTGTCAGGATACTTTCCTCCCTGTTTTTCTTTTCCTAGCTTCCCTCTTTCATTTTAAAAGACTCCTGTACAGCTTTTTTTTTTTTTGCCTTTTCTTTTCATCCTGCTGAGCTGCTCTTTCAGATTCTGTCCGCCATTCCCTGCTCTTCATTTCTGGATCAGTCAGTTCTCTTTGTACTCTTTTATCTGCTTCTCTTTTTTATCATGCCTTTGATTTCCCTTTCCTTTTATGCTTTCACTTGGTCAAATGCAGAAATATGATCTGATATTCTTCTACAGAAAAACACGTGAATACACACAAACACTTAAGCAGCTGTTACACTTTCATGGGCTCAAAGGGTTACGAACAGAAATGTCATCTTGACTTCACCTAAGATGGCAGCCACTTGGCATTTTGTAAAGGAACAAACCTTTATATATACTGCCTTCTATGAGAAAGACTACCAGTACCTCTGGATAATGTTGTTTTCTGTTTCTTATAACATTAGCTCAATTGCTTTGTATTTTTGTTCCTTAAACCCACATGATGCTTCTCCCTGCTTCTCACTCTCTACTTTTCCTTTGTGTTTCTCTCATGCCTCTATCCTATCTCTGGTCAGTGTAATTGTACTTCAGGGAACACTGAAGCATGACAGTCCATTAGCACCTAATGGAGACCTGAACTATCTGCCTGGCACTCTAGTTATCGTCTTTTTTATTTCTACTATTTTCCTTTGCACTTTCCTCTGCTTTCCTGTGCTGTAGTGTGTATGTAGTCATTGTACCCTAAACAGTAGACTGCTGAATGCTATTTAGCATGTACACTGCTGTGTGTTGCGTGGAAAGGATCAATACAGACTTACTGTATTACAATTTGTTGCTAACACTAATGAGATTAGTGTACTGAAACAAATGATTCCTTGTAGCATGACATTATGGGTTTACGTGTTAGGTAATGGCTTTTCTGTAGCATAGGTAATATAGAAAAACCGCATAGCATATTTGTAGAAGATTAGCCATAGTTTCTGCTTTGAAAGGGTTAAATGAAGAAATGCAATGTTTGGTTTAAATGACAATTTCTTTCTTTAGACATGGCAAATGCCACAAATGTGGCTGTTGTGGTTCTATGCATTGTCGTGGGAAAATAAGGACTTGAGCTAAGTAGTCTATCAGAGCAGCAGGTGGAAGTCTTGGGATCTAAGTAAACTGTTGATTGACGTTTAATGGTTAGTCTGATATTTTGGAAAATAAACATCAAGCGTCTCTTGGTATTGTTAAAAACTTACTCTAGATAAGGCCATCAACTCCACTGGCTTCTGCTTGATTTTTAACTCTTCTTGTCTCCGAAGGTTTAATTTGAGTTTGAGGTCTAATGCCTCGTTTTTGATTTGGAACCAACAATGAGTCACATTGGGACTCATAGACATAGCACTGTCCCCTCTGTGAGCCTCCCTGAGCTTGACCTACAGTTCATGAGCTAGGCGGAGAAAGCTACTGCTTAATGTGGCCTGTCATCCTTGCTGTCATTCTTCTCAGGCAACTCACTTCACTCTCAACCTTGTTTGTGGATCGGTGACTGCTCCGCTCTCTGCGTCGTTCTTTGAGTTGCTCTTGGTTTTTGCAGGCGGCTCATCCTGCTCTATGTATGACATGAATGTTTGACCCATAGTCATACCCACAACACTGAGTTTGGCGACAATCACCTCTTCAAGAACACGTCTTCCAGCTGATACTATGTTAGTGCATAGGTCTCTGAACACCGTTCAGCAGAGGGGTGTGCTTACCTTGAATACATAAGCAGGGAATGGAACACGCCCCAAAACAACTTATTTCTGGATCCCAAGCTATAAAAATGGCCTGTGAGGGATGATGTTCACTACTGATAAGGTCCATTTAATGGAGCCTTTAATGTACAGTTTCTTTTACTGTGGAGAAAAAAAAGGTTGTTGTTGGTTTTGAAAATTTACACCATACAATAATGCAGTGTTATGAAATCAGCAAAACTGTGCTGAGATTCTTCATTCCAAATCTCAGACTCTTTTGGGATGATGTCTTATTGTTAATCAGCAGTGAACCCAAGATTTTAGCCTCTTGGATACCTTTCACACCCAGAGTAAAGTGCGTATAGGCGTCTTTCTCTCTTTTTCTCTCTATATATCTTGCTTTCTCTCTGACGTCTTTTTCCCTGCTGCCTAAATTAAAGCTTGGGCCCACGCTCTATGCCAAAACAAACACACTGCTTAAGTATATTGTCTCCTTCCTTCACAGGAGGCATTAGTTTCCATTCCAGATGGTGTGTGGATACATGCCTTTTCCCTTGGCATTTGTTGTGATTGACCTGTGCTATTCTCAGGGCACTTAATTGGTTAATTTTTCCTTCTAGCCTTCTGCTATGATACTGTTTCCTACAGTTTCCTCCTTCCATTTTCTCTCACTGCAGATCTTTTTATCCTTCATCTGTGTGTATGTGATTCTGCACACATACACCCAGTAGCAGACTAATATATAATATAAATGCATTCTACTAAGTAATAATCTCTTTTTTTTTTTTTTTTTACCAGTTTACCAGTAGTAGTAATGGTGTAAAACAAACTAAAACAAAATAACATTTGGAAAAAACTCAGCTCAACGTTTTGTTGTGGTTACATGTGTAGAATAATACACAGCCCCTGAAACAGCTAAACCTCGTGATAACTGTCCATAGTGAGTGAGTGGATTAACAGTAACAATAATATTTGTTGTCAGATTTTTAGCTATGTTACTATACCATAGGTCTAAATAGTGTTTGCTTATACTTATAATTACTAATGAGTATTAGCATTGATAATCAATATTATAAAAGGTTTACTTAAAATTCAAAAACCGGATTAAAGTGGGACTTAATCCAACACGTGTTTCTTTGGAGGCAGGAATGGCTGCCATGTTTTCGTAATGGTTTTATCCATCTGTTTATAAAGAATAATTTGGTTAACTATTCATTTATTTTGCACAGACTGGCTGCTTCATCCTCTATTCCTTCAGAACTTTGTAAAGTTGGAGGTTTATAGAAGCTGCCACAGAAGACGCCAACACAATGGAAATGTAAATTATGCAAATGTTTTATCATACAGCTGTACTGTGTATGTCTTTGTGTCTACAATAACCAACAACAGATATTGATATGTGCTTTGCTGTGTGTAAGTTTGTGTACTACTTAGTCTGCTCACACTGTACATGAAGATTTACTATAAGCACTCTGAGAGCACCGATATAACCCTGTGATAGTTTTGTGATTATTATAATAATAGACGTAAAAACAAAGGGATATGTCAAGAATCTGTCCCGTGGCTGACAGTACTAACTGTCCTACTGGTGGTAAGATGGCAGAGGGTAGTGCCAGTGAAATTCATTATATGTAAATAAGTGAGCAGACTTAATGTGCTAAAATTTATAGCTTTCTCAATCTCCCCTTGGTCGTCTCTTGATATTATTCTTCCTCCTATTCATTCCTATGTTTAAATATCACCGTTTGTCTTTGTTTGCCCTTGTATCCTCCTTCTGTTTTTCACCTAGTTTTCATTCTTGGCTTGTTGATACAGTTAGTTTTTTCTGTCTCTGTTTTTTTGTTACTTACACCTCAGTCATGTTTGAAGCTGATAGATGTTGTCAAGCTGAAAAACAGACATGTAACCATGGTGTACAAGCCAAATGTTGACATCCATCCTTGGCAAGCTAACTACGTTTGTTGTTGTTCTATATTCTCACATTGCACTGTGTAATAGGCCATCCCTGCCTTAATTGGGGTTTATTGGTTTTACTGCTACCAGTTCCATAACATAGGTGTCTGTCTGTCTGTCTGTCTGTCTGTCTGTCTGTCTGTCTGTCTGTCTGTCTGTCTGTCTGTCTGTCTGTATGTCTGTATGTCTGTATGTCTGTATGTCTGTGGTCCTGGTTGAGGTCGCGTTTTGAAGGTTACTGCAGGGGAACGGGACAGTCTTTGTGCTCTACAGTGACTGGCTGATCAATACAGTGTCCTAGTGGCTGTCCTACTTCATGCTGGGCAGGCAAATACATATAAAAGCTATAGACAAAAATGCACACTGCTGCATCAGCACAAATACAAACTAATGCATTTAGAGATTAACTGGAATAGGCCTTTAAACACTTTCTGGAATTATTTATTATTATTATTTTGTCTTTGTAGCTGTAAAAGTGTGAGTATGTGCTTGTGTCCTCTTTTCAAGACTACTACTTCTTTCAACATCTGATGGTTGTTTTGATGCACTGTATGCTGTAAGTGTCATAAAAGCATGTAATAACCGACAACTGCAAAAAAACGAACTAAAATTTTCCATGTTATTACTGAATAATTTAGAAGGTTCAATATGAACTCCGAACTATAACGCACTCGACCACACTAAGTTAGTTAACGTGAGCAAGCTTGCTTACATTTTCCTGATGCTGCTGTGAACACGTGCCTTGTATTACCGTAATGATCAGAAACTGTAAAGAGTTACAGTGGTTTAAAAACATTGAAAATCGTAATCTGTGAAAGGTTAGGATTGAGAGGGTTAATGCAATGCATTCTTCACAGCACCATCTGGTCCTCTGTAAACTTACCAGTTCTGGGAAACCATCCACAATAACAAGTATACAGTATTCCAGTGGTATATATCAAAGATACATTAGTAACTGTCTTATAACCTGCTGGGAGGTATTAAAAAGGCATCATCTGTACACCCTCATCTGTGTAGATGTCTACAGACTATGCTTGATTGACAGCTCTCTTCCTCCCCTTCTGGTTTTGTTCAGTCTTTAAAGGGCTCATATTATGCTTTTCATGTTCTAATGTTATGTTTTTGTGAAGTCGCATCACCATAAGTGTGTTTGAATGCTGACTGGTAGTGAAACTCCCTGGTTTCAGTTTGGCCAATTCTTTTTGTTCAAAATTCTGCACAAATCCATAACTTACCATCCGTTTTGGGCTCTTACACTCTCTAAGTTCTTCGTCCCGCCACTCTGTCACAGCTAGCTCTAGTTGAAGAGTTCATGCAGGGGTTGATATGTCTCTCAGAGACTGTTTTTGAATAGAAAGTGTTAATGGATACAGTAAAAGACCAGCAACAGACCTCAAACATTTTTTTTAAATCTTCGTGCAATTCACGGTCGACTGTTTTTATAACTTAAACCAGTAGGCAGCAGGATTTCTGGCTAGGTTGTTGCTAAAGGATGGTGCCAAACTGAGCATAATTCAGCCCACAGAAGGACTTCTATAAAGTGGACTATCACAATTATGGGGACATAGTTGACATAAATGACCTGTCATTTATGTATTAGTGGAGATGCCTCATTTTTTGTTTTGTACACTGTGCTTTGGTCAGTGTTGGAACTGAATTTTATTCTGCCCTCATGAGTTAAGGTACAGTAAGTAGTGTTTTCTTGTTGTTTTGTAGCTTTAGCAGAGCATGTGAGGATGCAACAGATGGTCATGTGGGTAGAGAGACTTAGAGATAATTGACAGACTCAGCCTTTTGACCAGGCAGCAGGTCCACAGCATAGTGTATGTGAGTGATGTTTTGTAGACAGTAACTTGGTTCCTAATGATGAGACGATGGCGCTTCACCAGATACAGTATTTATAATGTAATAAAATCTACTGTATTACGTGATAACTGTTCTCCAGACAAGCAGATGCTCTCCCTCTGACAGACATTTGGATTATGAAATTGATTTATCTAGGTTTTTTATCGTGTATTTATTTTTCTTCCTTTATAAATCTTGAGCATGCACACACAGTAGAATAACAGGAAAAAGACAGACATACTAGAACACCCACCCCATTACCTGTCAAAGAGACTGGCTCTGTACTACATCAAGAGGTCAGTAAAGACAGAATGGCATAGAAAGAAAGTGTTGTTTTTATGTTGAAGGTAAGACTGTGAAGTTTGAGATTCAACCATGAAGTAAGAAAGTGAAACAACTGAGTGGAATCCAGGTCAGAGATATCAGGGCCAGAGTGGAACGAGGCCAGTTAAAGTGAATTTTAAAGAGGCAGTGCAGCATGCACAAAAGGAAGACAAAATACAGTATGTGCTGTCTGTTCACCTCAACAACACCCCCAACTAGAAGAGTGATTTCAAAATGCAAAACTGGAAAGACAAAATTTGAGTAAATGATTAATGTTTAGGCCCAGTGTCTTTATCACTATCAATCACTTAAAAACATTTGGGGGAGTATTGACTGTTTATGTATTTTTGTAACCCTGTAAATATGCAACAGGTTTAATTTCTAAGGCATAGGTAAAACTGAGCATAATGTCTCACTAGTGAAAAGATATTACTGTATATAGAAATAATAGGGAGTATCGTGTATTCTTTTGCCAGTACACTCTCTTGGATTTATATTTATTTCTATGCCAGATCTTCTCCTCTTTTGTTTTTCTCAGTTTATTGGTGTATTAGCATCTACCAATAGGCTTGATGCCTCTTTTCTTTCTGTTCAAGTCAACTCTACTGTGGCAAACGCTGTGGGGAAAGGGGAACAATGAGAGGCCAAAGGGAAGTGACCGATTCTCCCTCTCTCTGTGTCTGTCTTTCTCTGAACCCCCACCCCCCATGCCCCAACCTTCCTTAAATGAAAGGAGCCATTGTTTCTGGCCTGGATTGAAACACTCGCACAGTACTTATCCTTTGAGTTTTCACAAAATGTTGCCTGCTTACATGAAAAGCGATTACTTTGTTTGTGTATGCACAGTACTCAGGCCCACTCATGCACCTGCACGCATATATTTGCAATTCAGAACACAACAAACACATAACACATACTGTCACATATCTACATAACCATGGTTTCTACAAATCCATATTGACACATGAACATGCATAGTGTTTGTTTGTTTGACAGCTTCAGTCTGCTCACAAATCTCAGATTCCAGGCCCTCTAAGTCTGCTGGTCACCCAGCAAAGCCCCACCTCTCTTTACCTCTACTGCCCTCCTTCTCTTTTCACTCAGCCTGACACACTCATAGCAGCTCCGGTCACTGGCCATCACTCTGTGCGTGGAAGCTTGTTGAAATAGTCTCTTGTGTTTCTGGTGACAGAATAGCACAGAACCATCGTTTACAATCTTTTTTGTTTTATCTCTAGAATGGAATATATAAACATGGAGCAAAAGCTTTGATAGGCTTTGAAATTTTTTGGGGTAATTAAGTAGCAAACTGCAACAAAAGCTAGGTTGGATCTGGAGAACCTGTAGCTGTGGCTCGATCTCAAGAAAGAACCAAGGCAGCCACTCTGCCGTCCCGCTCCTGTGCAAGCGTCCCAGGGACGGGACAACTGCAGAGACGGATGGGCTTGTGCAAGATGGAGGATTGCACCTTTGACAGCTTTGAGCTGCTTTACAATGGAACTTTTGATAAGATCAGAAGCCATAAAAGTAACCTCGACCTCAGTAAGTGTAAGCTTAAATACCAGGTATATATTTTAAATTTTAGTTCAGTTTCACTCAACATTTGCTAAATAACTTCTATTCTTGATTCCATCTTTGTCAGCACAAAGGTCAATCTCTAGTCACCTCTGCATCAAACCCAGCATTTAAATCATTCAGTGATAGTTCTTAAAGTTAGAATTTTTTTTTTTTTTACTTTTTTCATTATTCAAATCTGTATGTTTTAAAAATATTGTTTCATTTAAGGGTTAAAAAGGAAGTCTCTCATATGACTGTCAGCTATGACGTTTACCGCTTGCTCATGCACACTCAGCTGCACACAGGGTCGGAAATGTTTCAGCTATTTTATCTTCTGTTCTTGTGTTTGGCTACAGTAACCAACAAAGATGGTGGCGAAAGATAGTCAGGATGTCATCAGTGTTGTACAGTCTAGCTGAAGATAATTTATACTTCCTTAAGAATATGCAGATGATATCTTGGGCTCATTAAATTTTGTAGTTTTATTTTTCCAGATTTATTAAAAAAATGGCTGTAACTGCAAAGAAAATATTTTGCAAGTTACTTATTACTACTGTGTGTGTGTGTGTGTGTGTGTGTGTGTGTGTGTGTGTGTGTGTGTGTGTGTGTGTGTGTGTGTGTGTGTGTGTTTACAGCCAATCACATACAAACTTTTAGTGACATCTATCCTGTAGTTACACCCACCAGCTTGTTCACAGTAAAGTTTGAGTTGAAGCTGAGTATCCTTACTGTGTTGACAGCATTTGCAGCTATTACCCGAGTTTAGCCATATTGTTTTTGATCATTTTACATTTTAATCATGCATCAAGTATCAAGATGCGTATCAAATCATTTGAGATGGAGAGATACCCTCTACTAAAAACTCTCAGGATATTTTACTCAACTAAAACCTTAGTTGAGTATCTTAGTACACAGTGACCATTCTAATCTTCTGATTTTAACCTTATCTGGCACTGAATGTACTCTAACAACTAAACTAATCAAGACCACTACCTCCCATTGTCTTCAGCTGCATCCTTAGCACATTTATTTACTTTCAGCATATAACAAGTACTGTATTTTCTGCTGCTTTCAAACATTTATCCAATGGTAAGATGTATGTAGCTCTTATCAAGTTGCTCCTTTTTAGCTTTTTTCTCTGAGATTACAGCTTCATGGAAAGCTTCCATAGGAGAGAAGGTCAGAGCTATTAAAAGTGACATCTCCTGGCATGGCATTTAGCTGATCCCCTGTCTGTGTTACAGATAAATGGTCTAGTTACTAGCTGCATATCACAGGGTCTCATAATGGCCAAAGAGACCCTGTGATATGGTAACCCAGGATGAAAATTTATACATAGAAGACAGCAGTCCAATTTTAGAAGCACAACGGGCATGTTGACAGTATTATTAATATGCTATCTGATGTAGGCTGCCTCTGTGGAACAGGAAAATGATTCTACTCTGCTTCACTTTGTCTGACACACATAGCATATTGTAGCATGCTGTGCTGTGTCACACACTTTCAGCCCCACTTCTAATTCAGTATAATGGACTCTTGGAATGAGGCGTCTCTCTTTCTGGTATTAGGAGGGGTGTAGGCCGAAGGAGGGACGCTATGTAGGAACAAGTAAAGAAGTTGCATTTGTGGAGCAAAGTTGAGGAACCCACGGTCCCTCAATGGCTGCTGCTCTGCTGATTACCTGGATCAAGTATGTTCAGCCGGTCAAAAACAGTGTTATGTAGAGTTCTAGTCCCATTAATCAGTGTTGTATTTACAACTTCTATTCTATTTCATTTCCCCTTAGTTGTACAGAGGGAATTAAGTTAATATAGGTTTAAATCTATCTCTTTCATACTGTCTTTTCACACAGTCTCCATTAGGCATGCTATTAAGTACTATCTCTTGTTGTTTTAACATCAAATTATGTTTTTGTTCAGCTTTGCCTGCACCACTCCACTGTATCAGTCATTTGGCTGATTTACAGTTTGCTGTGGCACCTGGCACAGAGCAGCTGCTGCTTTGGCTGGCCTTTCACTTACTGTTACTTACGCACGGATGCATTTACTCTCTCCATCTTGTTGACATTCATAAATAAGGTACTGTGAGAACATACTTATTTCAGGAGATAGGGAGAGGTGGCAGGCAAACTTGAGACTGTCAAAGTTATGCTTGATGGTTTTCCTCTTTGAAGTCACAATGTATAGGGTTTTTAAAAGGAAGAGCAGACGTGCAACAGTATTAAATAAGTACAGTATAATGAATCTAGAGATGCTGTTTGTTAATGGGAAGAGCTAAAAGGACCATAGCGAGAGAGTGATGAGAGAGAGAAACTGAAAGCAAAATTCTTGTAATTTGAGTTAAGTGTTAAGAGGTAAAGGGGAAGCAGGTGATATACATTTTCATTAGGAAGGGATGCACAAGCCAGTTTTTATTATTTTCTGTACTGTCAGATAAAAGAATGTGCTTTTAAGTAAAACCTTGCTGTCAATCACAAATGTCTTTTTGTATGTAAGTGAATGTAAGTCTTTTGTGTTTTAAGGAGGATCTACCTAACAGTTAACATTAGTGTGGTAGAAACTTTGGTGTATGAAGGTGAATAGATTTCTATATACTTTTAATTTATTTTCATAATGACTCATATACTTATATCATTATCTCTTTTATTGATATCTCAGTTGAGTCCCGACAGCTCTCTTTGTTCCTGCACTCTTTTAGGATCACAACCTCCCAGTTGTATGCAGGGGTCATGTATTTGTAACACACTCACTATCTTGCACTTCTTTCTGCAGTCTGCTCTGGCACTCTGGACTCTTGATCTCTCTTTGCAAGGAAATAAACTTACAGAAGGCAGATCTGTCGCTGGGTTTTTACGTTATTTCTCACCACAGTCACAGTTTTCTTTTTCCATAACAGTTGTCCTTCTGTGCATGTGCACGGTCTCATTGCCTGTCTTTCTCCAATATTTATGTTCACTTTAGTCAGGGACAATAGACTGAGAGGAAACGCTGCTGATGCTGCACTCCAGGCTTAGAAAGCACTGATACCTGAAACCACCTGGTGCTAGCAGCTGACTTACAGGGAGGATGAGTGGTAGGGACAAGTGAAGCTTAGGGAGAGAAATAGAGAGGGATGAAACAAGAGACACACACATTTAGCATTACTTCCTCTTTCAATTTATTAGTTTTTAGATTAGTTTTTAAATTTAAAATATTTTTCACATAATAAATGGAGATGCTGTATAATATCTTTCACATAAAGTTCTTACTGCATTCTTACCATATGCAGTTTCCATGATGCCAACAAATTATGCTTCAGTGTTAATAAGAGGTGCTTAACCACTGTCATGTTTCCCCCAGTTATTTATGTCCTTCCACCTGCCAGGGGTGTCACCCCAGCTCCCTTCTCTTTTGTTGTCATCTGTCAAATGTGTAAATAGCCAAATCGAATATCTTGCTTTGTTTGATAATGTTTTTTTTATCTAAATCTGAGATAAAATTGAGATCTTGATCTCCATTGTTATTGTTGTGTCTTGCAGAGGAGGAGCTGAGGAAGCTGCGGGAAGAGACCAATGTGGACTTCCTCCGGCAGGAGCTGGAGAAAGAGCGAAGCAGGAGGATGGACCTGGAACAGAAGATGAATGAGGTGCTCAAGTCCAGGTGAGACAGGAGACAGAAAGCAGAATCAAGTGCAGTGACATGGGGGACATGAGATGAGGAGTAAATATGTAAGACGGGAAGTAATAACAAAGGCAAGACAGGAAATGGTGACACCACCTTTTAACAGTTGTTGTGGGTTGTGTGTGTGTGTCTGTGTTTCAGTCCATGGGGAGGTGTGTTTGTGTGTGTTTTGTGGGACATGGAAATAGAGAAAAAACAGAAACAAGTCATGCGCTGGTCTGTGTTGCCAGGTGCATGCTGTGGCACAGTAGCTATGCTGGTGTCAGGAAAAGCCTGCGACTCTGAACCACCCTTAAACCCAGGGTGTGTGTGTGTGTGTGTGTGTGTGTGTGTGTGTGTGTGTGTGTGTGTGTGTGTGTGTGTGTGTGTGTGTGTGTGACTGATCAAATGATGATTGCGTTTCTGCCAGTAGGAAATTCCACTGGTGCAGACAGTAAACACTCCTGTCACTCATATCTTTAAGTGTTCTTGAGCAAGGCAAGGATTTGTGAAGCAAATTAGGAAACTCTAGGTTTAGCAGGAAGCTCCTAGTGGTGAAGGTGTATAAGTCTTAAGTAGTAGATTTTGAATATTTATGCAGTTTACAGCTTGTTGAATTAAAATAAAGCAAAAATATAAAAATATATTTTTTAAAAGTAAAACCGATGCATTGTCACGCTGAAAAAAAGTCTATAAAAAACTGCTATACCAACTCCCACTTACAGGTTGGTGAAAAAATAAAGATAAATTAAGATTTCTTATTCTCATTATTGTTTATTCATTTTTATTTTTTTTGTATTTTCTGCTCCTTTTGTTTGTCCAAAAATGTTCTGTTTATGTTGCCACTGGCTACGACACAGTAATGCTAAGACTCAGAAAGACTAAGAAAGAGAGAAATTGAGACTGAATGCCTCTCATGCTCTGTCTTTGTAACTCTTTTGACGGATTATCCAGTGCA
This sequence comes from Ctenopoma multispine, assembly GCA_034779795.1. NCBI lineage: Eukaryota > Metazoa > Chordata > Actinopteri > Anabantiformes > Anabantidae > Ctenopoma > Ctenopoma multispine. Next base: position 5,501,073 of record JAUYWH010000015.1, on the reverse strand, counting down.
CACATTAACAAGTGAACTTCCTGAAACCTGTGTGCTCTGGAAGTCCAGCTCTCACAACAGAGAAGTGAGATTGAGGCTATTGACTAATCTTTCCCCTTGTTTTTCTCTCTCAACCTCAGACTGGAGGACTCTCCACCACAGCCCCCCAGAAAACAGCAGTCCCCCTCAAACAATGGAACAGGTAAGAAGATGGGAGAAAGGGGATGGAGAGTTAGAGTGAGTATCAGTGCAAGAGGACATACAGGAAATGAGTAGGGAAGGAAGACTTTGATGTCTTCGGAATGTGGGTGCAAATCAATAGGACTATTTTGTATGTATTTGCGCCTGCGTGCAGGGGACGTGGGAGGTAGGATGTGTGCGGTGCAGTGCTTGACAGGAACAATGTGTTTCGGAAGTGTTCATGGGTTACTCTAGGTCATACAACTGAATGTAGTGACTGCGCGAAACAGAATACCCACATTAATATCAAGTAAGCAACACGTCAAACTGTTTTATGAAGGTTAATTGCTTTTAACTGTACTGCCGATGTTTCCTTAAAATGAGTCAGTGAGGGAGGAGAGGAGCTCACTAGTGTAGTAATATTAAGATGGTATTCAGATGGACTTCCAACAACCCAGTGGTGTGTGTGTGTGTGTGTGTGTATTCATAGAGAAATGGAGGGAGACAGAGAGGCTAATTTTGGAAAATGGGTTATGATTGTAGATCACTTAATCTAGGGCAGACATGCTTGAACTCTAACTAGTAATGGAGGTGTGTGAGTGAGTGTGGGTGTCACTGTTTGTTCAAGATGCATTAAGAGTGAGTATTTGGGCTTGTTTTTGTGGAGAAAAGGACAGAGCAAAGTGAGAATACTCTGTAAGATAAAGGAGAGAACAGAATCATTTGGGCTGATGGGACTGTGACTACTGTGTAAACTACAAATTTAAATTACTTTAAACAGATTGTCATCAGCACAAAAATACAGATTTACCGTAAATCATTAGCAGGAATAGGAACCTTGCTAGAACTTTCACTTCACCATAATTACATTGTCTTTTTTTCCAACAGTGTGTATTTATCATGTAGGGAAACCTGTCGGAGCTCACAGACAATTTTTTTTCTCTTCAGCTTCACATTTACAGTCACTCAGTAATCGGTGGTAGTTGCTCAATGCAATTAGTCAATTAGTTACATTTAGCTGTAGCACCAGATCAACTGAGGGGTTGTTGCTCAGGGGCACTTTAGCACTAGTAAACGCCACTTGCCAAACTTGTTTTAGTTGCTGTCGTTTTCTTTCTTGCCTCGCATATACTGTATATGATTTACAATGATAATGCTGGCAGATTCACCATAGAAGTTACTAGTATTTTTATAAAAATAATGGGTCCCTGATTTCAGGGAGAAAAGGAGGCAGCCATGGAGTTTGTCAGCTGAAATGGTTCCTAGCAGTTTTTTTTCTAGCTACCTATAACTATATAATAACTGTTGTTATTTGGTTGGAATCTCAGTTTAAAAGACAAGGATCTTAAATGTGCACTTTATATATACAGTACCATGCTTCAGTCCATGCTCCTTGATTTTGTTGATTTTGAAAGTATATTGTTGCTACTGTAGGTAGTAAGCTAGTTAGCAGAGAATGTGCCTCCATTTACATGGTCTGTTCTCTACAGCGGATAAACAGCAGAAGGAGGTATGGAGTTCTCGGCTGCAGAAGTGGCTGTACGAGCGCTTTGGGGTTTACATTGAAGACTTTCGCTTCCAGCCGGAGGAGAGCACCGTGGAGGCAGAGGAACCGCTAAGTGCTAAAAGGTGGGAGCTGCTTCAGAATAGAACAAAAAGTGTCTGTCCTTGGGTATTGATTCTGAAGTAGTTTATGGAGATGTGGAGTCAGATCCTGACTACACAACACCTGCACCTTAGATAATACTTCAAAACTGTATACAATATGCATGTACTACCAATTCACTCTGTGACTCACTGCTTTACACTGCCCAGGTGCAACATGTTGGTTGCTAGATATGATGTATTTAGATCAGCTTTCATTCTAACGGATGTAGACGACAGTAAGTTCTCATTTATTTTCTCAGTTGGTCCTTTCTTTCATATTCTCTGTAAAGGCAAGTGACTCATGCTAGGCTGGCGAAGGCCAAAGTTTTTACCACCTCCTTTCACACTGCCTTGTGTGTGTGTGTGTGTGTGTGTGTGTGTGTGTGTGTGTGTGTGTGTGTGTGTGTGTGTGTGTGTGTGTGTGTGAGAGCCCATTCACACCATTTCTACATGATCATCTATGTGAGTTTTCTTGTTTTCTCTCCAGGTTGACAGAAAATATGAGGCGACTCAGTGAGTACTCAAAACACACACACACATATATGAAACTATGATAGAATCAGATCTTTTAGAATGTTAACTTTGCTCTGAGAAATGCTGCAGTGCTGGTACTGATCAATGTTCCAATACAAATGTGACCACAGAAGCACGGCTACAAGTCTTGATAATCTTAAACCTCACTGAAACACTGCCTCTTTGTTCCTAAGGTGTTGAAATTAACAGCATATTTGTCATGCGTACCTACATATATTTAGTTTGCCATAGAATAAAACAAGCTGTGAGAACAGCTGATACTTATTCTTCTAAGTTGTTTTAAAATTGAATGATTGTGAAAATATTGTACTAATACTCCTTAAGGAGTAATGAAGAAGATTGTAGTGATATTTCAAGCAGACAGTTTTCTTCAGTAAGTCTCAGTCTTCAATCTTATAATCAGCCATTCAACCTGTTTAAACGGAGAAATGTCCTCATTGTGCTGTTTGGTTATCACTGTGTGCACCCCACTGAACATGGGGATGAGAAACAAAATACAAAAGCTGTCTGATGAGATAAGGAAGAAGGATTGCCAAGGTAAAGGCTCCATGACTGTCTCCAGGCAGCTTGATGTTTCTGGGGCCAAAGTTACAAATACAGTCAAGAGGTTTAAAGTCTGTGTGATTATAACTAACCTCCCTGCACGTGGGCACTAGAGGAAAATTTGGGCTCCGCCCCCCCAAAAATATTTAATTTAGCTTCTTTCAAGAAACAAATTCTCGTTTTCATTAGTTAGCATTTGACTCAATTAAATAAATACTTATACCAGCACAGTGCTATTTGTTGTGTTTGATACATATAAGCCACATTGAATATATTGCTCTACTTTTTTAGAGCGAGGAGCCAGACCTGTCACCAACTTCTTAAGGAACCTCTCCGCCTTATCTAATTGGCACTCTGTCTACACCTCAGCTATTGCCTTCATTGTAAGTATACACTTTTCCTACTCATAATTTCTAACAAATTACCTATTACGTTCATTCATGCATTCAATTTATTAAATATAATTAAACTTATTACATTTGAACTGTATGAACTTTGATTTTACAGAGTATCTCAGGTGGTTCCAGGATGACAGCTAAACTGTAAACTGTGATAACTGTGAAAAAAAGGTTATGTTGAACTGTTGCATGTTGCACTGTCCTTTGCCTCCAGATCTATATGAATGCTGCTTGGCATGGCTGGGCCATTCCCATGTTCCTCTTCCTGGCTATCCTGCGCTTGTCTTTAAATTACCTCATCGCCAGGTAAAAATATTTTGTTATTTATTATTTAGTGGACAGCTTCTTCCACAGTGATTACCATATATTTACTATGTGAATATAGTATATATACATAATTACTAGTAGTTAGTGTGGTAGACGCACACTGTGTATAATAAGGCCACACAGCAAATGTCAGGGTTATAACTGGTTAAAACTGATTTTTAAAAATATCCATATACAGTAAGACACAAAAATATTTAAAATGAGCATTTTAGGGATCAACAGTCAGTGTCTGTCACCTTCAAAGAGATAAAGGTTGTAAAAATGTAGCTTGGAAACACATTTACGATTTGTTGACCTAATTTCATCTAAGCAAAACATTTGATAAAAATTAACAACAACAATATTTTCTTCCTATTTTCCAGAGGTTGGAGGATCCAGTGGAGCATTGTGCCTGAGGTTTTTGAACCCATGGTAAGATGACTTTCCACTTCCTGTTTCTCAGAAGGAAACTATTTCGTCTTATAAACTTGCATGAACTCTGGTTTATGCAGGAGCCTCCGAAGGAGGACCTGACTGTGTCTGAGAAGTTCCAGCTTGTACTTGATGTTGCACAAAAGGCGCAGGTACAAATGCATCACAATTCCTCTCATATCAGTGTACAAGATGAAACCGTATTGATTCATAGTGATGAAACTCTCTTTACAGAACCTTTTTGGTAAGATGGCAGATGTTTTGGAGAAAATAAAGAAGTAGGTTTCTGTATTTTAAATGTTTTAGTCAAATAAGTAAAGCACAAAAGAGAAGATAATGTTGATGTAATGTTGTTTTCCTTTTCCCCCTCTGTGTGTGTCAGTCTGTTCATGTGGGTCCAGCCAGAGAGCACAAGGAAACTATACATCTGTTTATGGGTGACTTTTATCACCTCCTGCGTCATGCCGTACAAACTCATGGGCTTCATGATTGGTGAGACATGTACTCACACACAAAAAGCTTATTTGTCCTTCTGTCGCACAGCTCATACTGCATTTGAATGGATGCAAATCACTTGTACATTAATTCAGTACACACACAAACGCACACAAATAAACACACTATTTCCTCTGTGCCTGTGAGGGGCAGCTGCAGGCTGTTGGCATTCATCTGTGATAATATTAGTTTCAGCTCCTTAATGTTGTGGGTTCATCTTTCCCTGGAAGATGCTTAGGGCAAAAATAATTATTTACAATAGTTATGTTTGTTCTGCTGGCTATTTATACTATACATGGCAACCAAAACAATGAAAATGTGAAATCTGCGATCAATCCAGCGCAATTGCTCACACCAATGTTTTCATCCAGCAAAGGTCCTGTTAGTATCAGGACATGTATTTTTCAGTAAATTTGTGGTTTGGCAATATAAGCATTAGGAGGACACTGACAGTCATTCTTTTTACAGCTGTATTCAAGATTCAAGATTAATGAAGTTTTTTAATCCCAGAGGGAAATTGTTTTGCCTTGTGACACCTGCTCTCATTTCAAAAAAGAGAAAGAAAGAACCACAACCAGAATCGGCACCAACAGAAGACTAATACACAAAGCACAAAATGTATAAGAACAAAAAAATTAATAAATAAATAAATAATTAAAAAGGGGATAAAAACTCTCTCAAAAAACATGATTTGAGAGGGCAAAGTAACTCATAGTTACAGAACCCAAATTGTAATTTGCTTGTGTCTCCTTGTAAATCGCTTTGGATAAAAGCGTCTGCCAAATGAACTAAAGGAAAGGAAAGTAAAGTAAAGCAAAGCTCAACTTAACGTAAGCTAATCAATACATTTACTAATAAAAACTAAAGTCAAAATTTATTTTGACTTTATAATTTATAATTAAATTACAGAAATTTATAATTAAATTACAGAAACGACGTAACAAGAGAGAGAGTGACTGCAACAGGCTGCTGCTATGCTCACGCCTGCGCACATATCGTAGTTTGTACGTATGTGACCCACTTATGTTACACACTATAACTTGCTTATTATTAAGGTGGTTGTCTGTCCTACAACATTGTATGAACACATAGTATGTATTTTATTAGCACTTGTCTATTTCTTCACTAGAGACTCTCACATAAAGGCAAAAAGCCTGAAATCTAATTTTTCTAAAAAAAAAAAACAAATTCAAAAACAGCAAACTTTCAGACTAACAAACATTAACATGTTGAGGACTCGTCATTTCGACACCGACTGTTATATTTTATAGATTTTTGATTTGAACAGAACATTCAGAACATCACAGCACTCTGCACCATCCTAAAACTAATCACTGCTCCACCTGGTGAATAAGTACAGCATTGTAGCTGGCTTCCACAGAGGCTACATGTAAGATTACTTGACGACAAGGTCAGGAGGATGTTTTTCACAGACTTTCCAACCATTGCAATACAGGATTTTTTTCATCACTCTGCTTACATAATAGCTTCATCTTTTTTCTTAATCCGGGTCTGTTTTTCTTTCTTCAGGCCTATATGCTGGTATCAAGTTCTTCATCATAGACTTCTTGTTTAAGAGCTGTCCAAAGCTGCGAGACAAGTACGACACACCCTACATTGTGTGGAACAGCCTTCCCACTGACCCCCAGCTCAAAGAGAGGACAAACGCCACTGTGTCGCGGCGGGTAAGGAGCAGCAAACATAAACATGCTTATCTTTGTCTCCTCATTTACTGCCTCATCTCATAAGTTTTAGTTTTACTGAACTAACTCTTAAAGAGTACATTTACATACAGAGATTATTCATACAACTTAGTTTGAATTGTGTCTTGGACAAAACATGTTTAAAATACATGAGGATCTTTACTGCTATCCTCAGCCTAGTGTCTAGGAAACACTCCAAGTAAGGCTCCAAGTAGGCATAGAGACTTTGCAGTTGAGTTATAATTCATCAAGTACCAACTGCATTCATGCCTTTAAGGTCCACTTTCAACACAACATAGAAAGCCACGCGTTACATCTATAAATAATGTCATGTTGGAGTGGCAGAGTAGTTGGAGATTATCTTTAGCTGCAGGCCAGGTTCAGTCTTTGATGTTGGCAAGAGTCCACCTACTGAAGTGTCACTCTACATCCCACCACTGACCCCTGTTGTGGAGCAAAGAGAGGGGAGAGATCAATAAAGCGTCAAAATATCATCTCTCCTGTCAATAATACATTAAAGCGCAGCCAGTCACTGTCATGATTTGCTCTTTCTGTGTGGACACCACACAGTTTCTGCACATGTTGTCAGTGTGTCTCTATGTGTGTGCGTGTGTGTCTTTGTGTGTCCTTGTTCTCCGTGGCCTCAGTCACAGGTGTACTCTGTCATTTCTCTCTCTCAGCTCTCTGGCATTGAGAAGGTAGGGACTCTGGTGTGTCTCCCTTTGGTTCCTCTACTGTGCTTAGGTGTGCCGCCAGCTCACCTCAAAGCGTGTTTGTGTATGTGTGCGATCTGTGATACACCTTGAGACTGTCGGCCAGTGATTGTGAACAGAATGGATCAAAATTCATGATAGTCTATAACCTATAATTTAATAATACAGTAGATAGTTTATTAGAGTAATTTCTTTAACTATCACTGTGATGTATTTTCATTCATTTATCAAATTTAGCAGCAGTTAAATAACAATTGACATTTTTGATCCACTGACATGGATGCTCTGTGAGAGGTACTGCATTAGTGTTTTTACCCAGTAGTTAAAATACATGCTGTAGGATATCTCTCGACCAGTGTCATTTTATTTTAGCTCATTACGTTGCCTGTATTCCCCTTTGTATTTAGTTATTAACCCTGTAAAGTATGTGCTTTTAGAATTTTAAATGCTGCCGTTTGATAACCCAAGATTGTTTCATAATGTATGACTTTACAATAAGAAAAATATTTCAACTTGACTACAGTATGTACAGTTGTAGAATTGTGTATATATCACAAACTAACCTGCCAGCTGTCTTTACTGTTACTGTGCATATGCTCAATGAATGACTGCCTCACTCTGTGCTTTGCATGTGACATCTGAGCCTGCTGCAAAGAAGTGCACATGCAGGAAAGTACATAATGCAGCACTAAAGGTTGAGGAGCTTTTTGAAGTATGGCTACTTGGCCTAAATGCCTGGAAACATGAGTCTCACTGGATGATATCACATAATGTGCAAAGATACAAAGATGCTGATTTAAATATTTTTTCTCTCATCATAACACTGTCTTCTTTTCCTCCTCTTTCGTATGCCCTTTTTGTCTCCTTCATGGATGTTTTTCTTTTACTTCCTGTCTTCCTGTCATCCTGTTTTGTTTTGTTTTCCTCCTTTACCCACCCCCCTCTTTTCCTGCCTCTTCTCCTCCTCTGTCCATTTATCTCCAGGTCCAGCCAGTGGTCTCTCGCAACAGTCTTGCCACCATCCAATGTGGGGTGAGCAGAGAAGAGGAGAGTGGTCGCTTCCACAGCACCAAGAAGGGAGCGTTTCATGAGGTCTTCAGCTTGCCGGAGTCAGAGCGCCCTCTGCCAGGTAAGGGTACCTACTGCACCTTAAATAAAACTCCATGTACCTGTTTTCAGTGGCACTAAATGTATCAAATATTAGACCATGTCTCATGTAGCTGAACTGAATTTCACTTTAAGTTGTACTACATTTTTATTACTAATTGTATTACTTTTACTACTACTTACTAATAGTGGAAAGTGTTCTCAGTGTTCTTTGTCCTGTGTGTTCTCAGTGTGTGAAAATGGCTGGAGGTGTTGCCTAATTAACAGAGACCGGAAAATGCCCACAGACTACATCAGGAACGGAGTGCTTTACGTCACAGAGAAGTAAGTGAGATATATTCTCTCATGAGGGCAGGTTCTGTCCTCTTATGTAGTCAAATCCTGACTACATAAGAGATAAAGAAGTTAGCCTAATATGTGGAACAGAGATACATGTTTGTTTTATTAAAAAGTTGACTACACCAGTTTTCTACTACATGTACAGTATATGAACAGTAATAAATGTATCTTTCACTTGCCATTGTAAAATATCTATCTGCTTCTAGCAGATGTTCAGGTGATGTTTCTGATTGGTCATACTACAGAGGTTTTAGTCTTGGTTGACCTACTGCTCTAGAACCCCAGAAAATCAGTTGCACTTTAAGTACATGAAAAGGTTCTTTAAAAAGATCTCATTCATATCTCCTCCATATTAATAATATGGTAGTTTTGACATCCTTCATGTTGGTAGAGCAGAATGACTTACCAGAGGTACAGAGGAGCGAGAAGATGTGAAATAAGATCAAGAGAAGAACACCAAATGTCCTTTTTTTCCTTCCTTGTCTCTGTCAGTCAACAGTGGATCAAGTAGGGCAGGGCTCCTCTAGAGAATATCTCTGATCTTTGGATACCTAGCTGTCAAAGCGTCCATTCAGTTTGTCTGGCATACTTGTTCAGACTAAGCTATTTTCTATCTCTCTATCAGTTACCTGTGCTTTGAGAGCTCCAGTTCCAGATCCAGCTCCTCCAAGAAGAATAAAGTTATCAAACTGGTGGACATCACTGACATACAAAAGGTATTTGATATTTAATAATGTGTAAGTAGATTACATATTTTTTATAATAATGTGCAACTTAATAAATATACTTACATTTTTCTTCTCCAGTACAAAGTGCTGTCGGTCTTACCAGGAAGTGGGATGGGCATTTCCATAGCCACTCCTTCCACTCAAAAGGTAAAGTGTTATCGTGTAGTAGACTGTTATACTTACTTAGAATGGCATAGACTTTGCATCGTGTTAACACAATAAAAGTTCAGGTACCTAACAATTTCCATGTAGCAAAGATCTACTCTAGATGATGTGACATATGATCAAGAACTCCTCAGTACCTCCCAGGTGTTCATGTATCATAATATTGTGATCCCACTGTTAACAACTTGACATTGTTATATTACACATTGGAAGCTGTCTCAATGTGAACTGCTGTTTCAACCATAGACACTGTCACTGTGTTTGCCAAGTTTGTTCAATTTGTTATTCTTAATGGCTGTCAGCAGACAGAGCTGTAGTGTTAAAGGTGCCTTCCACAGATTTAGTATTGCACTTGATGAAGTATGGCTAGTATTAACTCAGCAGAGATATAGGTCAACATCTGAAACTGCTAGGTCCTCAATTTCCCACAATGCAACTCGGTGACTACTTGAGCCATTAATGTTATTAGAGTCATTAGAATATATTTTTTTTTAAATATGACTACATGACAACAGAATACCTGAGATTATAAAACAGGCTCAGTGATGGTCTTTGTGCTGGATAAACTGAACACAATGTGTAAAACAAAACTATATGAATTCCCTCTTTAAGAATTGCATTTTTCCTCAGTCATCACTGTAGAGAAGAGAAAACTTCATGAGCAGTATATAAATAGCTTTGGATCACGGAGACACTGTTGTATACTGACAGGTGACACAACAACACTGTTCTTCATTTCATTGGCACCATCTGATCAGTACATTTATTTTCCTTCTTGGTCAGTTGTGATTACATTGCTCCTTGTCAGAGGGATTGGTTGTGTTTATTTATCCTTGTGCCATAATTTTAAACCAGTCAGCACATGATTTGACATAATTTTTTTTTAATAGTATTATAACGTGGTGTATCACTAAGGGAGATAATATATTCCTCACTGTCTTATATTATGTCTCAACCTTTATGCTTTATTGTTATGCTGATTAACAGCTACACTGTATGTGCGACATGTAGCTATAAATTACTGTCTGTCTTCTCCAGCCATTGGTGTTCGGTGCCATGATCCACAGAGATGAGGCCTTTGAGGCCATCTTCACACAGTACATGAAGATCATGACCACCACCAAACCTCCAGCCAGCACAGAGCTCTAGACAGAATGCATCCTAGCAGCACACCTCCACAGTGGGGTTAAGGTCTAAGGCACAGAGCCTCCTGAGTTTCTACTAGACTGGAAAACACTTTGAAACACCACACTCGTCTGCTCTGTGAGATCCGCCTCCTTCTCCTCCTCCTCTTGCGATGGGCATCAGCTTCGTCATCAGTGATCATTGGTGGATTTCCTGTTTAGGCCACGTCAGAGGGGATATCTGTGTGTGTCAGCTACACATGCAGTGGGGATTTAGTTACACACTGTTTGTTGGTGTTGAATAATAGACACAGTCCACCAACTAGCTCTGTTAGGAGCAAGGATCGGAGGGATTTTTATCAATCAGCAGAAGGCTGGGGGGGGGGCTGGTTCTCCTCTCCCACCTGACCGACTGGCTGTTTTTCTGACTCACTTGTTTCGGTGTTTGCATGTGTGTGTGAGTGAGTGTGTGTGTCTGTGCGTGTGGGCAGAAGTTAAGGTCTTACATTGCATCAAGTGGCTGTATTTTTCCTCTTTATTCCTCATTCAGTGGTTTGCTGTGGCAGGAAGGTTTCTGTAAAATGAATATCACGAAGCAGCTAGAAGATGTTTTTTTAACGGCCAGACATCTGTAGGTGAATCAGTGCAAAAACTATTGAAATATTTAGACATTAAACTGACTGGTGCCTGATTGGCAAAGCCCAACATTCAAATTCTAGGTGTATTCATGTGTGAGTGCTTCTGTTTGTTTTTTCGATTTGTATTACACACACAGAGCCTTTGTTAGCTACATTGCTGCTGTCTAGCTTCTGGATTTTTTTCCTCTTGTTTCAAGACAGTGATGTACGTTTCGTCAAATATGTAAACGTATGCCTTGTACAGCTTCTGCTTCAGTGTTTGTAAGCGTGTATGTGAAATGAGTAGTGACGGGGGTTTTTTTTGTTGTTATTATTTTGTGTTCAAAAATGCCTTTCTTTTGAAAAATGGCTTTGTTGTCTTTGTAACAAACAGCCTTTTGGGGTGAGTGGTCCTGGAGCTGCTGATTATGTCCCAAGATGAGAGCACAACACTGACTGCCTTTCAGACATGTGGCACATTGGAGAACATAGCCTCCTAAGCTTCTGTTTTAAAGGCACAGTCTGTACATATATAGTGAGCGTGGTATTCTCCCTGCACTTTATTACAACCTTAACTGGAATTCCTGACAATTTATTTGATTTCAAATACTCCTTCAGCTGGAAACCATGGTCAGTGTTTGCAGATTCAAAGCTAAAAGTCATTGTCCTATGGTATTTCTCTTATGTGTGAATACTTGAGCCAGCACAGGTCATGTCCTGCTGGTGTCTGTGTTGTGTTAATGTCTTCCACAGGGAGGATGTTACTCTGAGCTTGACTACTGTAAAATTGATCTTAAAAGAAGGTACTTTAACTTGAAAATGAAAGGACTGGCAAATGACGTTCGTGCCAGGGCACCTGCACAAGTTTATGTATTGCCGTATTGCAGCTTTGGAAATTCAATTCTGGATTTATTTCATCAAATCCGTATTTTTCAATTCAAAACAACAGGATTATGAAGTATAAAGACATGCTTAGTTGCTTTGTTTCTTGTTTTTGCTTATCTGAAATGCCACCGTGAGTAATTTGATGTCTGGGTGCTCTTCTACTTGTTCATCAAACTGTAGTGTTTGTTTTGGTTTTTTGGTTTTTTAACAGTAATCTAGGAAGTCTACAGATTAAGGTCTAGACTGAATAGAATATTTCACCGTTGCTTTACTTTAAGACTCTTTTTGCAAGAATAAAGCAGGTCTTTACTCTTGCAAAATGGCTTAATATGTAGAAATAAAATGCCAAACTACACCAGACACTTTATCGTGTTTAGGAAAATGAATGGAGATACGATACAGAACTGGAGATCATGATTTTTATTTGCTTTTTAGTACTAGACACGGTAGAATAACTGTTCCACACTCCCAGCTCCTGTTTACTGTTCACCCAGCAGCACAAGCTTTAGTTCCCTTGTCAATCTTATGAAACACATAAACAGGAAACCTTGACATTTAAATATTCACTCATATTTTGGGAATTTGTTTCTAGTTTAACAATCCGTAATCACACCTAGGTCATCAGTCCTCTTGACAAACAAGAGGATTTTTTTCTCATAAAGTCTCTGCAAGATGAACGTTATCAGTTCAGATCAACTGAAGTGGATATGAAGTTGCCTGAGATGCAATGGACCAGTTCAGAAAACCAGACTAATGAAGTATGGGTATTTTATTTGTATACTTTGGCCTGTTATTTAAAGGCTGCCTTCCCAGATTTAGATTTCTATTTTTGTTTAGGAATAAAGTTGATCCATGAACGGGTGAAACCTTGTGGATATTGGAGCAGGTAAAATTAGTAAAGTAATTAACACTGTCTCACTGTGTGATTTGATGACATGTCGTAGTCCTAAAGCTTTTTACCTAAAGACCTGTGGGTGGGTGTCGGAGGTCTTAGCAAGGCTACACTCAGATAAAGCACAGAATGTATCATGTTTTAAATGTGTAGAATTATTTTTTCTTTGGCCAAATCTTTCATTTTCTGTCTGCCATATACTGCCTATGCTCATGTTTACACATGTAAGTTGTACAAATGATTTGGTTTCCTCTTCTTTTTTTCTTTTTTTTTTTATAACCCAGTTTGAATTCCTTTGACTGTGGAGTTATGAAGACTGGACTGCTACTGCTTTTCTTGAATTAATGTCTCCGCTCTCACTGGCTCTGCACCACTCACGTGACTGTCTCTGCTCACCATTAACCAACAGAAAATCATAGTGACGATAAGAGCAGTGTTTTAAACCTCATGCAGCATGTGTATTGTCATATCCAGCATCACAGTACTTGGTTCCAGTGCAGTGTAAGTCGCAGTAAAACATCAGATTCACACAGAGCAGAGATTGTCTCGGTGGACTGAAATGGCAACGTCAGTGTTTTTGACATTTAGTTTGTCCATTGTGATTCGATGAACTTTTAGAATATTGTAGAGAAATGCAGAAGTTGGATTTGCACTGTTTTTTAAAAATAAAATAAATTGTGTGCACTCGTAGGAAATTGTTTGAAGCTTACATATACTTTCTTGCTGAGGATTAAATGAGACAATTGATATCACTCATCCCTTTACACAAAAATGAAGCTCTTCTAGTCTTTAAGTTGTGCTAGGCTAACAGAACAGATGAACATTCAAACATCATTCCAGTGGACATCAGTGTGAATGTCAAGCCCTGCTATTAGCAATTAGCTAAGTTAAATAACGACTTTGTTAGCATACACAATCTTTTTTTTTTGTGAAGCTTTGACATTTAACCCACAGTTATCTAAGGGTTATGGGATATGGAGTTTGTTAAAGGCTGCTAAAAGTGTTCTTCTTCACAGTATCCAGACTTATAGAGTGAATCACAAGACACATTCTTGTGTCGTCCTCTGTTTCAAGGCTGTATTTGTATTTATTAGTATTACAAATGTCAAAAGAAGTGAGAGAGTGGAGGTTTTCCCTTTAATTGGTGCAGAACATGAAAGTGTTCACATCAGCAGCAAACTGACCAATCTGTGACCGATTGGTTTGAACATATGCTGATCACTCATCTACGTCTCTGCAAGAAAGTGTTTTACTCCCCAAAATATTCCCTGTAATGTTCTGAAAGGTGGGTTAAGCTGCACATAACACCAATGACTGACACACTGACTTTGTCAAAAACAGTGGTATTGTCTTTCATGGTCCCCTCCACTGAAGCTGGTGTCCTTGCTGTTGTATTAAATATGTAGTTCCTCTAACTGTGTGTACATGTTAACTTTTCTAAGTGATCCACATTGAGTGTACGGTAGTAACTCTACCAGAGCTCCTGTCTCATTTTGGACAATTTAAGTAACTGTCTCAAGGCTGCAAACAGCCTTAATCTGACATGTTGACTGCTGAAGTGAATTTAAAAACGTTAAATACATAACATGTCAGTACGTCAGTCCTGTTTTATGGACTGAGACAGTACTCATATTTGACACAGGCAGTGAATTGCAAATTAAAGTCCAAGTGTTACCTTGGAGACACTGCAGTCATTAAAATGAGTCATTAATTTCTTAATTGTGACAGTTGATGACTTCTTTTTTTTTTTTTTTTTTTTTGTCAAAGATAAATTTGTATACAAATCACTGAAGTGTACAGTGAAGAAAACAAAACCACTGAGTTTTTAAAAGACATGTCTATTGTAAAGGATATTGTGATGTACATTTTTTTTTTTATTTAAGTAAATGAATTTAAGGTATTTTGCTTGTGTCTTTTGTTATTTCAAAGTGCTCCTGGGCGTTCACTGCAGTACCTGTTTACTGCCACATGGAGTCACTGTTAGACCTTGTGATAAGACTAATCACCCGAGGGAGTGTTTTTTTCTCTCATCCCCCTCTCCCCCGAGAGGTCAAAGGTCGGGGTTAGTTGCCTAATGTGCTCACTGGACGTCATCTGGGTACATTATTCTTGGATGGTTTGACATCTTATGGATTGTTACTCAATCTCACTTTGTATCTGCAGAGTCGATGGCAAAGAAATCAATAAGGAGGTGGATGAAAGCGCATTTGCACTCAGAAGATTCAGGTAACAATATTTTAAACCTGTTTCCCTAGATAAACGATACATTTTGATTAGTATACGTATGGAGAAAAGAAAAAAACATTTAATTTGTTACGCAATTATGTGTGGAAACAATCTCAAAATCAGATATTTGCCAGTGAATGGGCCTCTATTCTGTTTAAAGTGGTCAAACCTAATAAATCTTAAAATACAAATCCCTAGGCTGCTGCCAATTTCTCTTTTTTTTTTCTTTCCTTTCTATTTTACCAAGTAGCCGTGGGGAGATATGGTAATTTGTCACTCTTCTTAAAATGACAAAAGCGTCTTTCAAAATGCTGTTGAAAACCTCTACCTGACGTGGGCACATGAAATTATAGTTACATCAGTGGGTTGAGGCTTTTACAAAGTTCTGCCTCCAGCTCAATTTGGCTGAAATGGCACCACTTCAGTTCTCATTTCAGGCAGTGACCATTTCCATATGCCAGAATCAAGCTGTGAAAAAGATGTAGTCTGCATATGCACTACAGCCACGGAAAATGTGTCAAAAACAGTTTAAACAGAAAAATTGTGTTTTTTAACCTATAACTAGAAAAGTGGGACTCGGAAGGAAGGATATTTAAAAGGCACAACAAATTTTTCACCTTCTATTTGCTTTTGTATTTTTTTTATCGCAATTCGTTTGTCAATGAATCACCAGTCAGTGTCATTCAGCACTGTGAGAAAAACGTATTTACTGCAGTATGTATTTATGACAGAAACACATTAATAAACACCGTATGCAAAGGTAAAATGACTGATATTGTAGTGAATCACTTATAGTGATACGTGCTAGATTTCCTTTCAATCCAAACCAGGGTTCAACAACAACAACCAAGATAATATGGGTTATTTACATAGGAACAAAAATTATAAAATTTTGCCTATAGACAAAAACGCAACACCTGCAGAGGATCTATCAAACCTCAAACTCTGTTCCTCAACTGAAAGCAAGCTCCCCCCCCTCCATCCACTGATCTATGCTGATGTGTGAATGTGAATATATTCCTTCAGTAACGCACAGAAGCTCTCACTTTCTCTCTTTGTTCATAAACGTTCTATTTCAAAACGCCGCAAAAGAAAGGGTGTCACGAACTTTCATACAGTTAAAGGCAGTTTGAAGCAGCAGTCTGTAAATGACACCTCAGAGTCATTCGGAGGCTTCTGCCTACCCCGCTGCTATGCTTGATGGATTCAGTGTATTTTTAGTCTGCCCAAAAGAGACATCAGCAAACGTGGCACCATTTACCATTTGTACACAATGACAAAATGGTGACATGGTTTGACAGCTCAGCTCCGTCTCCTTGTCCGTGCTGAGGTATGTGTGGGCTCATGTTGTACTAAAACCCACAAAACCCAATGAATAATACAGATGTGCTTTTCTAAGTTCTAAATCCAGTAAGACAAATAGATAAGATTAAAATATATATATTAATAAGAAAATAACAATGATAATAATAGTACAGAGCAGGCATTAAAATACGTATAGTATTTACAGAATATGCATTGCAATAGAAAATGTTTGCACTAGTCTTTGGTCCTTTAGACTGTGATTGACTGAGGAGTCATCAGTGAACTTTTGGAAGTGGCAGGTTCCTGGAATATACACTGAGATATAATGATGAGTGTAAACAGTTTGGTGGCTGTAATAAATTTCCAGCTTAACTGCACCTAACCTTCACCTTATTAGAGGTCTGATCAGGCACGTGCCAAGATTATTATTAACAAAGCTTCACTGGTTCAGGGCTGTGTGCTGTTTGTGTGGTCGGTCACTAGCTGCGGTGAGTTGAGGTGACCTCTGGTTCTCTGTGTGTGGTTGTGTGTGTGTGTGTGTGTGCCGAAAGGGAGAGGACAGGCATTTGGCTGCTCGGCCATCAGTCATTAGTTAAATGTTGAAATGATGCTTTCCCTAAAGGATAGCAGACCATTCTGGCCATAGCTCTCCCCTCTAGCAGCTGTCAGCACCCAGTGTAATGACTCACGCACACACACGCACACACACAGTGTATGAGTTAGCATGATACATCTGCTTGTCTTACCCGAGCACTCATCCAGGATTTTCATGGAAATTATTATAAATTATATACGAATAAAACCATGTACATATTGTGTATGTGCGTAATCAAGATCAAGAATAACAGAATTAAAGGAGCAACAAAAACACAATAAAATGAAATTGTGTTATTCGTTGGAGCAGCAGCAACAACTCTTTGTCTTTACATATGATAGGTCTTTTATGTAGATCCTGTGTCAGCTTTACCCTCCCAGTGAACCCTCTGCTCGCTCCAACGATGAAGACTACAAAGCTGCATCGGGAGGTACGCCCGCGCTGAGAGGAAGCATCTATTTCTGTCTGCAGGGCCACATTGTCTGCTAATTCACAAAACACACCACACACTGTTTTTACAGCAGCCAAATGAGGTTATTCAGACTGAGTAGGGTGTTCCAGGGAGCATGAGAGACAAACACGCCAGCCGTGGAAAAACTATAAAAGCCTCTGGCGGGTGATAATGGCTAATGGAGGCATTGTCCATAACTATAGGTAATTAGAAGTTAGTCAGCCTCTCTGTTTCTCAGCACAGGGCCATAGCTCATAACCCTAAAACACCAGGGTTATGAGTTCAAGAGGCCCCCAGCACCCACCCCTCTTAGTCACACTGCTACTTCTTTCAAGCTCCGTTTTTCCAAAGTACATACTGTAGCTTAGTAAAAAGTCATAGTAATCTTTGAAACAACAGCTCTTTGAACTCACTCAGAAGCAAACAAAAGCGGCCTCTCATTTCCTGTCGACGAACTTTTACTGAAAGTACGACTGTTGCTAAGAGACTGCGTTAGCTTCAACTATCAAGCACTGGCTAGTCGTAGCTCCTGTTCCCATCCCCAGTAATTTTCATATAGTGTCTGATAATAGAAACACTAACATTAGCCTGAGAAGATAGAAAATGTATGATAAAACCTTCTAAAAATGTAAAATACATATCTTATACGTGACAGGAGGACATGTCATAAAATATTAAAATGTAATATTAATTAGGTGGAACCATAATAAAGGAGAAGCACTTGAGCTGCCTAATGCTCCACCGTATCTCTGTGATATATTGAACATAAGTAGTTATGTTAATGAGGTCATTAATTAAGCTAATTCACATTCATTAGGAGATAATTCTATGTCAGCATACTTGTCTCCACATAATGGCCAGTATTAATGAGAGCTCTGCATCCTAACTTATTAAGGACTTATAGCGGTTTGAAGAAAATCATTGTTCCCCTCATTAATATCTACATTTATCCAGCGAGGTGTTTTATCTGTTGAGCTTGTTTTGTGGGGATGAAAAGCGTTAGCATCGTGTTGCTGACACACAGGCAGACGCACCGTGACAGTGCAGGATAATGTATCCTGTACAGGCTGTACAGCCGCTTCAGGCAACTTCGTGATACTGAGCTAAAACTAGATGTAGATGGAAAAATATGTGTATTATTTATTATATAAATTTATTTATATAATAAATTATTATAAAAATATTATATATGTAGCAATAAGAGAAATAAATGTGACCTTCACTTTCACCAGAAAGTCATCACTTTATTGGGTTTAGGTTGGCGACCTCTGAGCAGTTATTTTAGATAATATACCAGTCATGTATGTCCATTTTAATAAACTCATTTTATATCCCTCCAACCCTCCTGTCTCCATCCTCGTTGCCTGCAGCACTGGGATGCTAAAAGTCACTCAGGGGTCGGAAAACTTATTCGCATTCATGCGCTGCTCCGTTTGTTGGGAACGAGAAGTTTTGACGTACAGAGGTGCCAGCTTGGTTCATGGGAATATTTGACGTGCCGGTGCCAATTAGGTCCAAAACCTTCCCTCAGGACACCCTTGGTCTCTCTCTCTCTCTCTCTCTCTCTCTCTCTCTCACACACACACACACACACACACACACACACAAACACTCACGACCTTCCCTGAGGCCTCCAGCTGTTTGCTGTATAATGAAGACTCGGAAAGTGGAGGAGGCAAAGTCTATGTGCTGTGCCGTTACTTCCGCGGTTGCTACCTGGACCCCCCTTTGGTTGCTTAAGCATTTGATCTAACAGTGGTACAACTCTAGTTTATGCTGCAACATGAATTGTAGATGTGCCTTGGATCAAATAAGTCAGGCAAATGCTAATGTCTCACACAATCAAACTAATATTTGAAAAGTTCTGCTATGGTTTGTTTGCACTTTTGAATTCTTGCTGCGACCTGTCTCTGAATTCACTTTAATGAGGCACTTTTTGTTTGCTCTGTTCGGCTGTTATGTTAAACTGTGTTTGCCTTTTGTCTGGTGAGTCTCATCTTGTACTGTTCTCCTAACACCGACTGTCAGTAAATCTCTCTCCACGTTTATAATGTGTTAAATTCTTCAGGTTTTACTCACATTTAGGCCTTCAGTCAAAATCTGCCCGAGTCTACAGTGTTCATCCATTTAAATGTTTTAAGAAACATTTCAAACAAGGCTGTGGATGACGTTTTTATCATGCAACTGGTGCGTTACAGAAGAATACAAACATCAAGGGTGAAGAAGAAGGGTCATTTACACAAAGACGTCAAAAGAATTTGTCCAACAGGAGAGACAACAAGATTGAAAACCTCTGTCGTTAACGGCAGATAAAAAACCACTTTATCAGGTTTATCAGAGCCTGGAGTCGACAGAACAGACAGAGGCAGACGTTGCAGAACTTGGACATTGTTTAATACGGTCGCCAATCCTTATAACAGTAGAGGGGCCACGCACCTAAAAACTTAAAAAAGTACAACATGGCCCCTTTAATCTTTTTTGCTAATATGCTCCACCAGACGTATTCAAGTCGTCCAAGACTTTTCTTTTTTTTCGAACATTTTTAATCCTCGAACCACAAAAATGTTGTTGATTCAACATTTGTGTCACTTCTGCAAAAGGTTTCAAATCACTGACCTTAACTAACCAGCACTCTCCAGAGCTTCTGCTCCCATTTAGCTCGCTCTGCTGTTCAAATGAGCTCGACCTGACTGAACCTGCAGCACCCCACCGAGGAAGCCACTCATGAATATTTTAAGAGAATTTTGCTTATTGCACAACGAACTCTTTTCCACATTGCTTAAAACCTACATACTTGTCGCACACATGCACAAACATGAATGCTCACTGCAACCCCTGTCCCTGCACTATAAGCACAGGTACAGACACACACTCTCTCTCTCTCACGTACACACATAAACACCACACACAGTGTAATTTGATGACTTTCGATGCTAATGAGCAGTTGTGGTGTTTACCCGACACGCATGGAGGGTGTCGCATGGGGGCAACCGCCGCCTGCTTTTAATGATGTTTATTTGGCACACGTCTGAGAAGTGAAAGGGGAGATGGCGTGTGTGTGTGTGTGTGTGTCTGACTGACTGGCAGATGTTTAAGATGAGGGAGGGAACGAATCAAGCAGATATCTCCCACAGATAACCGAAAAGTGTCACGACCGAGCGTTCGGCGAATAAAGAAACACGACCAGCACTTTGTATCTGTGCTGTTTGAGTTTTTAAACGACATGTTCTAATTGTTATTCTCTTGTCTTTGCCTCTTTGAACAGAGACAGATTTGTTAGGTCATCAACGGGCGAGCTTCGACTTGCATTAATGTTTCGGTGCACTGAGCACTGAAAAGAAAAACTAACCCTGAAGATAATTAGCAGTGCAGCCCGGATTGGATGAATAAGAAAGAAGTTGTTTTTTGAATGTAAAATGTTGCTCACTTTGTCACTAATAACTAGTCTGTCCTTGACTTCTTGCATATTTCATTTCAGCAGTTGATGTGATCATATATGTTCAGGATCAAAATGTAGCATAGGCTAAGCTAATGTCTCATAATGTGATCAGGTTTAATTGCTTTTAGAGTTTTTAGTTCTAAACAAACCGCAGATACTTTGGAGAGAACGAGGGAGGGGGACAGCATCTGTCTGCACATTTGAACTAAAGTCATGGTTATCTGACAGGCAGTCTCAGTGTGTTTGGATGTTTGTGTGTTATTGTCATACAGTGTGCTGCTGCTTGTCACCAGAAAAAAAAAAAAAAACACTGTAAAGGTTGATGAAAACCACTGGTCGTTGGCACCTCAATTTCTGCTGTCCTCCACAAGGACAGCGTAGGATGATGTGTGACTGTGTGTGACATGATAAACTGTGGACATTGTTGTACTGAATTTCCTTAAGTGGAACAAATGGTTGCCAGTTTCACCTGTGATGTTTTAAAAGCAAATGAGGACACGCGATTGTATCCTCGAATATCGTGTTTCAACAAAACTCTAAGTGTTACGTGAGTTATAGTGAGTAATACTCAAAGCGTCCACCAAAAACGCAGTGTTTGCAAGCAAAGATGGCTTGTTAACACTTTGTGAGAGCGTTGTCGGTCAGTTAAAAACATACACTGCGTCCACACCTGTTCCCTCTAATTCACCGTCTTTGTTCTTTATCGGTCAGTTTGAAATCAGGAAGCCAGAAGATGGTAATAAAAAAAAAAAAAAAGAAAAAGCACCTGTAGCAGGGGTTCTGTTTCCTCTTCTTCTGACACGGCACAGTGTAGGTGTGTTGCTGAGCTGAGAGTTGGTGTTTTTATTCTCCCCGTGAAACTTTTTCTTTTGAGGTGCTGAAAACTCAATAAGTGCTACAATTTTAATATCTTGGTTAGTTTTTAGGACTTTTTGTTCGACGGTGGTACTGTAGTGCCATTAATATTTTAAGCAAAAATAAAGATTCTGTCCTATTTATGTTCTGTTCACATTACATAAGATTTCTCTTTTCTGCAGGTAGTTTAAACATTAAATCACAACTCTGCAACAAGAGCATCTCGCTCGCACTAATTGAGTCCTTAGACTCTTTTATTTAGTTCCAGTGTTGGGTATGGCCACATGCAGGAAATCCACTCGGTTCACAGCATGTGGTGAATCAAACTGGGAGTGAAATATTATGTTCTGTAATGGGGGAGGGGGAAGCTGCTATAGATGATGACTCATTTAAAATCCTTATTTCAGGTGCAATGTTATCACTCACACGATATTGGGGAAGCTAAACTGGAAAGATGAGAAAATTCAGGACAAACCTGCTAGATGTCGTCCAAGATGACCATTATTGAAAGATCCCCCGTAAAAAGATTTGATTCATACAAGCAGAGTTGGTCAACATAACCCAGCTTTATGCAGACTCATTACATGATCTGTGTGCTGTATTCCAGAGCCATTTCTTTCTTCTGATTTCTCATCATTTAGGGTAAAAGCCACACAGTGCATCTTTACGTCTCCACGCCACACACTCCACATTGGTGTTCCCTCCTATCTCATCAAAACAGATAACACAGGCTCCTCACACCCTGCCTCCCATTCATCTTGTTTTCCTTTCTTCCATCCTGACACTCAGTTATTTACCAAGCTTTTTGCTGTCTTGGTTTTAATTACACAACTCCTTCTGAGTGGGAGGCCTGCGCTGCATTGCAGAGCTAGAGGTAATCATGGTTATTCATGTCACATCCAAAAGGAAGGAAGGAGGAAGGTTGAAGTAATTGAGTCCACGACAGAGGCACGTTCCTCTGCTGAGGCCAGAGGGTAATGAGGAGAAGTGTTGTGTTTGTGTTTGTCTGGATGTTTATAAGTCCGCCTATATGTTCGTCTGGGTTTACTTGTCTATCAGTGTGAGGGGATATGAGGAATACAGTTGACATGTGGAGGCTATCCTCTGACTCTTTGTCAAATTATTTTTGATTGATAGGAAGAGACAAGAGCCACCAAAACACTGTAGTCCAACCACATGTCAGTTTATTCTCAACAGAAGGTTTCCCTCCTGAGAACCTCCTCCACTTCACAGCAGCTTTCAGCCTCAGACACCAGATCCACTGAGGCCTACATTTTAAATGAAAACAGTTTACTCTCACTGCACCAGTGGTTTCTTTCTTTTTTCAGGACGTTACAAAGTGTTGTATTTATACCCAGTGTCTTTATTTTGTCAGACTCAAAGTGACTTGCCTTTCTCCCATTAACAGCTCCCTCGTTTTCATGTAGATTTATTATCCACAGATAAAACCGTGAGTAGTTATTGGGAGCTCGTTGCACACTTGTTAGTGACATGTTACAAAAAATGTGCACACACACAAACACACAGTTAAAAAGGAACATAAAGTTAAAGATCCCCTAGAGACAAGTTTTAAGTCATAAAAGTACTTTGGATACTAATTTGCATCGGTTATGATTTTTCTTTCTACTACCTCCATTAAAAATCACATCTGCTTCTTGTCCCTCATAACATAATCTAGAACCCATAAAGATGCAAATATTCCTTTTGAAATATCAGAGACATGGTTCTGGTTTTATTGAAAAATCTATTTCCAGTGTATGAGATCATTCTTGTTTAATATCACCATGTCTGTACTGTCCATTATCTAATTTTTAAATTCTAAAGTTCTAATAACTGCTTTTATGTGGCTTAAACTGTCAGATCAAGAAGTTTCAGAACTGTTTCTGTGTGCAATATAAGTCACGATAATCCCTTAGTCCAGTGGTTTTCACACGTTGGAATTTCCCTAAACATTTAAACAGATGTGTCTTCTTCACTGGATTCCATAAAACAGTCAGTGTTCAAGCCTTTCAGCAAAAACAAAAACGTTATCGATTGGTTGACTCTCACTCCCATTTTAAAATTACCTATGGACCTTTTAGATAAAATGACGTTTCGTCGTACCTGCTTACATAATTACATGGCGTTTTGCTGTGAGTTCATGTGAGTGAGTACAATTTGCTCTGCTTAATAAGGACACAAGTCTCAGTTTTCATCAACATTACAAACAACTTTTCTAGTCATGTTTTTCCACCAAACACGGTAAAGGAACCTTATGTCCTGTTTTCAATCCCCCAGCAATCAGGAATGATTTGTTGAGCTTAGTGAGGAACCTGGATCTAAATGAGGCTCCGTGGAGACAGGGCCATCGTCTTCATTTCAGTTTTCTCTGTGCTTTATATTTGTTGGGGGAAAAAGGAACACCTCGTTTTGTTCTATTCATCACACTGTTGTCTGTCTTTCATCTCTTGATTGTGAAGCACTTTGTAGCTTTCATTTTTCCTGTAGCGTCTCAAATTATAGTCATAATGATCTATTGACGTTAAAAGCACTCCACCCAGCACCTTTTTAAGCAGGGTTTTTGCTCTTTTGTGTCTCTTATAATGCCTTAGTCAGGAGTGTGGTCAGCTATTTTCCCAGTGCTGTAATACAAACTGTACTGATGATGGTGATAAATGGTCTAATCCAGAGAAGTCCAACATTTCACTACTCCCTCTGGGGAAGAGATGAAACAATCAACTCCTCGTATTTATGTCTGTGTTGTGATTTAGTGAAGAGCAGGGCCTGCTCGCTTAGAACTGCTTACCTTCATCATTATGGCCCGTGTTAGGTAGTCAGCATTTGTCTGTGCCAATGTAAATATGTATACTGAGAAGAATCACTGCTAGCACTGAGTTTCAAACAGTATTGTGTTTTATTGCCTGTTTCTCTTGCCTCTAGAAATCCATCCTTCACTCCTACTCAACCTTTCACTGTGTGCCCTTCCTCAAATCTGTTCAATAGATAAATCAATATTGCTAATTTTAACATGAATAATGCACAATGATATCATTTTTATCCTTATCCTTATACTTCCATTGTTATTTTTATAAATCAGACATCACATTACAAATCAGTACAGACATTAGGAGTTTCAATACCCTTTTCTACCACTTGATGGCAATCTCAGAACACAGCGGGGTTTGCCTTGATGTTCATGTCGCCTGCATACAACACACATCTGTGTGGATGTTTACTTCATGTGTACTTGTAGAGTCACCATTTAAGGTCTGGGTTTATGGTAGGACTAACCCTACTAACCCTAAATATTCAAGCGCACGGTCAAATATTTCTGTCCATGAACTCTGTTTGCGTGCACATATACAGCTTTAAGCATATTGCAACTTCAATTTTGTTTCCTGCCTAAAAATCTACACGTTTTCTAAATGCCACACTAAATGATTTTTAAATATATTAAGACCTAAATATCAATCCGACAGTATCATAATAACTGTAATAAAGTCTGGACATTTCTGCAGTCAGAGTTATTTGCTGTGACCTGGCCTCCTCCAGAAAATGAAGTTTAACTAGGAAAGGCTGCAGCTTTTGAGGGATATGTGTGTGCTCTCTGACTATTTGCTGTGGAAACATTTGAAATAGATGCTAGTAACACCTAAAGGAGATTAGAGGTACTTTGGAGTGCATGTAATTGTTCTGAAAGGATCTGTCAAAATGGATGTTCTTAAAGAAATTAGTACCAAATTATATTAAAAAAAATGAAAGATAACTGAAAGTTGGAGTACATTATGTTTTAACAGTGAAAGTATTTATGTCCGCTAATGACTGAATGTGGCAACTTGTTACCTCACATTTTATTCAGTTCTTCAGATCCCGTTTGCATAACATCGCACCATTTCCTTGTGAAATACTTACATATAAGCGACAGTTTAAGAGCATCTTGCTTCAAGTGAGTAACTACAGTTATTGTGCATAAGCCTCCGCATGTCCACATAATGTTGTGGACATGGTGGAAGTCTGTCTTCATCTACATTCATCTGTCTTTAATGGGGTTTTTTTCCAGTGAGTGTAGGATTCAACAGAAACAACTTCAGTGTGTGTGTGTGTGTCCATCTCTGCCCCAACCATCAGGTCACCATTCCCGCCAGTTGGCTTCTTACCAGGTAACCATAGCGACATGACGTGGGCAAAAGAGTGAACGAACCAGCGAGTGTTGAAGATGAAGATGAAAGGAGGTAGAAGGCTGTAATCACATTGTCTCCTTTGGTCACGCCTTGGATCCATCTTCTCCCCTCCACCAGCCCATGTCCCACATACCCGAACCCACCACCACATAAATCACAATCGGCCACAAGTCACCTCTCATTGCTGCACCCAACCACAGATCCACAGAGAAGGGAGAGAGGGTGGGAGAGAGAGGTTGCCTTCACTGCTGGTCATGCCCAGAGTCAGGCCTGTGGGTTGGGAGGGGGGGTGTTTAGTGGTCCTAGCACTCACTCCACCCTATTTCCACAGTCAACTTTGAGAAGCTCCATGGCTTCTTTACAGATACAGTTTCTTACAACATGGTCAAATGAAGATGGATTGGAGGTTAACGGTGTAATGATTCTGTTATACAGGCATCTCACTGGCACTTTTCTCAGTGGGAAAGCCCTGCTGAGAAAACTGCAGCTGAAGGACGACTGTTTCTCACTGTCCTTTGTAAACTTTCTTTACTCTGTCCACTCCGTGTTTTCTTTCCGTCTCCTTTTTTTCTCTCTTATGAACCTGGACTCATTTTGTCATTGTCATTATTTCTCCGTACCCACTGTTTCCCTCTTGTCTCCAGTCCTGCAGACTATGAAAGGAAAGAACATTTTGACTCAGAACCACCGAAGTGATTCATAATTAGAAAACAGCTCATAATTACAGTGTGATCACAGACTCGTGTGGAACGGCAGACTCCTGCGGTGTGTGTGTGTGTCAGCTTCCCTCAGAGAGGTCAGGCTGAAGTTGAGAAGGATAGCAGATGCACTTCCCCATACTGCCGATATACCAGCTGGTTACTCTGTCAAAAAACTATTCGTCACAATAAAGGAAGCGAGAACATACTGTATCCATTTCAAATGTTCATGACACTCAAATAATCACTTTTATTCTATGTTTGTTTTACTTTGTGATGCTGAGATGCCGGAAGTCTCTGTAAGCCATCCAGTGAATAGGATTTTCCACAGATCCAGGTGTTATTGAAAACAATATTAACTAGTCTTAAGTTTTTATTTGTTGATAGGCAACATTTTAATAACCATCATTTCAGTAAATGTATGACAACTTAAGAATGAGCCACCAAAAACAAAATGTTTTAAAGCAGCCATCTTTGGAAATGTGCTTAAGACAAGATATAAGAAATATATGATGTAGGTGGTAACTATTTTCATTTTATAGAAACCGAATGCTGGCTGTAGCTTCATATTACAGAGGAATTTCACTCTAAGAAAATAATCATATTTTTCAAAATGTGAAACTCTTCCACATTGAGCTAATATAAACTACCTTAAACCATTGTGTCACCTAAAAGGTTTTTATTCAACTAATCTGCAAACATGATTATGTTTTATGCACCAGATGAATTGTGCACCTTATTGTTTTAAATGAATGAAGCGCTGTGTTTATTAATGGAAAGCAACTTGAGGTAATGTAGTTTTGGGGGGGTGAAGGACGTACATTTAGCAAGACATACCCAAGTTTGACTCCAGATGTGGTTTAGTTCAGGCACAAAAACGTATTAAATCAATATTAAAGAAACATGTTCAGCATGAGCCCTGGAAATCCAGATCCTTTAATTAGTTTATCTTTGGAATAAAGCAAGAAATTGAGTTTGACTTCCGTTTGGCTTTTTTAAATGTTGTGAAATGTTTTGGGGTTGCTGCCATGTAAGGTGTTTTCCTGGGTTGCTTGCCATGCAGATGCAGCCAGCCAGTTCTCTCCATGGCCAGCCCCAGATAGGCTGGTTTCTGTGTTTGCCATTTGGCCTCCGTTCCCTCCCATGACGCTGGAGCGTGTTAGTGACAATAGCCACAGGACTGGAAAGTGGACATCTGGTGCACCTGTCCAGCCCCACACGCACTCATACACACTCCACCATCTTCTATTTCTGAGAGAGTACATTCAGCTTGTGTGTGTGTGTGTGTGTGTGTGTGTGTGTGTGTGTGTCTGTGATGATGATTCGGTGGTCATGTGTGGTGAAGCTTGGGATGGCTGAGACCTGACTACTGGCCCACCAGCCAACTGGTTGACCATATGGATAGAAGCTACAGCCCTTCACTCTGCACTCTTTCTTTCTTTTCTCCTCTTCAACCTCAACTCCCCCCTAACCCCCCCCATCCCCAACCTGCTCAAGTATCCCTCCTCACCATTGCACTCCTGCTGACTTGCCCGTTCTTTTTAATGAATCATTGGGTTCACCTGCACCAGAGTGGAAATTCCACCCTCGTCATCCCCCGTGTGTCACATTGGGTTTTATTTCCTGCTCCTGGTGGAGGTTGAGGGGGACAGGCAGGCTCGCCATGCATGGAAACTGTAAGATGAGATGAGATTTTAATCATCCCCCTGCCGAAATGGCGCTGTTGTATGAACAAGTAGTAATAGAGGAGGAAATAACTGACAGATATTAACAGAGCAGACACTGTTAAAGAGGCTGTCCTGAACCAACCATGTAGCATCATCAAATCTTATTCCTTTCACTTTACTAGCCATATTTTAGCAGATGTAGTATGTAGCTTATTACTCATGTATTTAAATCTCTTGTTCATATTGCAGCTGCACACCAGTTGTAGGTGCTAAAACAATGAGCTGAAGTGGATGCAGTGTCTGATTATTCTCTGGACGACATCCAGCCATTTGACCTAGTGGTAATATAAAAATGACAGAGCACAATTTTGGAGCCTCATTTTTTTATTGAGGGTCATCTGCTCTTATGAAAAATTGTCCTTATTGTTAGATGAGTAGCGACATGAAACAGCATTAGCATGTCATTGTTGGCTACAGTCGGCTTCAACACAGGTTGATAAAAGAAAACTGAGCCTGTATGAGTACACAACTATCATCAACTCTCTCTCTCTCTCTCTCTCTCTCTCTCTCTAACTGTGTGATGAATCACACTTCTTCATTTCCCATCACCCAAACTCCTCTGATGTGCCTGTATATTCACTTCTGCCAGTTTTTCCTCTGCCCCCCTTTACGAGAGAAGCAACAATTAGTGTGGGTCTCACGGCGGTGCTGGCCTCATACTTTACTATTACATCACCGGGAACCTATTCCCAGCCTACACGCAGGCGGCTTTGCAACAATGCTATTACCCAGGCCAGCCCATAGGAAATAGACTGAGAAGAGAGCTTATTGATTGTCTCTGTGTGAGACCTGCTTGATTTTCTCTCACCTGTATCACCTGTCGGTAGCTTTCTTATTTCTGTCTCCCCAATACATTACACCCAAGGCTGCAGGGGAAGGAAAGAGAAGCACACAATTACATATAGAAATACAGAGTAGAGTAAAGTAGAGTAGAGATAATGAGTAGAGTCAAATCAAAGCTATTTGGCCTCTCAAACACTTCCCTGTGTAGCACCCTCGCAGTATCTTTTCACGTGGCGAGAAGCTTTTTGGCATTGGCCGTGAAAACAGTCAATTTATTATCTGCCCTTTCCTGGCTAATTTTGTTTCAGTGCTCACTAACACACCACTGTTTGATTTACAAGAGGCTATTTAATATTCATGTGTGCCTGGGAGACATCAGCCAAACTCTCTAGAGACAGCCGGAGATTTATTGGCTTTGTGTGCTTTTTTTTTTTTCTTTTTCTATTGTGTCTATCTGCAATCGAATACTGAAACTGCAAACTTGTTTCATCTCGTTCTCAAACTGTTGTCTTTCGCATCTCAATTATCTTTCATGCTCATTGTCTTTCTTTGTCTGCCTTTATCTTATTCCTCCTTGTCAGGTCTCTTTCTTTTTCCCCCTCTTCCTCTTTTTCCCGCAGCTTCTCCTGACTCACAAATACAGAAACGTTTTGCTGATGATAAAATGAGGTTCTTCCTCCATCTCCTGCAGGCGCCATATGCCCTGCCTTACAATGACTCGTGCACTGCTTCACGGAGTGCAAAGGAGGGGATTAGAAACCAAAGGACATCCAATAATTCTGAATGTCACCATCACTAAATATTAAAGTTCTTTTAAACACCCCAAAAGACTGTTTGGCACCTGCTGCCATGAATGCATGACACGAAGGAAGGAGTGTGTTATTCTAGAAGAGAAATCACATGTCTTCGTCAGTGTGTGAATTTATCAACGTGTTGACACTCGCAATGCCGGTATTTCCTCTTAATATGTATGTGTCCCTGAGGTCCAGATTGGCTGGCGGTTTGTTGCCCGATCCTGCATCTCTTGTTTGCGTACATCACACAGAAGCACACGTGTGCACACACACATGGGACGCAGAGAGGAAGCCAACTGTCAGCAACCAGAAATCATCAGGACTATCATCTGCACTCTTCTCTGGCCTTGTGTGTGTGTGTGTGTGTGTATAGATATATATAAATAAATACAGTCTGGGTGTGTAGAGGGGCTGAGGTGAGTGATTGCCTTGTTTCTGTGGGCGGCAAGCTGTGGCGGTTTGCTCTCACTGTAAATTTAAAAGAATTCTTAATGGAACTCCAGAGCTGTCAGACCTCAAAGTGTTGCACCTTTTTTTTTTTTTTTCCAGTGGTAAAAACGATGTGACGGGGGTAGATCTGCACACAACTTCATGCTCTGTCATAAGAAGGAAGACGTCAGCGGCATTAGCAACACGATGGGTGATAGCTTTCAAAAAATAAATTTTGTCAAATCCTGTAGGGAACTTAATCTCTGGCTGGATTGTGTTGTAATTATCAAATGAACCTCTGTATTTATCAATGGAAACTGAGTTGCGAGACGGTGGTTGGAGTTGCTGGAGGGTGTATAGTGCATAGGACTGTCACACCACAGTCCTGAGGTTGACTAGAGTTCTGTGTTTGCTCAAGTTTAGGCCACAGAAGCCACATTAGGTTGTGTTTTTTCTTACAAAGCTGAACTGTTCGTCTCTAATACCACCTCTCCTGTCAGTCTTAGTGAGTCACCTTTATCAAAAAAGGTCGATACATGTCTGTACTTCAGCCACACGTCTGAAAAGTGTGAATTAAATATGATACTTTTGAGCAGGAGCGAGGGATGATGAAGGAAGGAAAGAACAGAGACATGACGGGCGATAAAAACAGGGCAGCAGATTAGGTTTTGATAGTCTGTATGGAGCAGGAAGGCGACAGCCAAGATGGATATCTGATTGGCTAATGCGATGAGGCGGGTAGCGACAGAGGGCATCCCGTTCTGGCCCCCACTGTCTTTCGCTCTTTTCTTTCTCCCTCTCGTTCTCTCTCAGCCTTGACGGAACAAGACCACCCATTGGGGACGTCTCTGATCAATGCAGTCATTATCCTTGCTGCTCACACGTAGGGGACAAATGAGGGAGAGATGTGCTATGACTAGGTCAGAGCGGTAGCAAATGTAAATGTGTCCGGTGAAATATGTTGGTGAATGCCGCACCATTAGCCGCGCTGCAGAGCGAGCTGACTCTCTGGCCTCAGGTACAATAACAAGTGGAGATCTAGGTTTGTCTTTGCCTTTCTCTCTTTGCTTTTTTATTTCTTACTGTGTCTTCACCCTTCTTTCCTTTCAGTTGAGATAAAGCAATATTAATCACAACTTTCTGTATGTAAAGTGTTCATTTACAGTTTAGTTTTTTATGTATGCACCATGAGTGATATAGTATGTGTCTGTGTGTGTGTGTACTGTATGTCAAACACATGGAGGCTGAGTCCCAGTGGGATAGCAGCGATCTGAGTAGAACAGTGTAATGATTTCTGTCTGTTAGCTCTGTACCACCTGTACGCTCACCAGTGTTTGCAGACCCGACATGTCTGTTTGCCGTTTCTTAATGGCTTCACCCAATGGCAATACTCTGGGCTTTCCAGAGTCACGCAACAAAAAGAGAGGGAGGCAGAGACGGACGAAACACATCAAATGAGCAGGAGCAGTTGAAGATGAAAGAAAGGATGGAGAGAGGGTGCAGTGGAGCTTCAGTAGAGATCCTGATGGGGGCACTGGAGGACCTGCTATCGTGTCATTTTTCAGGGACATGTCTCCGTGTCAGATTCTCAAAAGATCTACAGTGTTTGTGCGAGTAGCACGAGATGCCTGAGTTCATGAGAAATGCTAATTAAACCTTGTTTCTTTAAATTATGCTTGAAGCAGGTTGGTGTCCATCCTACAAACACCTATCAGGGAGTGCTTAAACGTAGCCTCAGAGAGGCTTAAGCGATGTTCTAACAACAGATTGCCCCTTTGAGATGCTGTCAGAACTAATGGCCACTTGTATGAATGCTCAAGATGCTCAAGTAGGATATAGCAAAGCTCA
The DNA here is from genome assembly GCA_034779795.1 of Ctenopoma multispine. NCBI lineage: Eukaryota > Metazoa > Chordata > Actinopteri > Anabantiformes > Anabantidae > Ctenopoma > Ctenopoma multispine. The sequence continues at coordinate 5,468,976 of JAUYWH010000015.1, read as the reverse complement.
GCAGATTCTCCGAGTAGCATTTTTTTTTTTTCCTGAGTGTTGGTTTGAACATGCAAAAAGCAATCTGCAGTTACGGTATGACATGATGAGCAGGGAAATGAACCATGCAAACACAGAGACTCCTATGGACAGCTACAAACATACAGGGTACTAGATGCACACAGACAACACAGGAATGGAAGTATTTCATCTAAGTGGCTACTTAAACAGAAACTGGGTTTGGAGATACCAGATCTCACAGCCTATCCACATTTTTTTTTGGGGGGGGGAGGCTCGAACTAACTCTGTTTGTCAACCAGTGTCAGATACAGCAGTTTGCTTGTAACACTGCCACAAATAAACATGACAGTGTATCCTCTGACACTCTGCAGTATTGTGCATGATTGTAGTTCAGAATTTTTTTTTCCCCCTTCTAGCAAGAACTGCATTTCCATATTTCCCAGAGTTGGACAGCAATGACTGGTAGCACAGTAAAGCCGGACGCCCTATGGTCTTGTCACTGTGTGTAAATCAGAAGACCTCAGTATCCTTCCTCACCCATGGCACATCTTTGCTCCGACATATCGGCCTGTTTTTCTCCTCAACGCTGCTGAGATAAGTTGTCTACCCCCAGGGAGAGGGCTGCATGTGAACACACACTCAGACGTTCACACTCATCCCCCCCAATGTCAGTTGATCCCCTCTTAGAAGGTGACGGTTTTTGTTTGCCCATGTCCTGCTGCGCTCTCCCCTGGAGCAGAGCTGACATCAGAGCATTGCACCTCAATCATGCACAGTCATAAACAGAAAACAAGTCTGTGACATCAAATAGATAGGGAAGAAGAAGGAGAAGGAGGAGAGGCAGGGAGGAAGGAGAAGAGGCACCAACACAGGAGGGAAATGACTTAAACAAAATATCCCTCAGGCAGTTTGGAGACTTGGGTCGTAAGGGTGATTGGAGACCGGAGAGAGGAGGTATCTGTTAGAATTTTCTGGAGGGCAAACTGCCTTACAGCGGCAGTTGTTTCAGTCACACAGGCTGAGATGCATTAATATTGGATTGTGCTGCACCTTGCCTGTACACAGGCCAAGAAAAGAGCATTTCTATCCTGTGCTGCGAAAAAGGCAACAGAGACAACACTGTCAGTCCTGTTAAAGCAAAGGTTGAAGGTCAAGCAGTAGGAATAAAACAGAAGGCATTATGTGGGACTCAGAAGTCTTGCAGTCTGGAATCTTACATATTTCTCAATAAATTTTAATATTCATGACTAAATAAGAAACAACAATTATTAGGAGTTTGACTTCGGTTTTTTAATATTAACAATTAAAACGCAACAATGGATCAAATGACTATGTGTAACGTGGCAGGTGTAGCTCTTTCCAATGATCCCTCAGAGATTTGTCCTCCAACTCTTGAGCTTGACAGAGCATTATAGTGCCTTTCAGCTCATTATTTTGGTTTTGTGACTGCAGTCTCATCAGGGTAGGTTTTAGACATATGGGAAAAACAAACTCCAAACAACCTATCCAGCATCAAATGGCTTCAAGAGTTGGTGGAGACCAAAATCAGAGCTAAAAAGAGCAAATTTCAGACCTAAAATGATCAAATAAGCTGACACATGGATTCAAGTGAATGATAATGTTGTTCTTTGTGCAATTCAAGTGCAAACTCATAAGGAAACGTTGCAGGAGATTGCATCAGTACTTGGATTCCTCAAATGCATTCAATTGCATTGTCTCCCATTCACTTTGCATAATGGAAGCGCAATGTGTCTTTGGCTTTGTTCTGGATGCTGATCATTGGTTGGTGTAATGCAATAAAGCTTCTTATTAAGTCTTCCAGCTCTCTCTCACACACACACACACACACACACACACATATATATATATATATATATATATATATATATACAGACATCTAACAACAGCTAATAATTTGTTTGGGTGTCCACTGACCGACGGCCCCTTGTGTGGTGCCAGTAAGACTGTTGTTGAAAGATGCCTCGTATTCTTTCACAAGAAGAAGCGATTGCAGATGCCTTCTGGCTAATGGAGTCATTTAGGGGAGAATGGTGGCGTGTGTATGGCACTTCTGAGCCACCATGCTGAGGCTTGCTGGAGAGGACTAGACGGCGAGTAACATTACAGGGTGTAATTACTTCAAGCACCATTAGTAACACAATAACGTCTGTGCTTAGCGGAAAACAAAGTCCAGCATGCTCGCTGAAAGTATCTGTGCGTGTGCAACTTGGTTGGTGTGTGTCTGCACAAACAGGTCCTCCTATTCAAGTGATTAACAAGTAATGAGTAGATTGCTCTGGCAACAGATTCCCTGTTTGCTAACAAAGCACCAGTGGAGGTAATGACTTGTCACTACAAAGCATTTCGCAGTAGCCCGCTGGCAGACACCAAAGTGCTGCTATGGATTCAGCCGGTACAACTCCAGGCGCACTTTGGTTCATAACCCTACTTCACATTGTGGACACTCGTGAGTAAGGTTAACAGTAAAAGTAAGTGAGTAAATTCAGTCAGCGTACCTCCATGTATGAATTCATTGAGTGTAACATAAATCATGGATTGCTGTGTGACTAAAAACATATTGGCAGCCCAATATGAAAGAAGGAATGTAACTGCATGTGGAAAGAGAATTTTCTGACATTGACAAACGTCATTATAAACACTTGTCAATATCACTGACGCTGACAAATGTCAATGAGACAAATGCCCCTGTATTGAAAGTGAATCTGTCGTTTCTGAGAATAATTATGAGTGAAGGTCTACAGAGCCACATCTCCACAAGTGACCGGCTGAACATTTTCATTATCCAGTATTACTGTACATTCAGACATTTAACAACAATGTACCTTTTCATCATCATCAACCGTGACCTCTACAGTCACATTGACAGCAACCAGAATTTGTCAGACTCAGTAGAGAAATTCCGGCTCCATATACAGTATTGATGACGCTATTAGAGCCCATCCTCGCTTCCAGCTTTGTTTTATTTTAATCATCTATGCATAATGACACAGTGAAATGTTTAATCATTTATGTGTTTATCCCCAAGCTGCATTGTTACATTATAAGTGATGGCCTGTCAGACTCAGGAGAGAGTTTCCTAATGATTGGAAAGTCACTAGTCATTAGTTTGTAATTGCCTGGTTTTCGTTGTCTATTGATGAAGCACTTTAATTATTCAATTATTATGAACCAACTTTATAAATATTTATTTCAAAAGAAATTATCCCTGAACAGTAACTAACAGCACATTACAAGAAATGTGAAATAAATTGGTTCAAGAGGCAATCTGACTATTATACACCTTATGTTCAACATTATTAAACAGCCAAAGTTAAGGCAAAAAATAAGATTCTGTGCTTATCAGAGAGACTGGAGGAGCACTGTTAATTATATTGCCACATGTCCGACCTCTACATTGTTGATGTGTCCATGCCGGTCACATCTCATGGCAGGCCTCCAGAGACTGAGAAGTGACCAATATAATGCCAAAAAAAAGGGCACAACACAGAGCTGCTGTAGAAGTCAGTGGCTTTTAAAGTACAAATAACACTGAAGCCAGTGATGAATGAAAACCCAACTCATTCAATATGATAGCACCACAGGCAAAGAAGTGTTCAACCCCAGTGCACATTAGGCTGAACGTCCTCTAAAATTAATGCTTGGTGGAGTAAATTACATAGCACAGCATTGCTTCCAGATGATTATTACTATTTGCAAGAGTAAGAAGATGCTGGGTGTACGGCCTTGCTAATTGTTGTATTAATGCAGATTCAAGGGCCTCTTACGTCGAGTGTTGGCTTTTAGTTGAAAGTACCATGACAAGCAAAAGCTGACTTCACTCTGAGCTTTTACGTGCTGCTGCTTGAATTGCCAATTCAGAACAGTCTATTGCAAATGATGAGTTTTCAATATAAAATAAAATATGTTAAGCTTGGCAGTTTACTCCTGACCTTGGAAACAGCAGCTGACAAAAAAAAAAATCTTGTTCCAGTACTTTGCATGATCTTTATGAGCAGATGGATCTTGCTTAGTGGCACTGGAAGTGTAGGTATATTTGCACTTTTCAGACTTCTTGTCCCTGCTGGCTTAAAAGTTGAGCTTCATGCTAACATTCAGACAGGAATCCTGCTCCTCAAGGAGCACTGCCCTGCTTGTTTTCCAACTATCCCTGTCCCACGCACTGCTGATCGCCTGGATGAAGTGTGTTCTGTAAGAAGTCGCAAGGTACCAGCTCTCAATACAGCTCATGAACTCAATTCAATTCAGATGACGGTGGCATAGCCAAGTATGTTGACGTCAAGCTTGATTTTTGTAGCCATGATTACAACCTGCGTAGTACCTGAAGGGCTTGGCAGAATGGAGTTGCTATCATCCCTAAACCTAACAAAGTAATGTTTGTGTCTAAATGTAACCCTACTTCAACAGTATATTCATTCCTCAATACAAGTCATAAATGCAATTCAATTCAGTTGATTTTTAAAGCACCAAATCCCGGCAAATTTCACAATGTAAGGAGAGGAGATGATTTATAAAGGCGTAATCAGTTCAAGGAACATGACTGCAGACATATTTTTTGTTCTACAGTGAGAGTCTATTAAGATCAATGGAACCACATTCAAATATTTCATGTATTAAAAAAAAAAAAACAGGTTTCAGCTCTAAAGTCTGACCTTATTGCATAACTGAGTGCATTAGTTAGTGTGAGTAAATGTGTGTGTGTGTGTGTGAGTGTGTGTGTGGGTGAGGGACAGAGAGTGAGAGATAAGAGGCTGGTAGCGGCTCCTGACTGAGAAGATGGACTGTTATGGCCTCATTGATCTAGATCTCTCACAGGGAGCCCATTCCAATCAATACACGTACAGGTGGGCGACAGAACTGCTGCTTTTTTGGACCACTGCCCCTGCAATACACGCTCACACTGTCCCTCCATCGCTGGTACTCACCTACACTTCTTTCACGCCACCCACCCAATCAGTCTCACACAAATATTGTATGCTCTTGTTTTGTTGTTGTTAAATGGCCACGGCCTCTTAAGACGTCTGGTGTGGGGGCACATGAGTGGAAGAGACGAAGAGGAGGAAATAAAAAAGAAGGGAGGATAAGCGCGCGTTTCAGGTGTGAAGCTTTATGACATACTTTATCGATCCCCTTTGGGAATATATGTGGGGGGAGAAAAAGAGACATGTTGATGTAAGTGTGAAAGTGCACTGTATATGCACAAGTGTGAAGGTGATAGAGGGAGGGAGTGTGAATGAGAGTGTCCAGGGGACACAACAACACCGTCATCTCCTGTTAGAAACCCTATCTTTGGGTAAAGACACTGGTGAACTGAGGACAGCTGCCTTTTTGTGTGCGCCGTGAGGTAGAGGGTGTTTGCCGCTGTTCCATCTCACCTTGTGTCTCAGGTGGGAGGTGGGAATGAGATAGCGGCTCTCAGTGGGCTGCAGACAAGCAGATGGAGAATAAATCAATGAGAAAGAAGCAAGAAAATGAGGGGAGAGAGGAAAAAAAAGGGAGGGAAAACAATTTTGGTTCCCGCTGCGGACACAAGAGGCTGGAAAATCCCTCATGTCTTTGTTGCCATATTGGTCCTCGGTAGAGTGTGCGACAGTTTGGAGGGCAGTCAGTCACTTCATTAGATTACTCAGTATCTGCTAATGGCAGCGAGTGAGCACTGTTGGTGAAAAGTGGTAGCAGGAGATAACTTTTAAATCTCTGTGACTCAAGGGAACAGTAGTGACAGTGATGACCTTAACTTTTGCCTTTTGGAAAGTACTGCCAAGATAAAACTACTGCACAGCAGTTCCCCCCTGTGCTAAATCAGCCTGGTTTGGTTCAGACTTTGTATTTTGACAAATTAAATAGTTTTCAGTGTTATCATGCAGATTACAAGCTTGAAATTAGCACAAAGTGATGGCAGCTGCAAGCTTAATTGAATAATGCTTGACTGACAGTGTAAAAATTGTGGAAATTGTAAGAAGTGAGCGCACAGATATAGTGGAACTTCTGAGCAAGGTACATTTCAATCTAGGTATCCTGAAAGGTAGGTTAAAGCTGCACTGATCAATGTTTTTATTTGAGGGAGGCAGTGCAACATGTAAACACGGCATTACATTATAAATATGTTAGCATACAAGATTATAACACTAGTTGTACCCTTCTGTTCACTTGATAAATGTACAGTACAGCTGTTTGCTTAACGTTGTCTGGTGCTGGGTGGGTAGCGCACAGTGGACTGGTTTAGGGGTTGTTGATAAAACCAGGTTGGTTTAGTTGGAAATGGCACAAATGGCGAAGGTGAAGAAAAACATTAAAGTTGCAGGTCGGCAAACCAAAACCATGAGGTGAATGGTGCTAAGAAGCTCTGTACAGCCAAAGAGAGGCAGAAAACAATCCACTATAGTTTAGATGTCTTAGTTTAGGTTTACGCCTGTGGTACAGTGGTTTGTTTCAGAAACAGTAGAAAAAATAAACCAGATCAAATTAAAAAAATCAAGATTCTCTGAGTGAATTATATCACTCAAACATCTGAGAGATGTTCAGTTCCAGACACAGCACTATTTTATTTTTTTCCAGTATATTTACAGACATTGCGGATAATCATGCTCCTTACAAAACCTTTAGAATAAAAAAATGAATCCAACCCCTGGTTTTCACATGAATTCGCTCCAGCCATTCATAGAAAATAACTTTGCTTTCATTGTGTGACGGTAACAGAACAGTATTCTGGAAACCAAGAAAATCCTAAAAGAACATGTCCTCCGTTCTGCTCCCATCAGGAATCAATGACAAAAATGAGCCTTTTGTGAATCAAAGTGATTTTTTTAAAAAGATTTTCTGATATTTCTTTGCATTATGCAGAAAAAGTTTGAGCTATCAAAATGCTCCCCCTTATAGTCTCCACTTGTAGTTTTTCACTTTTCTCTCAGCCCTGCCACATATTCAGAAAGACTGTAAGCCTGTAGGTTACATGCATTTATGTTATTAAGCCTGAAGGAATATGTCACATGCTGCTGACATGTTAATGTAAGTTTATCTGGGTTTAGCTTTTCTACGTTTTGTATTGTGTGAGATTTCTGCTGTTACACTTTCTTAGATTTAGATAAACTGCCTTAAATTGTCACTGAATCGCCATATTTAACAAAACCATCGTTCAGTCATTCGTCATTTCACCTGACCAGGCATTGCATTCCGCGTTCTGGTGGAGCAGAAGAAGATGTGGGGTTTCCATGTGTTTTTGGCTGATATTGTGATACCTTAGTAGCCTGAGCATGGCCTGTATAAAGGTATTGTAGTAAAAGTGGTCTGGGTTTAGTAGCAACCTTGTTACCAGGGAAAAAAACACTGGGCCAAAAAATGGGAAATTACTTTTTTATCACTTGCACATAGAAACTATCAACAGTTGTGTGGTTCGACTTGTGAAGTCATTTGTACCTAACTAGGAGGTCTTCTGAACATAGATGCTATACATTTACAGAATCTTTCTACTCTGGTAGTGAATTTTCACTGTCAATAGGTGAATCATTTTCTATTTTTGCTATTTTGTTAAGTTCATTTTGGAATATTTTAGCACCCAAATCCATTTCACCCACTCAAAAAATGTTATTAACTACAGCCTGCATCGTCAGTAGGGTTATTTTGCATTTCTCTGCTTAGAAAATTCAAATGATTACAGTTACCAAATTCAGATTTCCACACTCCTTTGCTCTCTGACACTTCTGAATTTTATCAGTTTATATATATATATATATACAAAAAAAAAGAAACAAGATCCAGACTGTGTGCAGAATGAGCACAGCTTGAAATACCACTCCATCTCAGCAGAGACCTTTGATGTCTGATGTTCTTTAATGAAACATCTCGCTCACATCAGAGCACCCTATTAAATTCCACTCATACAAGGAGACAGAGAGCGAAGGAGTGAGATTGAGAAACCCAGAGCAAGGGAGTGCTGACCTTTGTGTGCACGCGTGGAAGAGTGAGTGTGAGTGTGTGTGTGTGTGTGTGAGAAAAAGAAGAAATGAAACCATACTTCAAAAGAACTTTATTAAGCATTTTGATAGAACAGATATCTAATATCTAATATCACATTTTGATTTATGTGTTTACTTAAACATGGAGAACAGCAAAGAGTGAAAAGACTGTAGGGCTGAAAATAATCATCATATCACTAGTGTACACTACTTATTTGGTCAAAATGCTAACAAACTGTGAAAACAGTGTTTTCCAGTGGTCAGATTGTTTTTAATGCAACTTTTGGTTCAGCTAAAAACATGTTGGAATCTCACTTTAAGTCACCCACACAAACAGTTAACCAGCTTAGAGATCCACATTGTTAGCTGTTGTTTAGTACCATCTGTTACCTCAGCAGTGCTTATGCTACTGCGTGAAAAAGAAAGAAAAAGGGACAATTAACGTAAACTATGAACCCTTCTTTATATCATTATTAAGAAAAAGTGCTGAAGCTAACTGGCATGGGTGCACAGTAGTTTTGTCATCTCCCAATAACTGTAATATAATCCCGGTTTATAACTCCTTATGCAAGACGAGCGTTTACATTATCAACTGGTTTGTGTGACTGTACATTATGCATGTGTTCGTCTCATTCTTTAAAGAAAAAAATCACACTGTAAGGTGACAAAAATAAACACTGGGGGTAAAACGTTATAGAGTCAGATTTAACGGAGTTGGAATAATGATTCAAAGAGAGGAGGAGGCTTTTATGATGTTAAAAATTAAGGACAGTTTTTGTGTTTAGCCATGAGGATGTGAGCACAACAAAAAAAAAAAAAAACACTGAATACACATGCATGTGTCTGTCTTTGCTCATCTATAGGTGTTTGACTTAGCAGTGTTCTGGCCGCAGCTGTTCTTGGCACCTTCACACACACACACACACCAGTGACTGCACGTCTCTAAAGGGTTTGTGGAAAACACACTTAACCTTCCAATTTTATCTAATGTAATATTATTATGTATGCTGTTTAATACAGTTTTGTTGATGCAGGAGCAGCAAAAATAAAAGCTGCTGCCTTTTTTGTCTCTGGTGACCTTTCTCCAGCAACAGCAAGACCACAGTGACCTACGATTAAAAGGAGCTTAAATGAGGCTAATTTCAGAAGCACACAATATATTATCTCTTACGATAACAATGCATAATTCTGGCTAATCCCAGGTGATGACTGAACTATCTGTAGTTTTTTTGGGGGCCAGAGAGGAGCAGAGCTCAGAGCCACAGGTGCAGCACAGCAGTGCTGAGACACAGCAAATCACTTAGCAACCACTTTGCCTTATTACTCAGAAGCCACCAGGGTCCTGTTAGTGTATTAGCAGGGTATTCAGCTCTTTTCATTAGTGCCCCTGGCTCATATCTGATTTCACCTGGGTCACAGATGAAATGATTTTTTTTTTTTTTTTAAATGAAGATCAGATTTGAGGTTTTATTTTTTGGATTAGCCTTGGCATTTTAAATCTTCCCTGCTTCAGTCTTTTTCTTCATCCGTCTTACAAAGCTTTATCTCCTTGGCTGTCTGCTGTCTGTGGCTGTATACAGGAGGGAATCCGCTTTGACTTCTCCTTCGTGGCAGTGCGAAGACCTGCTGCTGATTGTTGCGGCTGAGTCCAGCTCAGTGCAGTTCAGCTCTGTTTCATCTGGCTGTGTGAATGAGGATGGGCTGGGCTGCCTGAAATCCTCTGGGCTTCAACATCTTCATTTTCCAAAAGTGCACAGATTAAAACACACACACAGAAATCACTGTTTGAAGGAGGCAGCATTAGACCTAGCAGCTGGAGGAGCTCAGCTCACTCCTTAAAGGCTGCACGACACAATTGTGCACATTAGCAGCCTCGAATGTCAACGAGGAGATAGCTGCATTTACAAGTGTTGAGTTACCAGACATCACATGATATGAAGTCTCTTTGGGTCTCCATCTTTTTTATGCCTGGTGGAGTTAGTCTTGTCACATCTTTGATTTTCATTCCAGCATTTCTTAAGCGTAGAGACGCCCAACATTTGAGGCTTCCACTTGCCAAATGCAGCTCCGATTTTTGTTTTCTAGCAACTAAATGTCTTGTCCAGCTTTCAGTCCGCTGACTAGAGGTGTGTTTGGCTCCAGGGCCCACACGGTGCAGGGGTCTTCAAACACACACTGCTGCTGCTCCTCAATACCGCGGGCAAACAGCCGGATCAACTGGCTCTGGACACTGCAGAGAGACACACACACACACACACACACACACACACAGACCACGCCGTTTAGCCTGAATAACAAACCATCAACTTAATGACTACGCTCAATTCAATGAGACTTTATTGTTCATGTGTCAGATGTAAAAGCTACGGAACGGCACCCCCGCGTGCCGACTTGACACTTGCAAACTTGAAAGTGAGATGGCGTTTGCGGTGTGTAAAGCCTAAAGACCTTTACAGAGCTGTGATAGCAGATGTTATAATATGAATGGGGACAACGCGCTTCAATGACACGCATTATAGATCCTGATGGATGCAAGGTAAAAGTATACGGACAGAAAAAGAAGCAGTAAACAGGCAGAATGGCTATTATGGTGAACCATCACCTCAATTACTGCCTGTGTCTGCTACGTGTATGGCAGCCTGTATTATCAATAGAGCACCTGTTGTTTACATGCAGGCTCCAGCAGTGGTTAATATAATGAAGTACAATGGCAACTTATAATTTTCAACCCAGTGTGAGGGGTTTATTTCCAGAATGCTACTGATAGTGTATAAAACAAAAACACCACAAAATGCAACTCAGTAGGTATAATGACTTTGGTTCAGTCAGTGTGGAGCCTTGAGTTTCACTTTCAAATGTGTCCTTCTCACTTCTAAGGCAGAACTCCTCACTCTTAACCTCGCTTTCTTTCTTTTCTGTTTCACCTGGGCTATTACCGTTAATTATCCGCGCAGCACTGTGGCTGGCTCACTCCAAGAACGATTAGCGGAGAGGAAAAAGGCAATAAAAGGACAGACTTCTGCTTTAATTAAAGGGGAGTAGCCTTTTAACATGGGGAGGGCCGTTAAATTAGCAACATTACAGCACCATGCATCATTGACAAAGTACAATGGAGCATGAAATAAATGATGCGTCAAGCAGTACCATGCCGGAAATCTGATAGCGGAGAAAGCAGCAAGTGTGGACAGGGGCCAGTATAATGAGTGTGTGTGTGTGTGTGTGGGGGGGGGGTAGTTCCACAGAGTTGCTAAGATGGTCCAGAAGGGAACAGTGAAACAGTCTCCTGATCAGACACTAGCAGCACTGCTGATCAAATTCCTGTCCAGCCGTGTAGGAGAGCTAATAAGCATCAAGACAACTTACTTCTCCTACAGTATTTATGTACTAACTTCTACTAAATTTTGCAGACTTTAAAGTTTAATATGCAGTTGCTGTGGATTGTTAAATGCTTCGGGGAGTATGAATGCACGTGCAAGATGACAAGTCAATTCACTTTTAGAGCTACTGAAAAGGAAAACATTTGCTGTGAGGTCCCAACCATGATGTTACAATAGGTATGAGGTTAGAACATATTTTACTATGAAAATCTTCCATCATATGGCCTCAATATATGCACTAATGCTCAGGCGTTTGCCAGCTAGAGGGATCCCGTCTATCTTCATTGACACAAAATCTACTTTTTTTTTTTTGTCCCGCGCTTCGTAAAATGGAAAAGTGGAAAATGATTGAAGTGTGCCCGTCTTCCGCAGGCAAAATGATTGTTTCAGTTCCACTGTGTTAAAAAGCCATATACATGAGCAAACATTCATCATTACAGTAAATATTATAGGTTTTTTTCAGCACTGACTCCTAAGTTGCTGATTTGTTTTATATCCCTTGAATTTCTGCAGCTTTGAGTTGGGTACTTTATGACTAACAAAACACAGAAAACCACTAAGTCAATATAAATAACTACTATAACTCAGACTTTTAACATTCACTGGTGATTCTGTTAGTTACCTAACTTGGACGGCAGCCTGAGGCAGGGTCTCCCCATCGCAGGTCCAGCTGCTGTGGGCGTTGCTGTAGTTGCAGGTTGTTTGAGCCGAGCATATGGGACCAAAGCCCGTTTTCTTCGGAGTCTCGCTCAGGTCTTCCAGTGAAACCAGCTCCTGGTGCTGTGGCTGGAAACGAAACTTCCTCACCCGGTGGACCTCCACAAACGGGTGGTCAAACTGGGGAGGGATGAGACGATGAAGAGCGAGAGAGAGATGAATGGACAGAGGGATGGAAGGAACAGATGTAGCCACAGATGATGAGGAGGTTAAGACCCACCCCACTCTCAGGAGAGTTTTATTTTAGAATGTGCAGTACTGAAAGATGAGGGTCAATTCAACAAATGTCTGTGAAAAACCTTTGTTTGGATGTTTGCAGTTTAAAATCAAAAAGCAGTTATGAGTCTATGTGTGTCTTTTTCCATTTTAATATCAAATAACAAAAGATTCAGCTGATAAATTTATTAAGATTTACCCGATACACAGTCTGTTATTTGAGAACATGAAGATTTCAAACATTTAAATGTTTGAAATTGCGCATTTCTCTCTGAAAATATAATCATTACATTTTCAGTTTACTAGCTCCTGGTGGGTGAGGTAAAAAAGTTAATTTCAACTCTATTGTCTTTTTATGGACTCCTGCTGAGTTTATAATGAAAAGTGAAACTACATGTGGGTTTATCCTTCGTTTTTCTTTTTCCCCATTCAGCTGAGAAAACAGGAGATCAAACACAAAACGCGAGAAGGGAGGAAAGACGTCAGACCAAATGGAATTGCGGAAAAACTATGTAAACGGCAAAGGAGTGCAGAGAGGGAGAGGAAGAGAGATGAAAAGAAATTATTTTGTCAAAATCCCCTTTCATCTCACTCAGTGTCGCAGAAAGGTTCAGCTCTGTCCAGTGCACTATTTTCTTCAACTTCACGGGGTGCCACTTTGTCTTAACTTTTCTCTTTCTCACATTTCTTTCTCTCGCTCTCTTCCATCGCTCCCTTTTTCTCTTTCCCTCTCTCATCCCAAAAGGCGGAGTGACAGGCGTTTATTTCACATCAGATCCATTTTATGACTGCAGCCATTTTGCATTCACGCCGGACAGTCTGCCTAAAAGGCTTTCTGACAAGGCCATGAATACGCTTAGTGGCTTCTCACTCCTTGTTTCTCTCTGCTTGACTGGACAGTGACGCTGATATTAAGTGAACTCTGATGCAAAGTCCCACTCGCCCTACTCATACGACTACTTGTCGACCTTACTGCGTTGCAAGTAAAGCAGCAAAGACAGCCTGAAGCTTAAAGCACACCGCATACTAAGTTTTCACTGCCAATACCATACAGTTCTTTGACAACAGTTATAAAAATATATATAGTTTGTATTTTTTATCCCCGATTAGTGATAAAAGGCTAAAGAAAGGGCCTACAGTACTCCCCTATTTGAGCTCAACGCTAACTTTTTAATGCTATGTTATCTATGCTCCTAACAAAAAATATCATGTTGATATTGAGCAATAATGTGTCAGTACAATTTAAGTTGATAGGAATAATATCTTTTTGCAGGTAACTGGTCCAACTAAAGGAGAACTCGTCTAGTTTAACCCAGTAGAAAAATAAATATTGAGTGAATAAGCTGGAGAGAACAGCAATGGGATCAATGATGTACGTGCGATTAAGTGGACTGTGCACTTATTGCTAGTGCGCTTATCCGAAGTTATTGCCCATACATTAAACACTTATACACATTATACAAAAAGCGGTCCTGCATGTCATGTGCAGTTAAATCGAGCGTGCACTTAAGTGGAGTAGACTGCATTTAGGATTCATTATTTTAGTACCATATCAGTACCATATTACATGATAGTCCAAGTCGGCATTATTGTTTTTGCTGGTGGCACTTTAAAAAAAAAAACATCCAATAGTTTTTGAGATAATTCTTTCTAAGCCAAAATGGTGGATCGACCAACAGCCATCCACAGATTCCATTCTAGTTTTCCAGTTGTGTCTCAGATTGCTTGTGACTGTCAGTATTAGATTTTGAGTTATTAGGGAAATCCTCTGTAATAAAAATCACTCTGCAGTAGCTTCACCAGGGAAAGTTGTAACATAATCTTTCCCATGTATATTGGTAATTTCACTCAGTCATGTGGATGCTACAGTATTTCACCAGGACTGTAGCAATCTAGGGACACGCTTAATGCCCCGCAGAGTAGCAAAATTGTTTGCTAAAATTCACTCATTCACATAATTTTTCAGGGCTTGGCTTGACTGTGTTTGCAGCTGCAGAATCCTGTAGCTTTAAAGCAGCAAATCCATAATACCCTACTCTATTCAAACATCATCTCAAAAGTAATACTCATAGAAGTCAGAATATTGATATTATAGAGTAATACACCTCAGGACGCATGTGTTAGCTCAAAACACACTTTGCAATTTCAGACTTTTACCAAGGCAGCTGCCGTAGATGAAATTACATTCAAGATCCTTCTTAATGGGATAAACATCCCGAGGTTCTTCCTGAGGTAATAATTACAAATCACCAGACTTCCCCTGGTAATACTTGTGTTATCCTGCGAGGGCATTAGTCTGGTATCAGCCTGTACTCCCATGCAGCATATCCCTGATGCAGCGATTACTGTTGCCTCTCTGGACCAGGATGGAGGTTATTTATGATACGTGGGAAGGCACAAGGGCTAAGGCATTTGAACTAAAGTGAACCACAGCTGAGAAATTGAACCGAGTCAGCAAATGGAGGTGCTAGCACAGCAAGTGGGCAAGCTCTGCCTTCTGCTCGCTCGTTTACAGACTTAACACAATCTATCTGTGCACAGATTGAGAAACTACTGATGCTGAGCACTAAATCCTGTCACAAAGTGATTGACAGAAAGCATTTTGGGAAGAATCTAATTGTAAATTCCTTACACCTCTGCTGGATCCAAACCAAATTTCCTGCTCGTTTAAGTTCTGGTATATTCTGTAGGGTCACATGCTTTCGTCCTACCTGATCATCTTTGTTGGTGTGTCGAAGAAGGTGTCTGAAGAAGTCCAAACGGGAACACTCCCTGACGAGAATGAGGTCCGCAGTGCCGTCGGCCAGGTGAGCGGACGGCGACAGACCTCTGGGACTGCGGGGACACGCGCAGCTCATATTCGCTGCATTAATTGCAATAAACTTTCCATGGATCATGCTCCAACCACTGCTGCCATCTGAAACAGAGGAGTCTGTAGTTAGTGTGACGCCACTACTCTACAGATTTACTACAGGATAGCTGGAACACAAGCAGCAGGGCCCGAGGACTGGGTTTGGGAACCACTGTCCCAAAATATTGTTAAAAAATAAAGCTCTTAAAACCTGTGTTTTGAGGAATATCCACTTATTTATAATTACATTACATTCACTTGTCGAAACATTGTTCTCCAACACACACCTGAACTACACTACAATAGTGAGGTTATGATAATTCACTCAGCTAGCAGTGTAATAAGTGATCTCACTTTTATTCAGGTTTTATTGCAAGGTCAGTTACATTTGGGATGTCTGTTTTTGTTGTTTTAGCATTTTGGACTTTTTCTGGTTAACTTAACTTCTTCTCTTTTTACTGCATTGTTAAACTCCTCCATCTGACACTGGCGCTTTTAAATGAGCAGACCTTGAGCAGCAGTGAAAATACTGTACTACTATTTGCTCCTCGCAATGCTGTGTTCAACTGCAGTTCCACAGCATGTGCAAAAATGCCACATTTGATTTTGTTTCAAAATTTTATTTAGAGCCTTAAGCTCCCTTACTTGTAGAAGTTAGATAAGAGATTGGAGTAAGTCCCAAAGTCCTGATTCCTTTCAGCCTCTAGTTTGTTTTGTGCTGATGTTCGACTGAAGTAAATAATCTGTACCATCAAGAATGTGGTTTTGAAATGATACTGTGTATTTTGCAAACGCTTTATGAGTCCTGAGGTTACATTCCAAGCTTGTCACACAACAGCGGTGATGCTGATGAGGGGTCCATTAAGATCCAGATGTCTTGGCAGGAATCCTCAGTACAGCTTTAACCGCATGATTGAGCCAGATAGACAACAGCTTTAGTAAAATATCTAAAGCTGAATGTCTTCTGTTTCAAGGAATGATTCACAGTTTCTAAAGAGGAAGACGTATAGATACAAGACAGCCTGAGTTAACCTTAACTTTTCTTGCTATGATTAAATGCACTCATGGCCTCCGAATCTAAAATGACAGATGTGATGGCTGCACTTCACAAATCACTGCTCTGCTCCTCGGAGATTAGCTACTGTTTACAAGTGATGGAGTATCAAAGACACACTAGTATCACCCACGGGACCGCCCGTGCCCGTTACCGTGCAGGGTGACAGTCACTGGAGAAAGCTTCAAAAAGTGATCACAGATGTCCAAATTAGCATCTGACTGTTTTATGAGCACCTCAGAGGGAAAATTATGTGATCTCGGAAAGCAAAACGATTCATTACCTTTCCCCCTCATTTCGCAAAACAAACTTACAGAGGTGATAACGCAAACCAATGATAACAAGCCCGCTGAGGCTGCATAAAAACAACAATATTCTAATTTGAAAGCAGTGATTAAAGCTAAATTTAATGGTAAAAAAAAAAATCGAAAAACAAACAAAAAAAAGTCTAACTGCGGACTGTCGGCTCTGCATTAGGAGAATGTTACCAAATGACTATTTGCTTTTGGACGAGAGGCTGGCTCATTTGTAGAGAAAGTGTGTCGTGCCTCATTGATTCAGCAGTTGTTTGAGATTTCCCCCGCCAGGAAAGAGTGGGGGGAAAAAAAAAACAAACGGTAGCACTGGCGTGAGGCAAACCTCCTGTCAGAGCTGGCAGGGCCAAATTTCTTCCTGATTAGTGGGAGTCTGCCGCACATCATACACAACAACAGGTTACGCTCGCTTTCACATTTACACACCGAGTAAAAGCAAACACACTCCGCAGGATGCTGCAGTCCCAGATAGCCAGGCTGAGAAGGAATATCTTGAATCTAACATCCCAACATTAATTAAAAGAGAAAAAGAACATGTGTGTCTGTGGAGTGAGAGGTTCTCTGAACTGAACTGATAATGAACTGCATGTGTGTGTGTGTGCCACAAAGAAGTGGGACCAGGAGGTGACGCTGTCCTACTTGAGGCTGAGAGGACAGACACCCAGCAGCCTCGTCGGAGGAATATGTAATCTCATCTAGCAGACGCAGGGGTGGATGCTGGAGATTTGGAAATCAATAGGCAAAAAAAGGCTCTGGCGGAGCACGGCGGGGAGTTGTGCAGTGTCACTAAAATCAGTTTATATTTTCTCGTCAATAACTCATCAAGAATCTCATCAAGAATTTTGCCATGCTGCGAGAGAGAAACAGCCCCAACCGAAAATGGAGATAAAGCGAAATAGGAGAAGATGATGTTACTTACACTCAGTCCACCTCAGGTACTTAATCTACCCCAAAAAAGAGAGAAAAATGCAAATCTCCCCTGATTTGTTCGTATGTGACTTGAAGAAAACAACAGACAGTGTGGGATTGTCTCATTTCCTTTTGTTTTTTTTTTGTCCTTTCTTATAAAACACAGCGATACAGTCAAGTAGAAATGGTTTCAAAGTATACAAACAAGAAAAAAACGAGGCAAAGAAATGAGAAATATGCTTCTTCCTGTGATAAATTTCATACATTTCAAGTAACGAACAAAAACTCATACCTTTAGCAAATGTTTCCTTTTCCTCTGACATCTCCCACTCATCCTTTGATGAGGGCTTGTGCTGACACACGCGGCACCTGAAACAGGGCAACGTGGTTTTTACCATCATCAAAGAATCAGTTTTGCTGTGACAGCCAAGCTTTCAACATGCTTAAATCATTCATTAGGTGAGCATAAAGTCCTTCATGGTCTTTAACTGTGTTGATGTGTTTCAGTTAAGTTTGTGTTAGAAATCCTCCCAGGCTTTTTTGTAGTGCACTCGTATTACTTTTTATGGCAAAAATAGGTTGTCAGGAAACGACATTTTCAGAGATGAATGGTTTTTCAGCCTCCATAACAAATGCAAACAATGTTGGCACCCTGCATTTCTTTTTTTTAGAAAAGACTAAATGGGTTCTCAGTCCACAATGAATCAGATGGGCTTCCTGACAACGTAAACCATCCCATTTAAGTTCTGGCAGGTGCACCGCTACTATTGAACTATATCAGATAAGTTAGCAGATTGTAAAACGGTGCCAGAAAAGGAAATTTATATCGCTGGCACTTTATTTACCCAGAGCGACACCGCAGCTTGTCCCTGGGGTTCCCAATGGTGTCCTCGGCGGGGAGGAAAGACACGGTGCCTTCGTAGTAGTTGTGGCTCAGGAACGTTTTCACCCCTGCAACAAAAACAGTGTGGGCCACTAAATGCGTCCATGCAGTGTGTTTTATTTGTTGTGTTTAATTTAACTCTAATTATACCCGACAAGACAATTAAGAGTAAAATTGTTTTGGATAACTAATTAGGCCACTTTTTTCCTCTGGAGGCTGTTGTAGGCTTAACTGCGTAAAAGAAAATACAGCAAAGTTTTAGAGATGCATTATTTATTATAGTGCAGATAACACACAGTTGTATTTAAAACTCTGGTTGTGTATGGTGGTAGTACTCTGTGCAACCCGAACACCTAATTTATCAACCACGCATTCATTTTTCTGCTTCCACTGTGTGTGTGTGTGTGTGTGTGTGTGGGAGCCCACACATACAGAATTAATGGTAAACAAATATAATTGTGAGTAAAACAGACGCACAAACCCCAACTCGTCTATCAACCATAAAGCAACTGATATCTTAAAACTATTCTTCTTAAAATGCAATGCTTGAAAACCAGTTGACCAGTCAGTTTAACAATGTCCAGGGATCCCTGGGTTAAAAACCTGGTTCACGTGTACAGTCTTAGCTCGAAGACTCAGTCGAGTTTAGAAAATGATAGGCTTCATACCTGACAGGTCATATCTAGCAGGACCCAGCCATCTTTTTCTCTCGCTGTCTGTCAACACATCTCCATAGAAACCGTAGCCAAGCAACGAGACAGAGTATCTGAGGAAGGCGTTGTTGTGATGAACTGAACACACATCCATGGGCTGAGAGTCACCTGTTAAAAACACACAGTGACATTTGGTTTACTACAAAATGCAACACACCAACATGAACATAAACCTAAAACCAGCTGCTGTAATATCTATTCAAAGGTTCTTTGTAGCTTTTTTATACAGCGCCGACAGATCTCACGAAGCAAACAGGATGCCATTCTAACAAGACGGATGCTGCAGGTTCTTCTTCTTACCCACAATGATGTGCAAAGCAGAAGAAACAGGATCGTTAGTTCCAATTGTGGCAAAGCAGATACAATCGGTGGACCCTGTGGACAAAGTAGCACATAGGGTTATGGTTAGCTACTGTAGTACTGACATGTTATAGAAAAAGTCTGAAAACTTTTATAGGCATTAAGATCAGTTTATATTAGATATATTTTGTGCAAATTTTTTTATTAGTGGACTTACATTCACGAATGTTCTTGTGGTTAGAATTGACTGTACATGTTTTCTGACTCTACTGGCAGATAAAGGCACAAACATGTCACATAAATACATGCATCTCTTATTCATGGATGCGATCAGTCATAAGGGATCTAGACTTTCATGAAATTACAGTAAATGTCTTAATACTGCAGCCAGTGAATGATGAATTCACTTGAATGATTTTATTGGGTGGAAACAAGACGTTTCAGTCATGACATTATCTTTGGTTAGCTCTGGGCAGTGGGCTCTCATCAGCAAGTGAAGGATAAGATCCCCTACTTTAAGAGAAACGTTCAATTTGACAGTAAATCTTTCAACTGGAGAGGTAATAAGGCGCTATCTCTCTTTTTCTGCGCCACATGGCGTAATTTCAGACCTATCTGCCCTACTTTGATCATCTTCAAGTGGTGAAATGGACCTACTGCTACCGATAAAAGAGAGAGTGAGGGAGTGAAATCTAACTAGTGATGTTTTGAGCTGACTCACAGAGGCGTGACAGAGGAGATCAGGCCTGTCATTCAGCGGTGGACAAACAGATGAGTATGAAGATGAGCTCCCTCTCTGGCTTTCTCCGACTTTCTATGAATCTCACTTATCTGGCCTTTGCTTCTTCGCCTCCAAGCTTCATAATCACATCCGAACACTTCCCAATCGCTCCTGACAGCACAGCACTGCCTGCTTCTTTGCTGAGTGTAAAAGCAGTGACATATGCCATTTGACTCTTCTGAAGCTACACAGTAAAAGCCGACTGACTTTGAATGGATTTAAGTGACGCGCACAGATGTTCTCAGATGTGAAATGTTTTATTCCTCTTAAGTTACTTAACCACAATAGCCTGTTGGCATATTCAGGATGAAGCATCAACTGTCACATGGCGTATCCTCAGCAGAGGTTTTTTTAATTTTATCTTCATCTTCATCTTGACGTGAGATCATCTTTATCTCAGGTACAACAATGGAGTCTAGCAGCTTTTTAGTGCTACCCCCCAAAAAAGGATATTTTTGCTGTAAATATATACATACAATACATAAATATATTCATGGCTACACTTGTGACAGGATCGTATAAGGACAGCAGTGAACCCTTTTGAACTACACAAGTGGATCTTTGAACAACGAGATGTACTTTTCTAACCCCATTCATTTTTTATCAAAATAATCTATTTTAATTGTGTCAAAGCAAATTGACATTCACTTTTTGATCATATTAGCCAAAACCAGTGTAATAGGAACATGTCATTAGCAAATGTCCGACAGAAAGTGTGTATAAAATGTATGTTAATGACTCTTTGACCCAGGGATTTTACTAAGACATTTACGTAAAAGAAATATTGATTGCTCTGTTGATCAAATCACAAAACAAGTACACTTTTGCACAATACATTTTAAAATTGTAGGCAAAAAATACCTGTAAGTCTGATCTAGAATAACGTTCTAGACAATAAGATCATTGGGCGATTATCTAGTTCTTGGTTTTCAATGAATCCTATGAAATCACAGATCATCAGCGGTTATTTCTTTTCATAACTGTGATGAGATGAAACTCAAAGGTGCCTCTTATGAAATGAACCTACTTCTCTTCAACAAGTCTGAAGAGGTTGGACTTGGGTATTTAAAGGTTTATTTAACTCAGTATCATGATGAAAGCAATACAAAGCACTTTGAATTCCACATTTAACCACCAAGGTCCCCTACTAAAATAGCATACCAATCTTGGAAATTGACAGCTCTCATCCCCCCACACTATGTTTTCATTGATGGCTTAAAGTACTAAAGTATGACGACAAGATGTCAGACCTTTCTTCTGTGGTATAAAAAGATTAGACATTACATATTGCAACAAAATTGGAGTCAACACATCTAAATTGTGGCTGTAACTGGGCTAAAAATCATTTACTTTGTCCCCAGCTGATTTTTAAAACCCTCTCCTATTACCGTCAAGCTGTGCACCACATAGCCACATCCTGGTCTCCGTGCACTGTATTTCTGTCCACATGAAAATTACAGTGATTTCATAATGTCGCCCAGCACGTTTCCATTTACCGCACTTGGAATGATTGACCCTCCGCAAGGCTTTAGTGGGACCATACAAATTCTCTTTAAGAGGACTGACAACTGCAAAAGACCTGGTGTGAACTCAGTGCATTCAGCGGTGCGTTATGCTGCATGTGTAATTGGAGAGAACGACAGTGATGGTGAAAGTGGACCAAGAGTTTTTCCATTTGAGAAAAGTTAATGTCCTGTTCTTAAGGCAGATTATAATGTGTCATGCAAGCATTACAGTTCATTATGTTCTGCAAAGTCTGCTGCTGCAGAGAAGAGGTGTCTGATTTTTTTTCTAAACTGTATGAATGAATGTAAAGTCATAATTGTGAGCTTTAAAAATGTATTTTAATTTGTCCTTAATTAAAGAGAATTGATGCCTCTCTGCTGTTTAGCTGTTTTAGCAAAGTTTGTGAAGTTTATGTACAACATGACCGACCTTATTGTGATATAGTGGAGAAATCCTACCTGCAGGAATGATCCCAATGCGTAAAACACACGGCACCAACTCAGCATCTGGTTGATTCTGGTCCACGCCATGGACAGTTTGGGTCCTGGCAACCAACCCGTGCACGATCTCACTGAACATCCCATCTCCACCCACACACACCACCCTGGAGAGATGAGTTTGCCATCAATCTAAAGTACGACGATAGTTTTATATTGTACAAATAACATGGTTTAATACCACATAATGAATCCAGTTACATGTACACATTGTATTGTATATTTGCAAGAAAGCCCAGTTTCTTGAGGAAAATAAACTACATAGCCAGAAAACTTTGACAATAACACAACCGGGCAGCAGGTCTGACTGTGAAACCCCTCAATAAATAAGAATATCACGCTGTGCCACCCTGCATTACAGCTTTTTAAGTCTATCTCAAAAACCTTACAGAAATGGACATATAAATTATATGAACTGCAAAGTAAAAGCATAATGGACTCTAACCCTGCTCTGCTGGACCGAATATCTGATGAATAGAAGCTGGAGTCGATGGGGCACTCGGCAGGAAAAACCTTTTCAAGTTATTGATGCCCTTTATGCTAGACTACCAGCTGCATTTTACCCTCAAATGCTCCCTTTCCTCGTACATCTGAGCAGCAGTGTCATGTACAATTTATGTTAAAAACATAAACTTGACATGTCAGTGATTTGTAGATTTAGACATATTGTAAGTGATTCTAGAGAATGGACACAGCTACACGACTAAAATAGTAAAAACATGGGAATTCTGTTGCAGCTTTCTAGTGATGCCTGTTTTATTACTTTTAAATTTGTACCCCTGCGTTTGTTACAGTTGAACCCTTAATTACAATTGAAAACTTTTAGCACCAAGGAGCGCATATTAAGTACAGGTTTAGATGATTTCCATCTCCCTAAAAAAAAAACCAACATAGCAAAACAGGAAACAGAATGGGTCTACCTGAAAGTCTACTGTTTACTCATCAGAAAAAAACCACAACTCCTCACAAGTAAAGGAATGTCAGACGTTGTCAGAATGACACTGCTAAGTGTGAGAGACACACAAGGCTTTGTCTGAGTTATTACAATGTGACACAACACAGATTACAGCACAACACGGGCTCACGCGGACATGCACAGCATACATTCCAGTGTGTCTCAGTGGTTTCATCACATTACGAAACAAACAGTCAACTCCATGTCAGTCAAGAACCAGTGTTGAAAGCCTGAAAGCAGCAGGTAGCTACCTTAAGTACTCACCCGTCATATTTATCTAAATTAGCCTCGGTTTTCAAGTGGTCCCTGGCATGATTGGCATACTCGGTAACTATGGAAACAAATCAAGTGGCAAGTGTTAGTACAAGTTCAGTGAATGGGAATGTACAGACAAAGAGACTAGACTCTTTATGGCTTGACTAGCACAACAAGCATGTTATTATAGCGCATTTTGTAATTGAAGACAAGGAAAACTATGGCAATTTTGGAACCTGTCATGAAGCTTAATGTTCAGAAGAAGCAAAGGCACAGAATCTAATTCCGCTTTTGTATATTATCCCCTAAAATGAGCTCTGGACCCACGAAAACAATATTTCAGCAGTAAATTGTATTGAGTAGAGTTCACTGTGATGGACCATCAATAGCCCAGACTATGTGTAGCTGTAGCAAACACTTATTGAATAATAGATGTGTTTGGATACCCAAGCTTATCAACTATCACAGCTTCCATTAAGGTGCTGGCGTGATTGATGGCACTATACCGTAAGCCAAATCATATCCTCACAAGCCCCCTTCAGTCCCCGCAAGAGGCCACGGTGGCAGCACAGATCTATAAGGCGAGCCACCGAGGCTCATTTTTTATTTAAATGTTGGAGAACGCTACCGAGAGGGACCCACCGATCACGTCGGTCGAGATGCAGGCGCGGCGAAACAGTGGAGCCACCTTCTGCTCGTAAATACGCGTCCCGCGCCGCTTTCCCCCGTAGGGATTGATGTACACCAGGAGGCTCTTCGGTCGGCTGGCTGCAAAGTGAAGGAGGGGTACGGGATAGTCATTAAAAAGGCTCAGCGTTTACCTTTTTTTACAAATGTGTAACTGACAGCAGTTTGATGAAGTTTTCATTAACCAGAGACCTTTTACAAAATGCTCAGTCAAACTGACTGCTCCCCAAAACACAACTCAGAGAAATAAATGGTGTGTGTACCAACTATGGACGAAGTGTGAAGCAATTCAGGGGTGCTGCATCATTCCGTAATAAAACTACAAAATGGTGCAATGGAGAATACTAAATGGCTTGTTTATGTCTGCTGCTTTATGTGCTTAAGACACAGACTGAGGTACAGCAGCTGCTCAAATTGAAAAAAGAATAGATTGGGATCAAGTGTTAAACGAGCACAAAAGAAATGTGGGGTGCGATATCGTTTGGCAATAAGACAAAAGTTCCATTAGATTACATAAATGGATTGTCAGTGGGTGATGTAAAGGTGGACTGTGGAGGACGCTATTGGACACACTGTGGTTTCATCTTCACAATGAATGTAGTTAATTTTCTTGAATTGATTCATCCTCCCAGCAAAATGGGGTCAAGCAGACAATTTCAAATGGGTTAAGCCCATCTTGCACTCCCATTTTACATGATCCATACACACCAACTCCTCCAGAACATTATAATAACAATTTTATGGTAGTATGTTTAGGAAACCGTACAGTAGTGCAGCTTAATGTTAAAGGTATTTGTGCAACCAGTTATTAAAATATTTTAATCTGTAGTATGTGGCACTTTTATGACGCATAATCTAATAAA
The DNA here is from genome assembly GCA_034779795.1 of Ctenopoma multispine. Taxonomy (NCBI): domain Eukaryota; kingdom Metazoa; phylum Chordata; class Actinopteri; order Anabantiformes; family Anabantidae; genus Ctenopoma; species Ctenopoma multispine. Next base: position 5,444,125 of record JAUYWH010000015.1, on the reverse strand, counting down.
CTGATAAAGATGAAGTTAAGTTCTGATTAGAGCCAAAGTACGTCATCACAGCTGATAGAGAGCATCATTAAAACAGTACATACTGAGTAACGACAGCTGCTCATTGATAACTTCGATCCACTGCTCACAGAGTCCCCGGCTGGCACTGTGGAAGGTGACATCACTACATCGCCACTGGTGCTGCCCTGTCCTCCTCACATAAAAAACTGTAGATAAATAAAATGTTAAAAAGGCAAAAGCAGCAAGGGTTGAACCTTCAGTCTTTTTGTTACACTCTAACCTCTTAACAACTAACACAACATGGCTCTCAGAACAAGAAAGGAAAAAGTGTGTCATCAAAAGAAAGATGTTCATCAATGCAGGAGAATTCCTGGTCTGATTTTAGAGATAACAGCAAATGTGCTAAATAAATCATCTGATAGGGTTTTTCCATTATGTTTGCCAACCGTGATCTAAAAATACCTTCCCACATACTGTATGTCATACTGTGAAACACCCATCACAGTTTCAGATTTGTTGACTATTTTAGGCTTTATGTAGGGCAGGAAATAGGTATCATACTTTGTCCATTCATTCTTCTTGCACATACTACATCTCTCAGCACTTTCTCAGCCTGAGAACAAACCCTAGCTTCATTCTTATCAGCTGGGTCAATCAGATGTGTGAAATGAAGGTATGAGGGAAATGAAGAAGTCAGTTAAGTAAAACTGGGCCCCGCTGATATTCAAACAAAAAAGCAAAGCAAATGGTGATGGAGTCACATAATATCCTTCCAGGAACATTGCTGAAATATTTACATTAAGGAACAAAAATTCTCTCACTAAGCACTTTGACAGCAGATTCACCCACTAAGCATTTTAAAGTCAAATTATCACACTAAGCATTTTTTTATCAGATGGGAAAGTTAACTTTTCAGGCAAGTTCTTCGCTTCAAATCACTTACAGTACCTCGTACTTACAGTCGGGTAGGCACAGAGATGTTCAGAGTGGGTGTAAAATTATCCTTTAATAAGTTACATAATCAGGATGTAAGTGAGCAAGTGATGGGATGTACCTTTGAAAGTTTCCACAGACAGTGGGAATGCAGTTGTGTCAGACTCAACACACTCCAACGCCAGTAAAATCTCAAATTAGCGAGGTAATTTTTTAACATTTGAGTGTGATAAATAATGTAAATCCAATCTTGTTTGGATTTAATCTAAAGGCTCAAAATCAAACATTAGCCCATAAGTAACTGGCATGCTGCCATCTTAGAGTCAGTCAGCTAAGCAATGAATGACTCTGTTGTTAAAGCATTGCTTTCAGACTTTGGAGCTTTCTGCGGGCTTATTTCCAGTGTCAGATCAGAACTTGGCACACTTACCGCAAAATGTAGCATTAACCTACTACATTAAAATGAAAGTGGCAGTGATGAAAACGGGCTTCAGGCTGTTTTGTTGGAAGAAACAAAGGATGCTGCATCTATTCCTTAAAGGAGCACTTTAGAAATTTAGTATTGCACTTCCACAAAGCTTGAGATAAACGGATAAAAAATGATAATGCAATACTTGAAACTTTTAGTTCCTACATTTCCCAAAATGCAGCGTATCATTTTCTAAGACTTAACAAGACTCCCCCAAAATACAACTGTTGTCAAAAGTTATGACTGGGACAGTGACTTTGAAGAAAAATGTAATTCTAAGAATACGTCCATAAAATTCAGAGTGGTCTTGTCTTTACCTGTGAATGCATGGTGTCTTCTTGTACTGAGAGCTTTTCTGTCGTCTTCAGTCTTGTGGACAGCCAGAATTTCACACACCTGAACAACACGACTGTGAGCTGCAAAGACATTAATGAATCACGTTATATAAAAACCAAAGTATGACGTTCTTTTTCTGGCAGTTAGTCTGTAAACACATTCTCACATGTACAGTACATAAACACACATCAACAACCGTCAAAGGCTTAAATTCAATGCAATTCAATTTATTTGTAATTTATTAGCATTGAATGACAAGTCGGGCCATAACATGATAGGATGAGCATAGAAAATCAAAATGAAGGCAGAGAAATAACTAAAGAAGACCACAAACAACAAAGATATGGACTGTGTTAGGAAGGTGATGCTTAAATATTCTACACTAAATCAAGTTTTCACTTGTGAGCTGTTTCTATATGTAATTGAGAAATCCTGAGCATTCAAGCATAAATGATGGTCATGGGACAGAACATACTCAAAAGGATACTTTTGTACGAGTGAAGGCCAATATTACTCGCAATGAATTTAACTGACCTCTTCAACTGCATCACATACAGACATCCCGCTCTCTCCTGCAAATTTATTCAGCTGATATGGTGAAATGGATGGGAGGGAGGCATGACATATTATTTTTCTCCCGGGAGTCTGAGGGAATAGGATTTCATTTCTTTCTCAAATAAAGATGATGCACCATGCAGGCATGAATAACTTTATGGCCATCGATATTCACATTCTGACAAATAGGAAGAAGAGTTATGGCCATGTGGGTAATGGCTTTATTTCAGAAAAAAAAAAGTGAGTTTCATCCCAACTATTTGAAAAATGGCACCCAGTGTTCTGCCAAAGTGATTGTTGGTGTTGAATTAAAAATATTTAATGGATTACAGAAATTTATTATGACTTACATATTTCATTCATTTTCTAAACTGATTTTTCTGGACAGGGTCCCAAGGGAAATGAAACTATCTGATCACCGGTCACGTCGATCATGTATCACACATGTTGGATCATGTACGTACAATTATAGTACACTAGAACACAAAACACAACAGAAGCAGCTAAATAGAATTCAGCCATCATTAATTTTATTTACAGCCATGCTTTACATACTGTGATACTACGTCCAAATGTCTCATTTGAAAAAGTGCTAATTGACCTAAATCTTGACTATGAGATTTAGGTTAATATACACTAGGTCACGCTGAGTAACACACCTGTAGAGTATCTTACACAAACAGAGCGTTGAGGAAGTATATTGTTTGAGTTGTTGATCTAAGCGCACCTTCTGCTCATGTGCGTGAGACTGTGGAAAGTCAAACTCAAATCTACAAATCAGTTGATGTTGCAGAAGCAGTGCAACGCGTAAAACTGATCATTTGTCTTATCTCTGAGATTTGCTGACACAAATAGACATGGTGCATTGAACAGGATGTTCTATGATGTCGCGCAACCAAAAACAGATAAGACAAAGCTGATTTACTTCTAGTAAAATGTTGACAACTACAGTCATAATGAACCCAAAGTTACAACTAAATGTTTTAGATTTGAGATAATTCAACAGAACTTTTTTTTTGCATTTGCTGTTTGTTTCATATCTCAGCACCAGACTTCTGGCACTCTGGCTGTGCCAAAACACTCACTGGAATAAATTACAATCTTATCTTGTATCTTGCACATTTGCATGTTTGTTATGTTAAGCTTGCTGGCTTACGCTGAAATCCCCCACCAAAAAAAAGAAAAAAAAAAGAAAAAGAAAAATGGATGAAACTTCTTTCTCCATGTTAGTGTGATAGGCAAATCTATTTCCGTCAAAGACGAAAAAGTAACAATCATCGTTGAGTCACTGCAGGCAGAGTGTCTCTCCCTCCCCGTCTCCGTCTCTCGCCTGAGTCAAGCTGTTCCTTTGGACAACTTGTTCAAATTAACCTCAGAAACAAGCACAAGCTAACAACCCCAGTGAACTGTGTTAGTGAAGGAACTGGAAACAAAGCTGCCAATCCCACATTTTAACATTGCTCCAGTAACCCTGCCACACACACACACACACACACACACACACACACACTCACAGTGGCATAAACACACTCACGCTCAAATATGCACACACAAGTACACAATAATCCTATCTCCACATACACAGAGAACTCATACCCACACACACAAATTCCCTACTTTTTAGCTCAGTGCAGTCCCTAAGCTACATGCTAAGCCCTCGGCCATACAAGGCAGATCCTCTCTGCTCTGCTCTGACATACTTTTCTTTGTGCTTGAAAAGAATCTTAGCTCTGGCAGTCAGCCAGTGTGTGCTGCCTATTCATACCACAGGGCTCAGTGTGTTACTGTGATGAGCCAGAGAGGTCTGCTATCTGCAAAAAGTCAGCTCTTCAGGAACCAGGGGGAAGGGGGGGTTGGATTATTTTCTATGTCTCAAACTACTTCTTTGCTTGATGGAAAAATTAAAATGCTTGTTTTTTTCGATAGAAACGTACAAAGAGACCAAAGAGACACCTGTGACTCCTCTGAAAGAGTTTCAAGCTTCAGTAACTGATATTGGAGAGACTGTATATACAGCAACTGTTGGTTGGGTTCTTCATCAGGCAAAGCTTTATGGGAGAGTGGCAAAGAAAAAAAATCATTAAATCTCATGTAGAGTTTGCTGAAAGGCATATGGGAGACTGCTCTATGGTAAAAAAAAACTGAGCTGGTTTATACTTTAAATATCAGGCACTGCATATTTTCATCATCATCTACTTGGTACAGTTTCATCACTTAGTAGTTAAAATTTGTAACAAAAAAACCTATATTGGATACTGATGATGCTGCAGCTTTGTCTTATTCAAAATAGTAGGACAACACCTAACACCTAAGTGTCAGAGGACAGTTCTTAAAAATCTACATCGACAAACTATCAAGACAAAACACACAAGTATTAGCGGTGACGAGGGAAACCTATATGAAAATATTGTCATTTCAACAATACTCAAGGCACAAGTAATTAGATTTGTGTGACCTGGAGCGTGACATTTTGTGTTTGTGTAACTGGCTCACTGTAAACACTTGAGACTGGCAGGTGTATTTCCCAAAAGACAAAGTATTTGTTTAGCATCAGAACCTGAAATATAATCCATAATCAACAGTACATCACAACTGTCAGGTTACATCTTAGGCTTCAGTTTCCCAGCGTGAATTTCAAGCTGGCTGCTTAAAGGCAGATCACGTGAAATGAGGACAAGGAACAACACAGAGAGTGGTTCTCTAAGCCGGGCATGTGTAACTCTGGACCTTGAATTCTGACGGTGGCAGTGTGTAGCTTTGTCGTAAGTGTGAGTGTAATCCCTAACTCTGGCATTGTTAGTGCCTTTCTCCACTGAGCCTGAAAAGAAAAAAAGTCCTCAGGGCGCAGAGTGCTGCTGGTTTCCATTGTAACCACATGAGATGGATTAACACCTGTGATGAAAAGTGAAAACCATTAAAGGACCAGAGTCAGTTTTTTTGTTGTTGTTATGCACAACTAATATACAGTTAAACCTAAAAGTATGAGCTTCTTTCACCCGCTTTGTTTTATCAAATTCAATACTAATTTAATCAATTAATTTCCCCTGTGACAACATTACTTCAATAATACTGACTTTACATGTACCCATGGTGGAAAATATTTTGATTGCATTCACAAACCAGTTCATCCTGCTCGTCTAAAAAAAAAAAAAATAAAGGGTGGAATCACACCTGACCAGGATTCCAGTGAAAATACTGGTGTCCTAGTCTCACATGTTACCGTCCGTCACACCCTAGGTTCCCTACACATGGTATACTGAATTTAATCTTAACTTAGTGTACCACTGATGAGTTTGCACAAGGAGTTTGTATCTCCTTGATCACTTTACCTCACCTTCTTTGAGAGCTTTGACAACAACACGCTGTCATCCTCCTCACACTCCACTCTTGTTCTCTGCAGCCCTCCCTCTACACAGCGGATCACTGTGTAATCCCTTTGTTGTTAAGTGTGGTTTGGCACTTGCAACGTGTTAGAGGACAAGTCAGTGCGAGCTTAGGGAAATGCTTGTATCTCTCTCTCTCTCTCTCTCTCTCTCTCTCTCTCTTTCTCTCTCTCTCTCTCTCTCTCTCTCTCTCTCAGGTGCTCCCACACTATTAATGTTTTTTATGTCATTTCTGCTCTGCTTTCCCATATAAAATATCAAGTGACACGCAACATGATGCAGCCATGTTGCGTGTCACTTGACATTTTAGAAAGGAGATGATACTTAATTGAGGGTGTAAAACTGGTGATAGAACTGTTTATATAGTTGGGAGCATAACAGTGCACCTTTATGTTCTCTAATGGAGTAGGTTGTTCTGCACTTCTTCATCACTTGACCACACCAACATGTCACCAGCATTGATTTATCGTGTACAGTAATTAGGTTTAGAGATCCTACTCTTTGCAGCTGGAGCGTCCAGTAGCCAAACGGTTTGAGTCCTGCTGCATGTCTTACCCGTCTCTCTCTACCCCTTTCCTCTCTACACCGTCAACTGTCAATGAAGACTAAAACATCTAATGAAAGGCTGTATATTACTGACAGTAGAGTTTACCCAGTCTCCAGCTGTTGCTGCTGTTTTATTTCTCTGTATCTTTCTCTCTTCCTCCGTGGCAGTCTCTCAACGCACAGTCCTGTCTGTGCGTTGAGAGACTGCGGCTTTAGATTACAAAGCACAGGTCTGCCTGGGTACACATGGCAGTGAGCTGTCAAACAAGATGTGCATTTCTCCCAGGCACGATGGGTTTGTTAAGGCAATGCTTAGGCAAACAGATGGAGACGAGAGGGCAGCCAAGTTGGAAGGTGCGGTATATTAGGAGAATGGTCACTAGGGGTGCAATGATACTACTGGTTCAATGCCTGCCAACAGTAACAATCATTTTACATTTCCCACAACTAGTGGCCTCAGCCAGTAAAATATCTTTACATTTACTGGACAAACATTCTTGGATTTTGAATGAATCCCAGTGCAGTAGGTGATCCCCTGACTCTTCCTCTGGCACCAACACTTACAGTTTGTCATCATCACCATCACATTCTGTAGTAACGCGCCGTCAAATCCCTGCAAACCTAATACCTTAACAACATTTGTTCATGTGGTTGATGCACAAATCATCGAGCTTCTTTTGCTTGGACTTTTAATATGGAATTAGTATCTGTTTAAATGTATCCCTCCTTTTAACACATCGGATGTGTATCCAGCTCTACCATATGGGAAAGCAAATATCTAAAAGCCCCCTGGCCAAGAGAGTTATCCAGGCTTAGAGGGCCTGAGGAAGTACCACCCGCTAAGCATAGTGATTTGGCGGAAAGGGGAAACACTCTCTAAAGCATATGCCACGATTTATTCAGTCTTTCAAGACGGGAGTGCGCATTGTATCAGAAGAGTGACTCAGGCATTATGTGGACGTAGGATTTAATCCAGACTCAGAAGCCGTGCCATCTCACTGATTGGATTTTGTTTGTGCGTGTGTGTGTGTGTGTGAGAGTGGAGTCTTTGTGTCTACACACACATAACATTCCTGGGGAGGACACCCTGTCTTGTTTTCTACTCAGCAAATCTGATTGACAGATGCTCTGATTCGACCAAATCCACTTAAATGTCAAACAGTAACATCCACTAGCGTTGTCTAAACTAAAACATCAAGGCCAGAGTGATGCTTACTGCTCATAACAATTCCTCCTGGCATTTATTGCACTTGCATGTCAGTTTGATGTATGATTGCACGATGCGTACTTCTCGGCGTTTTTTCTGTCCTGTCTGTGCTGCAGTTGATTTCTTTAAACGTCTCAATGTTATTTGATAACTTTTTAAAATATGCACTAAATAACATGTATTACGTTTCTCCTGATTCTAGTAAACTACATTGGGAAATTGAACTGCAAATGAGAAAGAAAATTAATAATGCATCCTACTCCTGACTGATTAATTCATCTGCAGTGTTTCTCCTGTTATGGGCACTGAGCCTGTGGGCGCGCGGGTAGAGAGTTGGTGTCTTAACGCGCCACAAAAACTCAACTCCAGAACAAATATTTCAAGGACATTTCACCAATTAGAGTCACACAGCCATGAAATGTTACTTCTTCCAATCTAAGGTAAATTTACCCCCGAAAAACACAGACACACACACAGAGGGTGAATGTTTGTGCAGCTTATTATAGGAGTCATCAATAAACCACACAGAGGCAGAGAATAGTTTTTCTTGTTTGGGCAGATGCAAAGGTGTTATGAAATCATAAACCGGAGTCACCTGCCAGCACCTCTGTCTTTACTATAGTCACAGATTAACTAGACTGCACTGACTAATGATAACCAGACTCTGTGCATACTGTAGACTACAAACAGAAAAAGTTAAGCATTGTTTGTTGTGGCAGTGTTTGATTGAGATTTGTGACAGGCAAAGTCTTGTTTGAGTCCTAACTCCGGGGCAAACTGACCCGCTCCTGTCACAGTGATCACTGTGGAGTTTCTTTTTTTTTTTTGATGTAGTCACGTTGAACATTGACTCAATAAATGGAAGTCTTTATGGCAGGTTATTATAGGGCGCCTGATACCACTTTGAGGAAGGTCAATGGCCAGGTCTAAACTGAAGTGTGCAGTGCCAGCTGTAATCACTCCACTCGATGTGGTACAGTAATTGCAGACCAGGGAACTGATCCTGACGAACAAACACCAGCCACAGTAGGTTAAAAAAAATCTGTTTCCCTGCTAGTGTTTCAACTGATGAACCAGAGTCTACATTCAGTAACCGGGAATTCACACTGAAAGCGTCAAATCACTCCACACCACCTCCGTCATCAGGACAGCGGCCTGTGTGTCTGCAGGACAAACAAACTGTCTTCCTGCCGGCTGACTGACAGCAGAAATATACTGGACACACACAGTTTTTGTGTCGGCTCAGCAGAGAGATGTTGTTACGTCTGATATTGCCGGCGCAGAGGGCGGGAAAAAGGAAAACCCAGAAAGCTCACAGTGACGCAGGGAGTCTTATCAGTCATTATAGCTATGCTAGAAAGTTTTGAACAACTTATAAACTAATTTAAACAGCTGTCTGTGGAGATTACACTCACTGAGGTGAGTGAGCCTGGACTGGTACATTTAATAAAATGGAAATATACTGTAGATGGCAGTAGAATGAAAAGTGAGCATACGAAAGGCTTTAAATATGTGAAGTGGTCTCAAGGCTCAGAAATTGTGTTGATCCCATAAAGAGTTGGATGCTACAGTCAACTCCTGATTTGGAGCAAATATGTTCCTGCTCTTGTCTGCCTACAGATCCCAGCTGCAGCTTCATGACCTGACTGTTGCAGCATGTGTTCATCATGCTGGTAGGGAGAGCAGCGTGGGAAGACTTTTTTGCATGACTGACAATAGTTACACTAACCTAAAGGCAAATGACTTACTGAAGGGAAACGGGGTTAAATACAGCTGAACAAGTCTGGTTACTTTGTAGAAACCTGTTAATGGTGTTTAAATCAGCTGTTTTACTTTAATTAAGGTTATTTTTCATTCACTTCTTAAGTCTTGAGACATGACACAAAAGCTGTTTGGTGTTAAATGAAGGAAAAGCTATCAAACCTGTTCACTTTGCGTGATCGACTTACCTGTTTCAGATGCGTTGCTGAAGCCAGAGCCTCGTTTTCTGCTCTTCTCGATTTCTCTCCACGCCAAAACACTACCATTTAGAACTACTTCTACCTGTCTGTGCTTCTGGAAAAGCTTCGATGACAGTAATCTGGCTTGTTTTTCCATGCTGTCGCTCGGACGTGTCGCTGATTGTGATGTCGTCCTTAGATAATCTTAACTTTGTTTCCAGTCCCGCATAACGAGACGCGTGCGATCGCGCGTGCGTGGGACCGGTCGGCCTCAGCTGTCAAGAGGAGACCAACAAACAAAGATCGTTTATGAGAAGGAGGAGTCCCTCAATGATTAAAAATGAAACTGGCCTTCAACTGTCTCATTCACATTTACTTTTTTTTTTTTTTATTTGTCTATTTGCAGGTTTTATTTTCATTTGGAGCAGGTTGAACTCTCAGGACCACAGTGAAAAAAAAAACAAAAAAACACCTAGCAGCAGACATTAACGTTTGCAGTAGTGGGAAATAGCGACAGAGTGAGAACTCCTGCTTAATATCATTTCTCGTGTGGGCTTCAATCCGCTGCATTAGTTCGTTGCGTAAACACATAAACTCTTTAATTCATGACTCAAGCTGGTCCAGCCTGAAGTTAACGTGTAATGACCTTCAGACAGTGATCGTTATGAAACAAAGCCAACAACTGGAAAAGTAATGACTAAACTGATTTGAGATTATTAAAATATTTTAATACCAGGCTAAACATATTTTACTTGATCACATCTTTCTGCATTAGTAATATTTGTATTTGTTCATGCTTTTATTTATCTATAGGTGCATCTTCAGGTAACTTAGGTATCTCAGGTCTACTTTTTAAAGGTCTTTAAGGGTGTTTCTGACATAGTACGATATTATGTTTAAACATACAATATCATATGCTTAGTAAAGTTAAATCAATAATCATTTTAAGTTAATAATAAGTGTGTGAAAATAAATAACACGTCTTCAGGTTAGGATGGTTGTAAATTGCTCTGCGGTATGTGTGACTGGCTTTTATATATCTAATTGTAGATCTATTGTAGGGAGTGCTTGGCTTGTATACTTTTTTGTAAGTTGTGTACTTTTTACCATTAAAGTGTTACAGATTTGCTATATCTGAACCCAGATCTGAAGGCAGAGGATGTGTTTCCTCTGAGATGAGATGAGTAACCAATTTACTCACTTCATCAAAAAACTCAATGATCATATTTTAGGTAAAGATGGGCAAAAACAACCAAAGTCCGTCTACACTGTGAACGTGATCAGAAAACCTAAATGCTTGTCACAGAAAACATTCACATGAGCAAATAAGCACAGAAGGTAAGACCCAAAATAAAGTGTACTGCAGAAAGGCGTATGACACCATTGCTTAGATACAGTCACAGTGTCCATAAGAATATCTATATTATTTATCAGTATAATATTTGTTTCTGAATAATAATATATCAATACAATCAGAAACACTAACTGTTTTATTAGTCACGTATAAAAGCATACAAAGAATGTGTGTCAGAACAAACATAAAGAAGAAATTGGAATAGATAGATAAAATCAATCATATACAGAAAAAGGCAACATATATATAAACAATGCTAAAAGAACAGAAACCTTTACTAAACTGCAGCTACATTTAAACTACTCTGGAAATGCTGACAGTGAGTGTTTTCTCTCTCCGCCTCTGGTCCTGATGCTGGTGGTCTCTCTTTTGATTCACACAGTTTGTAGTTTCTGTCAACACAGCAAAGAGAGTGGACCATGACGTCAGCGGCTCCTCAAGGACACGTAACAGCAAATCTCACTTATGATTGGCTCACACTGGGGAAGTGTCGCTCCATCCAATAACAGCCTCTGTTGCTCACCGATTAGGCAGTATCAACATGGCAGCTTTCTGAGTTTTGGAGGAAGGGACCTGGTGTAAATAAACACAAATTTCACGTTTTATAGATAACGACAGCGTTTGGGTGTTTTTGTTTAGGAGTGGTTGGAGCGCAGAGGGAAAATGTCGAGTGACGCAAACAAAAAACAGTTCTGGAAACGAAACGCAGCGAAGGTTCCTGGCAGGTGAGTGACGTGTTCCCTCTTGTTGCCTAGCTTAGCGTAGCTAGCTTAACTCAGCTGACGCTGGCTTGTTGGGTTTAAAACGAAACTTTCACTTTCACTGACTGACAGTTTAGATTGTATAAAGTATGCGATTTGTGCCTCTTATAGGCACAAATAACAATTACTGTTGTAAGTTATTGTCTAAGTTACAGCCAGCACCTTGCTGCTGTTAGCTGGCTAAGAGCTACGTTGCTAACAGCAGCTAATAGTCGAAGTAGTTTAGTCACATCACAGTTACAAAGTTGTAACTAATGGTATAGTAACCATTTTATAGCACAGAGTAGCTATGTGTTTATAACAGATCAACGCTGTTTTTGTTGCACTTTGTCACATTATAATAGTATAAACTGACATTGTTTTGATTCAGCAGAAGCTAACACTGCTAGCTTGGCAACCAGTGATAAATAACCTACCTAATTAATTTCTTCTTCACTTCTTCAGCATCCAACATGTGTATGGCGCACAACATCCACCTTTCGACCCACTCCTTCACGCTAAGTAAGTTAAATGTACTTTCTGGTTAAGTGCCCTCGAAAATGTGAACAGTTGTTAGGCTGTGTTTCTGTGTGCTAACAGTGTGCCTCACTTGGTGCAAAGCTTTGTGAAGTTTTAATTTTGCCCTTAACATTATTTGAAAAACAGGTACTTGTGTATAAAAACATCTCCCCTTGTAATTAAAGGTCTGATAAGTTTTATATATATGATGAAATATTTGACTAAAAGTCTTTGGATCTGCATGTTTTTATATTATCGAGGAGGTTGATGTTGCTTTTGTTTTCCAATCCTATACACTATATTGTCAAAAGTATTGGGACACTTGCCTTTATACATATGGACTTGAATGGCTTCAATCAACTCTTGTGGGAAGAGTGTCCACAAGGTTTAGAAATGTGTCTGTGGGAATATTTGACTATTATTCCAGGAGAGCATTTGTGAGATCAGGTATTGATATTGGAGAAGAAAGCCTGACCCATAGTCTCTGCTCCAACCTGTCCCAAAGGTGTTCTGTCAGGTTGAAGTCAGGGCTCTGTGCAGACTGGTCATCTTCTGTTCTTTATGGACTTTGCTTTGTGCACTGGATTCATTGATTTGGAGGGGTGTCACAATACTTTTGACAATATAGTGTATGACCAAATCATAGTTGATCTTTTTTAAATAGCTAATCCACTGGTAAGAAATAGACTCATTCCTAAGTAAGGACATCATTCACACATTTGGAGTGCTTAGTTATGAGTGCCAGTAGAGAGCAGTTTATGACAGAATACTTTTAAACAACAAAATAACACACATATCATTAAGAATATCTCCCCAGCCACTCACTGAAATCTGCTGTGATTGGATATACACTGTAAATCATGAGATACTTTTAGCCACATCCCAATCAGGAATGCAGACCTGTTTGTTTTGCAGTTTGACATCAGACAAAGACACAAGTTGCCACTACGCAGCCTGGGACGTGGCCATAATTGCAATGTGTTTGAAAGTGTGGAGCATTATATGTCTGGTATTTCATGATAATGGTGGAAAGCCTTTGTTGTAACTGGCCCTTCCTGTTAAGCTGTGGAGAGGAAGTGAACCTACCAGAAAATCCAGTTGGTAGGTGGCTGAGTGAAACACTTTCAAGGAATCACTAAAGTTTGTTTAATTGTAACCTATTCCCTAAGCTTGAAACCACATTCACTACGTGGAGATTATGTTTTACAATGTTTGAAGTCGATTTTGTCGGCTATCTGTGTATGTCAGTTGATTAATATGTTTGAATAAGAAAAAGAATGGACTTTAGAGTCAATTTCTTATACAGCTCTAAAAATAACTGTAGAATCTGTAGTAAAGTGTGTAGACACACTTCACTTCTGAATTTCTGAATTGGAAATGTTTCTGCCTTTTCAGTCTTCACTTCTTTCCCATCTCTCTTTCTTTCTCTCTCTCACTGAGTCACTCACTCTCTCTCTCTCACACCACACACACACACACACACACACACACACACACACACACACACACACACACAGGTAGGAAACAGGTCAGTTTTCAGTCTTTTATTCAAACCTATGATAAAAGTGAGCTAAGACGGACAACTGTCTCTCTTAATTATGGTACTCCTTGTCTTCATATGAAGTCAGAGCACCTTTGTCACTCCACCACAGCCCCCTCCCTCATCTCTTTTTTTAACTTTTTTCAGTATTGCATAATAAATCAGCAAAGGTTGAGTGTAATTGAATTCTCTTTTTCTGTTGCGTTTCTTGTTCCTGCTGAAAAAAAAACAGTGTCCTTGAAGCACAAAGAGCAACTTGGTGAAATGTTGTCTTTTAAACATGGCCCGATTCAGTCTCGTTAGATGTTTGAGACTTGCTTTTCATTCAAGTGTTGAAGAAAAAGTAAGAGTCAGAATCTGTGGAAGTGTTGACTCACACAAGCAAGTGACAGTGTATAAAATGTAAATATTTTACAGACTTTGTTCTGCCAAATGTTAATAAATTGTTTATTTCCTCTTTATTCAAAGGGCTGATGCTCTTTTATCTCTTACCCACCTGTCAGTGTCATAATGATAAAAAGTTCATCTCCTAATCGCCATGTGTTTATTTACTTTGTCTCCCTTTCCCTGTCTGTTCACCACTTCTGTATTTGTATATTTCTACCCCTTTTCTCCACTCTCTTTTACCTTTTTCTGACAATTTCCTTTATCTTCTCTGTCTTCATTGCCCCCTCTCTGTGCTCCAGTCTAATTAAAGCAGGCAACAAGCCTCCTCCAGCTACACCAGGGAAGCCTAAGAAAGCTACGACCTTCCAGGAGTTTGAGAGTATTACAAGTGATGCCTGGGATGTGGGTGATGATGATGATGAGCTGCTGGCCATGGCTGCCCAGAACCTCAACATCGAGGTGGTCATGGAGACAGCCAATAAGGTGAACAAACACAGTCTTTCAGCATGGATGCTTTCTGCCGTGAAACCTTTAAAGGCTCACTTTGTTTCATCCTGTTTCAGTGTTTCTCTCCACCAACATTCTAAAAAGTTTTTTTTGTCATTAATGACATGTTATTATTATTTTTCTCCTGCATTTTTAAAGTTTTACATCTAATTTTCTGTGCACAGCCTTTCATGAAAATAGTGGAAAAGGCTTTTATCTGTTCATAGACAGTGTCCGTGTCCTTCGGCTCTGTAAATCAACAGGAGATTGAGAGCTGGATTTACTCACATTTTCACTAAAAGTCTGTTCACTTCAGCTAGAGAAGACACAGAAAACCGTCTGGTAACATTATGTTTCTATAGCCAATATGTAGACAACGATTTAACACATTAGCATTACTTTCAAACTGAAAAGTAATGTCAATGTTACATCTGCAGCACAACATATTAAATGATCTTTTAAATGTCAGTGTGCTGCCTTCATGTTCGTAGTTGAATGGCTGATGTCCAAAAATCAGCACAATCTCAAGCTTTTCTGTGACACACCTTGTTTTTCTGTGCACTCGCCAGGTGATTGAGAATCACAGCAAGCAGCAGGAGAAACAAAGACAGGATGACACAACAGAGCTGGAACAGAGAGAAGAGGAGGAGGTGGCGGCGGAGGAGGAGGAGGAGGAGGAAGACGAAGAAGACGAGGAGGACAGGGTGGAGGAAGGAGACGTGACAAGCCCAGAGTTGTCATTTGCCTCGCAGAGCAGCCCTTACACTGATAGCCGCTTAGTAAAGTCACACAGTGAAGCTCCAATTGGGTCACCTAAAGGTTAGTGAACACCATTTCTCAGTATCCAAAAAGTTGCCTGGCTCACCTGCATACTAAAAGCTAGTCTAGTTTTACTTTTGAGTGCACCAGTGTAATGGATATTCTGAAAAGACACTCTGCAACTGAAAGACTGTTCTCATCAATCACCCCATACAGTACCCGCCTATAACTTCTAACAGAGCATTTCAGTTTGTTTATTATTCTGCTCTGCTTGTGTCTGTACCTGCTCTGTGGTTTTATTTCACTCTTACCATAAATAGGGTTTTTGTACTGTGCATTCTGTATAAATAAGGGTTAGGTGTGGGGAAAAAAACTAAGAAAATGTCACTATATTGACTTTTAATGCTGCCATAAATAGAATAGAGCAGATGGAGGGACTCTAGTAAATAACTTACATTTAAAGCAGTTTTTGTCAGGATAATTTTTTGTGTTTGCAGTTTCCTAGTTTTCTGCATAAATTGGTCATGAAATATGATCTGACTCATACCAGAGTCACAAATATCAACAAAATGCAATATGTCTAAGCTAAACAGTCATAATCATTCGTGTCCTTACTGAACCCATCCATTAAACATACAGAGAGTGATACCTCAAGCGTGTGCTTGTGAATTATGTCCAGGAGGAATTTTGGACTGTTCCTCCTACAGAACAGCTTCAGCTCAGCCATATTCTTAAGTTTTGTGGTGTGAACAATCTCTTGAGACCATCCAAAAAGCAGATTTTCTGTCTCTGATGTCATTCTGTAGTAGATGTACTTCAGTATTTAGTATCTCAATGCCCTCCATGATGGCAAGCTGTTCAGATTTAGGGGAAACAAAGCAGCCCTAAAATCATGATGCTCCCTGCACAATACCTAACAGTACTTTACTCTTGGGATCGTGTTTTTATGTTGGAACTGAGTTCTTTTTTATTTTTTTTTTAAACAATATACGTAGTGGTGTGTGTTCTTCCCAAGCGATTCTACCTTAGTTTCATCTGTTCACACCAACTCCAATGAATTGTTCAAGTTTTTAGCTGTTACCGTTTAATGGGTGTGTTCAGTAAAGACATGAAAGACCACGACTGTTTGTGTTTTATCAGCTTAGACATCTTGTGTTTGTTGATATTTGTAACTTAGATAAAAATCAGATCACTTTTCATGACCAATTTATGCAGAAAACCAGGAAATTGCAAACAGAGCCATTACTATTTCTTGCGACTGTATTTACTCTGGCCTTGAAGCTGCTTTGTGTCACCACATTCAAATAATAGCAAGTTCAAACAGAACCATCCAGCAGCCAAACAGCAGAGAAAAATGGATGAAAAATATTTAGCAGATGTTATCACTGTGTGCTGATAGACTGCCAATGATGTGCTTTGACCGGACTTGCTTGTAGTTTAGACAGAGGGTTTGCCGCAGTGTGAGAACATGCAGATACTAAAGCCTTTCTAATCAAATCATTATAATTAAAGATAGGAGCAAGTGTTAAAACAGAAGAGTACTGGCTATCGTCCTGTCTGGCAGCTCATCTGCCCGTCTGCCTGGTTGTCTGATTTCCTGCCTGTTTAGATTCAGATAACATAAGCAGCTTGTTGCCTATGGCAGTTCCTCTTATTTCCCCAGAGAAGACACAGCAGATGCTTGCGTGTACGTCATGTATGGATACAAGGATATGCAAGACAACACCTTTTTCACTTTTAGTGGCATGTTGCAAAAACTATGACATTTATAAATAAACCTTTGCACAGATGCACACTTAGGATACTTCACACGTTTTACACATTTTTCCCCATTTTGACACCAAAGAATACAGCCATCACACTTGCCCCAGTCTAATTAGATAACAGCACAAAGCATGACTTTCATGAGCGAGGCCCACAGTCTCTTCATGCACTTGTATACATACTCATACTTGGCACTTAGCATTGTACTGCCCTGCAACAAAGTCTGTTTTCACATTGCAGCCAAAATGTTCATCTTCATCTTCTCTCCATTGACTGTTGCTGCCTTCTTCCATGTTTATTTTTACCAGACTGCGAGGAGCTGAGGCTGAATGATGATGACAGGCAATATGTGCATACAGAGAAGCAAGATATAAAATAAATATCTGACTGTTCTGACAGGAGTCGCACAGCCAGTGATCGGATATGAATCAGATCTAGGTCCAGATGTTTTTATGAAAATATTCAGATTTGGTTAGCATTTATATTTTTCTTCCTTTACTTGTAATAAATGATACTGTGACAGACATAAATAACTTAAAGACCATACATTAATAACTTCCTCTAAGTTGGCCTTTACTATTATAGACTATTAAATGGGTTATAAAAGCAGCTTGTTGTTAAAATCAAACAAAAGCTTTAAACACAAAGGAGCTGTGACTGGCTTTAATCATCTTTTTTAATTTTTGTAAGTGCAAATAAAACAGTTGAGAACAGATTTGTAGCTTTTTATTTGTTCCTGTAAAACTGAAAAGGGTATTAAAATAGGCAGCATTCCAGTTTTCTTAATTGCTGTGGAGTGTTTGTGTGACACGGTCCACACACACACGGGATCTATCGTGATTTTTTTTTTCTAACCCTGGAGAAATGTGGCAGAGCTCATTCACAAGGCTCTTTATGAACATTTTTAGTTTTGAGCACGACAGAAGGAACACCCCTCTTCACACCGATGTCCTGACCTCACCAGCTTTTTCATAATTTGTCTGTGTGTGTGTGTGTGGTGTCTCTGTGTTGTTTCGTGGGATTGTTTGTCTTTTTAGCACAGCTGGGGGAACATGTGGCCCTCAACACACTGAATTAATGTGTTTGTGGAGCTGTTGTGGAGGCTTCACGGTTGAATCAGAAATTTCGCAACAACTGCTGCCGTCCTGGAGGCTCATTGCAAAGCAAGCCACTAATTCATTACAGTCATTCATTACCACTAAAAAAACAGTTGAGAAACCGTACGATGATATAGCTAAAGCACAGACTCTTACTGTAGTAGTATGTAGTCAAAGTGTTGACAACATTCCTTATCTTAGCTTCCTTAGCTTTTTAGTAATATGAATTACAAAACAGAAAAAGTTGGCAGTTGTAGTCCCCACATGTATGTGACTTTTGAGCACTTAGACTGCATTACATGAGAAACCGCCATGCAACTATGATAAATATAGCCACATAGGCTCATCAGTACGTTTACAAGTTTGTCACTTAACACAGTTAAAACTGTTTGGTAAAAATACATTTTTGGCTCAGTTAATATTTGCGAAAGAAGGAAAGGAACACAAAGACATTTATCAGTAAAACATGCACTAGCCAGCATCTGTGATGGTGTGGGGGTGCATCAGTGGTCACAGAGTGACTTACCTATGTTTGATTGTACCTTTAAAGTGGAGGTGTATATTTTCATAACTAATATACAGACATTTCTATAAGAACTCTGTGTAGACAGTTGTTTTAAGAAGAACAGGTTTTGTGGTTAGGCAGTAGACGTTCAACCTTTCCACAAGAGTCTGTGAAGTGTTGTCTGAGGTTTGTCCATTTGTTGTGTATGTGCTTATTTAACCCATCATCCTTTGTCTCCTCTGTCCTCCCACCAGATGCAGCAGGTGAGCATGCAGCCCTCCACAGACAGCGGTCTCTCCCCCACCGGCCGCCCGTCATCCCACTAGTGGCTCGCATGGCTGACCAGAACACATCTGGCACCCCGGCAATGACCGAGAGGGAAGCGTCCCGTCTGGATAAGTTCAAACAGTTGTTGGCTGGACCCAACACAGATCTGGGTAAGAGATACTCCTCCAACATGTGCCACGTTTTCTCCACACTGTTCAGCTTTTGTCTAGATTTCTCTCTCTCTCTTTTTTTTAAATTTCTTTTCTTCTTCTTTTTGTTCTTTCACTTTTTCATTTCCTCGCGCTCTTTTTCGCTTCTCGCACTCAGTTTGCTCATTCTCAATTTGCCAGCTGTGCTGCGCTTTTAACGATGCTGTGAGGGGGAAAGTCATCTAACCATCTGGACATGCAGATTACAAGGAGAAAAAAAATACCACCAACAACAAAAGCAAATGACAGGCCTTTGTTCTAACCAAACGACAGGCCTTTATTGTTTATCCAACCCCTGAGACTTTGTTTGCTACTGTTGCTACCCCAGTGGCCATGAAATCCTTGTAGACCTCCCTCTTTGCAGTTGACTTTGTGTCCTCTGGAACTAACTTTTGTCGAGTGGTCCTCAAAACCTTGTTGAATTGTTTCCATTGTTGCAACAACACAGTGGTTTTTCCAATGAGTTTGACCAGTCTGCAATTTATATTTAGTTATATTTACTGTTGGGGTGGGGGTTAGGAAAAAAAGGGAACTGGGCTGTGATGTTGTTTTCTGTGCGTATGTAAAGTATATATGTGTGTGCCTGACAGAAGGGGGGGGGGCATGAAGTGAGGCTAGTGGAGAGAATTAGAAAAGTGCAGCGTCTAGCAAGAGAAGTGGTTCTGGCCTGTTTAAATACCCTAAAAATATGTTAAATACAGACGAGTGTGTCTGAAATATTTCACTGCAGAAATTACACAGTTTAAGTACCATGTCCTTCATTTTCAAATAGTGGCTGTGGTCTTAATTTCCACAGTTGAAGAGGCTACCAGGCATTTATTTGAGACAGGCTATTATTAGACACAACCCTTTTATTCAGAATTCTCCTCTCTTATAAATTTGATGTTGTCATATTTTTGTAGGAATCATCTCAGTTTACTAATCCACTGTAAAACACAGTAATTTGCTGTCACTACTTTCAAGGCAAAGTCAAATACTTATAAATCATCTGCGTCACATTTAAAGCCATTGATAGTGAAACATTTGAACTGAGCCTAAATCTATGTTATCAGCAGTAAGTTTGCGTCCCTTAGAGCACTTTGTGTTTGTCTTGCCGCTTGTATAGTACATTATTATGAGATAAACACACTGGGAGCATTGGCTTAGATCCTAAAATTTAAATGCTGGGTTTCATTAGGTTTCAAAGACCTTAGTCAGCACAGTACTTCACCTCTGTGTGATCCGCTTGAAAACTTTTAAGGGCAAAACAGACCTTCGCAGGTCATCAGTGTTAGTCACCAGCAGCTGTGGCCTGCTCACACTCAAGTGTATCCTGTACATCAGCACAGTGTCTTGAGATGTCAGCCCCCATTAGGGCCTGCCAGGCATCACAAGCCGGCTGTCTAAATTTAGTTTAGTCTCCGCGCCGTGATTAGATAGCCCAGAACGTGTGGGCCACGCTACCGGGTGCTGGCAGCATGAAAGATGAACTTCATTCACGGGACATAATTAAGTGAAGGATTGAGGGAGGGGTCTTGGTGATGAGGGGTGATAGGGGAGGGGAGAGAGGGATGGGGCCAGATAAGATAAGATGAAACTTTAATGATCCCCGTGGGGAAATTGGGTCATTGCAGCAGGGAAGAATGGGATATAGACGAGAATACAAAAAGTGAAATCTCCACCATCTAAAGGAATCGAGTGTACTGTGACAAAAGTAAATAATATCACTGCTTCATCATAGTTTTGAGTCACTTTTAGATCTTTGTAAGATTTTTTAAAGATTTTTAGAATATGGACATGAAAAAGTACTACTTCAAATAATGATAGAATTGTTTCAGGATTTAAACATTAGCGAACAGGAAGATGACAAGACGGATTAAACTGCTTGCCCTTAAAGAAGAGGTCACTTTCCCTGTGTGCTGTCCGTGACACATTTTTATTCATTCAAATTACCACAAATACCAGCAGTATGTGTAAAAGAGTCACCGTACCGACTGTCCTTGAGCTCAAAGGAAGGAAGAAGGGGCTGGGATGATAGATTGACTGGTCGCTCGCTTGAATTGTATTATTAATTGCCCAGGCAGCCATGTTTTTAGTCCAAGACCCCCTGACGTTTCAGGGGTGCCCGTCACTGCAGTTGACAGATTTGTCTGCTTGTGTCTGACTGTTAGTCAGCGTGCGAATGTGTATTTTTCAAACTTAGCCCATCACCTTTGCGTTCCAGTCTCGTCAGGCAGTGTATTGGAGTGAACCATGTTACACTCCTCACGGCTTCAGTGATATAAAACTAGAACTTTAGGAATTTTGAAATAATTTTGTATTGAATTGAAGTGGACAGATGTTGAAAAGAAAAGAAAAGAAACATTCACACTTACACACCCATTTCCACCTCTTTTTTACTCATGATCGTTTTATATCTGTCCTTTCATCTCTGTAACATCCCTGTCAGTTTCTCGCTCTCCTTTTCTTTAACTCTCTCTCTCCAATGAGGCTTGCGACAGGTTGTGACAGCGGTCTGTTTAGCATGTAAGGTCATGTAGAAGGTGATGACCTGTGCGTGAGCCAGAGGAGGGTGATTGATGTCAGGTTGATCTCGCCTAATTATTGCTGATGTCCTGAGGCGAGCTGGTCTGTTGAGTGAACCTGAGCACAGAACCTGCTGTACGTTTAGTGAGGACTGTGTTAATGCAGCTGGGAAACTGAAGATAAAGAACTAAAAAGACCGTCACATGCATCCTTCGTGGGGTTTCACATCTTCATCAAACACTTGGCTTAGTGGCATGATTTTGTAAACAGCTGTGATATTTTGCAGAAGTCGTGAAATTGGAAGAATGCAGGTGAGAATTTGGGGTTCCCATCTAAATAGACTTTTTAAGCACTCATTTTTTATTTATTTCAACTACATGGTTAGTCAAGGTTCAGGGATGAATGCTGATAAAACCAGACTTTTCAAAACGTTAATTTGATTCATTTTTCTTACTAAACCAACAACCTCTGCTAATATGATTATCAGGCTAACTGTTCATGGAGTGAAGCAAAGAGTATTTAAATAATTCTCGATCCTCAGTACTCGCCTATCTCTGACATTCCTGCTGTTTTGAATCTTTTCATTAAAAACATTGTAAACTGTTGACTGGTAGCGTATAAGTAAGTATAAGTATAAAAGTATAAGAGTATAAAAAATTTTTTTTTTAAAAGCCAATTCATCACTTGCAGCGAGAAAGAAAATCCAATTCAACAACATGTAAACACAAGTGATTGAGTAATGATGAAAACTGTAACAGCACTGCCCCATGTGTCAGTGTTGAATTATGATTGACAGCTGCCAAACGCATCACAAAAAAAAAAAATCATTAATTTGTACAGACCCTGATATTAATCTGCAAGTCTGTCAGCCAACTTGAACACAAACTCCCATATGTAGACGTGTTTTAGACGTTTTGGTTCTCATTTTGCATTTGCATCCATCGAAACTTAGTGTGGTGTTTTTCATAATTGTCCTGTTAATATTCTAAAACTAGCTCCCTTCAGTGATTCCACAACAGTGTAATAGCTATAGGGAGGCAGCCTTATATTACCAGCCTTCCATTTAGGTGCTTTAGACTGAATAAATAAATAAACAAAACATTTATAGCTTGTAGTTAAACGTCATGGCAGTTTAATTTATACGAACACAGTGCTCCTGGCCTCTGGGGCCCTTCCATAACGATTGGTCCAGACAACACATTTTTCTGTAGTTTGTTCTACATTTGAGCTTAATCTGCGTTTTTTTTTCTTCTTTCGTTTAGCATTTTCTGCTTTTAAAAACAAAACTTATTTTTTTTCTGCCAGCTCTCTTCATAATTCAGGAATAGGTAGTGTGTGGTTGATTTTGTTTGTGTGTCTGCTCCAGTGTGTTTTTCTCCCCCACACTGTGTTCAGTGTGAGCCACTTGGTCTGTGATCGGTTATAAATCACAACGCCAGATTTTACAGACTTTCTGCATATCTTTTTCCTTTTTAATAGATTTAAATACCAAGAGCTGGCATCTGACATCAAGCCGTTATTGCTGGATGGCAGAAATACTGCTGTTGCTATGGCAATAGTCCTTTCTCCTCTTTTCTTTCCTGGTAATTCATCCTTAGTCTGTTTTTTTGTACTTCCCTTTTTCATCAGTTCCTTTTCTTGTATGTTTCTCTTTCCCTTCTTCTTTTTTCCTATTTTCTGTTCACTTTTTGGGTAGTTATTATAGCAGCCAGAGTCCACCTCACACATGTACTCCCACACGTTCACGAACACATGCTGAACATCTGCAGGCCATCTACGCCATAAATAACACACAAATAAAAAAGAACCAACAATAAGAAAACAGGATAATAAATATATTGCCCACAAGAATACACACGCGTATGGCCTCTCATTGCTTCGCTGCCTGTCGGTGTGTCTCTGCCCTCTGTTGGGGGTGCTGCAGCTCTTTGCTACACCTCTACCGCCACAGTACAGCTTTTCCCCAACTGACATCAGCCTCACTGCAGCAGCTCCGTTTAGTATACTCTCTACTTTCTGCCATGGTTGCTCACTCCACACTCTTTAGTGGTGCAATCCGCAATCCAGTTACACAGCAGCCACCATATGATAGGCTTACCATGAGCACTGTTTGCAAAGTTAATAGCCGCCATCAAAGTGGTAAGTGGTGATGTAATTCAATTTAACTCAGTCCCAAAGCCACGTCGCAAAGCACTGTCCGTGTGCGACGGAGGTGTGTGTCATGGGCTTGGAAAGTGTAGAAGAAGAGATAATGCAGCATTAGACAACCTAAAGTAGGTAAATCTCTGGGAAATATGGCAACTTTATATAGAGAGGGTTTCAATGTGAGGTACTCATAGGTTTCTGTTTCGTTTGAGACATTAATAAGATTCATTTTTAAATGCT
This sequence comes from Ctenopoma multispine, assembly GCA_034779795.1. Classification (NCBI taxonomy): domain Eukaryota; kingdom Metazoa; phylum Chordata; class Actinopteri; order Anabantiformes; family Anabantidae; genus Ctenopoma; species Ctenopoma multispine. The sequence continues at coordinate 5,420,239 of JAUYWH010000015.1, read as the reverse complement.
AAATAGGTAAAAGAACTGTGCTTTGCATGTGAGTGATTTTACATAGTTTGAGAATTTAATGACAAGGTTGCAGCTTTTTATTTCCCTTTATTTTGCTCTTAAATTTTCCACGGTCAGTTGTATATGCATGTGCGCATGAATGTTTGTGTGTTGCCTCCTAGCATGTCTCCAGGCAAAACACCTGACTTAATAAGGTTGGTCAAACCACCACCTGTCTCTTGTGTCAGTAATGTCCCAGATTGCCTGGCTTAGTTTGTTTATTCATATGTTACACCATGTGGACTTCCATGTGAATTTTCCATCCTTTCTTTTTCTAAAAGAAGCTTGACCAAACACACCCTTACAGTTCACACCTGTTCTCTGCTGGCCAAACAGAAGCACTGCTTTATGTGTACATTGCCAACAGTTTTGGTTTAACCCTAAAATGTATTATTCACATTTACTGATATACTAACTTGGGTCAAAAAAAAACAAGGCTATCTTGCTGGGTGCAATGTAGGATTTTTTTGAATTATTGATTAATTACCTAATATTTTGTTGATTAATAATTTTAGTCTATAATATATTAACAAATGCAAATTACAAAACAACTGCGTTTACAAAAGAAAACTTCATTAACACAGGAGGAAATTGTTTTGTCCTATTACAGTTACTATCAGCACCAAAGAAAGGAAAAGGGAAAGATCATCATTATCATAGATCTATTAACTTCAAAATATGTCGACAAGAAAGAAAAAAAAAATTAAGGATGAAAAAATAAGGAGTACAATGAACACAAATAGTTTGTATTGTAATGAACAGTAGGTAGTGTGATACACACACATAATTGATGATGATGATTAAGCCATTAAGCGATGAAACCAACAGTCTTGGTAAGAAATTGTTTTCACATTTAAAACGCTGGAACCAGTGCTTAAAATAAACTAATTATCAGAATTGTTGCAGATCAACTTCACATTATTTCAGCTCTGCTGTACTGTGTAGGCTGTTAACATTTCATATGATTATTAATATTCTCAATATCATAAAGAATTCTACAACTACCAGTTGCACAGTGGAAGCTCAGTATTTTTGAATATGTCGTGGTTCATTTAAAGATTAAAGACTTGTTTTAGAGTAGGTAAAATAATGAAATATGTTCTTTCTAAAATAACCTGTAAAATAGCACGTAACACTTTTCTTCTTCATAAAAATGTCACCAGGTCAGATATTTTAGAACCTGTTTCATCATATCAGTTAAAGGATGTGCAAGTCCTTGTTATTGCACACAAAAGAACCCACACACACACATTCTCCCACCTGTACTCTCATCTATGCTCGGTGTCCTCTCCCAGCCATCTGGGCCATCCATCAGGCCTCCTGAGCAGGTATAATCCAGAGGGGAGTATCTTTTTACAAGAGTCCCATTAGTTTACGAGCCGTCTGCTCCCCGGCGTCATCACTTTGTCCTCTAGATGAGTTAGATCATTCAGGACTCTCTCACAGCATTCAAGGTTTATAGGGGGGAGCTTAACTTTTTAATACACTGCATGATAAAGGTGTCTGTCCTGATTGTATTGTTTTTTTGACCTCACTGGCAGAATAGGTTCAGATGACACTGAGAGCGCAAGATAGGATAGCATTTATTTCTTTTTACAATTGCAATGATATCCAAGGGGGCTTCTATTTATTATGTACCACTCTATTAAAGTGGTAAAACTGCTGATTGTTTTGCTTCTTAAGGTTTAGACCACAGAGTATGTGTAAATGTTACTGCCACAGTGTTGATTCCTGATCTGCAGAGGCAGCTGCTGTTGCAATACATGAAGCACAGTTTTGGCAGGTGTGTGCAGTAGTCACATGCATAAATATGTGCCAAGAACCTTGTGGTGTTTTGCCCCACTGGTCGCGCTACGTATGAATGATGCCTGAATAGTGCATGGCTCCGGCCCGCCAACCGTCCTCCATTCTGCTCCCATCAGCTCCCTGCTCAGCCAGCACTGACTGACAGCACTTCTTTCCTTCGCGTTGTCGTCTATTCTTCGTACTGGCCTTCATACAGAAGCATGCTCACAGGTTTAGACTGACTGACAGGCAGACATGGAATAGGTGCAGGTATACACACATAGCATCACACATATACACACACATTCTCGTTCTTCCTCCTGATGTTCTTTGACATATATAATTATAGATTTAATATCTTTGGGTCACATTAAACATTCTAATAATAATAATAATAATAATAATAATAATAATATAATGTTATGGCGAGCAGTGTGATTTGGAATAAGGTTTTCTTAACCCTGAAGTTGTGGTTTGACATCAGCTCTCTTTAGCTGAAACATTAAAGAAATGCTCCTGTGACCCACATGTAAGTGCTCAAATCCCCATGCATGCTGAGAGAATCTAGGCCAGCAAGGTGAATAAGACACAAACTCTCCTCACTCAGCATGTATAGTACAGTTGAGGTGGCCTTTATCAAGGCACCCAACTGCATTGCCTCATTGGAGCTGCTCTCGGCAAAGGTGCACGAGTGACTGCACTGGAAAACTCCACATTGTCCATTTTTTGTGACCTTCCCCCTCCATTAAACTAGTCTCAAGCTGCTGCTGTATAATAGTTTTGGTTATCTTAGCCTGTTAAATCATTTTTAATGAAATGAAAATATGATATTTAGTTATACTTTGCCCTTTGAATGTTTCAAGAGTCATTGAGCATTCATTACCTCAGAGGGTCCCACACCAGAGCAGCTGTTGTTGGGTGTTCAACAGAAGGTACATGGTGTCCTAATCACCCCCTGTGGTCCCCAGCTTAACTCCAGCCAAGACAAAGTGCACCCCTGTAAGTTCATGCATAATGGAATACGGTAGACACACAGAGGAAAGACTGCAGCAGTTGTCCTTGAGTTGCACATTTCTGGTGTTACAGGTGTTTTTCATGCCAGTGAGGAATTTAGCTTCCTCCAGGGTTGAGACTCCCTCACTAGACGCATCCCCTGAGGTCTGTTCCTGCCAGTATGATAAACGCCCACAATACTGATCACACTAATTTCAAAGCATGTATATAATAATGTGATGTGTTATTGGTCCCAACAGGGATTTTTTTTCTCTCTTGCCCCCGCTTGTACTTCCATACAGTAAATGTACATTAAAATAATTGCCTGTGGGGTGAATTGACTGTAAATTACTACAGTATGTGTGCGGGGGAGTTAGAAATTTGTCAGCTAAAAATGAATTGTTTGCGTTGTTAACTTTGTTCATGGAAACTGACGGGGGCAGCTAGTCCCTCGTTGCCTCCGGGACAGTTGAAAAAAACTTTTTTCGCCCACATTGTGACAAGTTCCCACTGAGCAAAAACAACAGATAAATTTTCAAAATGTCAAGAAGTGCCTTTAATTTATTCCAGTGGAGTGAGGGCTTGGCTGTCTCATTCATAATGCACACAAGATGCCCTAGAGAGTCCAAATTTTTTCTGAGAGATGAGCTAGCCTCACACTAATGAAATGACATCTGCAATTTAGCCTGTATGTCAACTATGCTCATGTCGCCCTCTCCGTCTTTGTCCGCTGTGGGAAATAGAGTTTTATTCCTCAGAAATTAGTTCTCGGGAATTGGAACCGAGATGAGTGCAGATATACTAAGAATTTAAGAAATAAAGGTATAGACACATTTCCTATGAGAGTGTACAGTATTACCATTAGACTAAAGCGTCACCACACAGTCTGTTATACAGATGGATAAAGGAATATATGTTTCCTTATGCAGATCTCTTCTTAGCCCAGGACTAATTAAAATGTATGAATATATTCTACTCCATTCTATTCAACTATTGCTTCTCTACAAGTACAGCACATCAGTTCTCTGACAGCCAAGCAGTGTGTCTATAAGTCATCGAACTTGGGATAACTCTGATTTTAATTCTGGAGAGTGTTTGGAAGGCAGCGATTTGCAGGAGCGAAGGCTGTGTCTGTGCTACAGTATATGATATATGGATCTAGTGGGGACATCTGCTCGTTCCGCTGGCCACACGGTGCCAAATAAATATTTGCCCCTTGCCCTTTACACATACTTCTACACCCCCACACACATACACAATCCCCTACAGCGCACTTTCTTTCACAAGCTCAAAAAAAAAAGGATCGCAGGTGATGCCATTTGCTGGAGATCACTGTAGCATCAGGATGTAAAGACTGCTAACCAGCTTGTGCCTCACGCTCCTTCACCCCTCCTCACTACACCCCCTATGGTGAGATTAATGCCAGGTGGAGGAATATAACATGGTTTTAATTAAGCCCGAGTCCACAAGATTCATGGACTCATTTCTTTGTCTGACAGTGCAAATGAAGGTTCAAAGGGTGCGAGGCAAGAGGACAGACACCCTTGGCTAGCGTAGTGTAATGAATGTAGAGGTGCCTATACTGTGGGACAACATTTCTACCCTTAAAGACTTAGTTCCTATCTTTTTTTACTGTGGCTGTCCCACTCCACGTATATGTTGCTTACAGCTCAGTGGTGCATTCAGGTAAATGAACATACACACAAACACACGCACATACTGGTGGCAGAGATTCAAAGATGTTAAAATTCCCCCAGCACTCAGTAATGGGGAGCTTTGCAAGTTAATATAAATTTTAAAATTTTATGCACACGTGCTTTGACATGCACTCCTGAATCAGTCTTTCATGAGCCTGCAAAACAGGATGTGCCCTAATGAACCACACTGGGACTGGCAAAACATTGCAGTACAGAGATGGAACCGCAATGTCAGTCTCCAACAGCTCCAACATCAATATTGTATCATGCCATGTAAGCAACACGTCTTTTCACTGAAACAGAAAACTAGCAGTAAATGGAATTATCTTTTAGGTAGGACAAGCTAGAACCAGAGATATTATCATTATTTGTTTTTCTTTCTTGGACCCAACTTGACCACTGACAGTTTAGTTGTAGAGTCTGGTGCTTCATTCTAGTAGCAGCTTGTGCTATCCTTGAGCTCCTTCTGTAGCTTGAAACACAGAAGAGGAGTGTGCTGCAATGTCTGGATAGCTTCATTCTTTCTAAATCCACACCCTAATCTTTTTGTTTCTATTTTAAGTCTTGTAAACTGCATGCCACTTGCTTTATTCCTGAAAAGAGTAAGGGTTAGGAGCATTAAGACAGAGTCAAAATGCAACCTACAGAACAAATCTGCAGCACCTTTGCAACCTTTATGGTTTATGTCACATCTGAGAGAGTTTCTAAACTCAGTTTTTTCAAAGCGACTTGCTGCTGCACAGGTGGCCTTGGGGTAATCAAAACCTTCCCACACCGGTGTTCTGAAGCCTTTCAAAACACTAGAACCTTGCTGTGCACTAGATCACTGTATTGAATTTCTATATAATTAAAGTCACTGCTTACAAGGTAACAGAGAAATTTTAAGTGGAAGATGCACAGGAACTATAGTGAATAAATAGCTACTCCCATCAGCTGAACAAGCTCTAATGCGTTTCACTCAATTTAGCCAGTGGACTTAGCCCTTTGCTGTTTAGCTGATTGCTATTTCCTATTCTGCTCTCTGTCACTGACTCTCTATTGCATTTGCCTTGAAGAACAGGCAAGGCAGAGTCATTTGGCAGTACTAATCAATACCATTCACTCTGTGCAAAAGGCTTATCAATTTCCAGGCAGTGCCTTGAATGAGAGTTGAGGAAGAATTTGCTTATTCATTAGGTACATCTGTCTTTTTTATTTATTTTTTACTCAGAAAAAGTATGTTAAGACAATGCCATTTCATTCGCACAGAAATCAATTTCCTCTCTTCCCTTCACTCTTGGAATTCAAGTAACAGGGGCAGTGCAATTACAAGTGAAGAGATTTCCATTGCGTTTTTATGTTTGTCTCAGTTCTGCTGTGGCAACTCGTCTTGTTGAATGCTAATAGAGGGGTTTGTAGACTTTCAGGGCCCAGGCAGAGGGAGACTGTGAATAATGGATGATGGCTCATTCAGGATCCTAATGCTGCTTAAGTAATAGTGCTGAAAACGCACAGTTATATATCTTCAATATCATAAGCTGTCTAGTCGTGGTAGACAAGGTCACTCAGGAGCCATGCCCTTGATCTGAAGTGATGTGACTGAACTTGACTCTGACTCTTGGGTGTCTCATGGAGACACCATGTTGAAATAAACATATCAAACAATCAGGTTTAGCTCTTTGTGAACATGATCTCTTTTGGGTGCAGGGAAATTAGATCCTACACCTTTTTATTGCAGGATGAAAAAGAAGACACAGGTTGTTAAATGCCACAAGACAAAGCATTTTCTCTAGTCAGATTTGATCCCCACACCCACCTGTCCTATTGTCTGTGTGTGTGTGTTAGAAAGAGAGATATATGGACTGGATTTAATGTGTAGCACCTAGCATTAAGCCATATTTTCTAGGTCTGCGTGGACCCAAAGGGAACGTCTCTTCACCAATTTAAAACTTCAATTTGCACCTCACCATCAGATTTATTTGATATTATAGCCCTCCGGCTCTCCCACCCAGCCTGGGGAGAATGTAGTTAATAATCCACTTCTAACCCATCAGATCATTTCAGTCAAGGGAGAGACACATAGGAAGAGATGTTTGGAGAGTGAGGACTCAGTTCGTTGGTAGAGTAAAGAATCAAAAAATGTTTTTTTTATCTTGATAGTTTTGTTTTGTTGTTAGATTAATTTCTTTCAGTACAGTAACTCTTCATAGTTAGCCCATAAAATCATTATTTAATTTCTCATGCATCACTGCTGTATCAACTGTATGTTCACAGTTTTTTTTCAATTTGGATTAAACAAGATACAGTGTCTTAAATATAAACCTTAGAGGTAACAGTAGGAACATTGTGTTATCATTTGGGCTTTGTGTTAACTGGTTTTTAAGTCTTTGTGCTAAGCTAAGCTACAGCTGGTAGCTTCACATCTCTATAGTTATGAGAGTGATCTCAGCTTACACATACAATGCTCAGAAAGAAGACGAATAAGTTTATTTTCCCAACAGTTTTATAAAAATCTGAATATATGCAACTGCTTACTACTTACTTTAAACATTTGTGGCTTTCGTATACTGGATTTTGTTACCTATTTGCAAAACATATGCTGATACATCTGTTTAAGGTAACATTGGTCAACAATATCAAGTTTACTCTAGAAAGAATACTGTATGTCTTTAAGTAAAAAAGGCTGTAATATAAGTTTAATATATCATTTTTTTTACAGAGGAACTACGGAAGCTCAGCTGGTCTGGAATCCCAAGACAGGTCCGACCAATTACGTGGAAACTCCTATCAGTAAGTTTTATGAACACTCACACACACAGACTCCAAGACAAAGACCATACATAAACCTGCCAGTGAAACCACAGATTGATCAAATGCACACGGACACACACACTCAGATAAAATCGCACAAACAGTAAACACATTACAGATCATCTTAGCCACACACACACACACACACACACCTACAAAGTTGCTGTCATATTTTCTCCTTACCTCCCCCCTTTTGTGATTTATGAAGACTGGTAACAGTCCTGCTTTTTTCAAACTTCAGTGGGGAAAATTAATTGCGAGGCACAAATAATTTATTCATGAGACGTGTGGTGTGTTTACTCATTAAGCCATTGTTGTGGTGTACAGCTCCTAGTCTGCAGAGAGAAGACTGGCTTTTTGAACGCCATGACTCTCCCATTAATTACCGCACAATAGCTAATGTGCCGCAGAAAAGATGTCATTAAAGGTGTGAATGTGTGCCTGCTTGTGTTTTTTGGTGGTGGGAGGTTACCAACTGGGCACTTTAACCATTAATGGCTGCTTTGTTTGGTCCTCTACTGAAGTGAATGTTCATAACGCTGTATGAAGTTGCAAAGCACTGACTGTGGTGTAGGCAGCTGGGCAGAGGGGAGGGAAGGGGCACATTTGTACTTTAGCTGACTTTGTGTGTGTATGTGTGTGAACGCACACGTCTTGGTGTTTTAACTAATGTACCATAGATAACACCCCATTAATGGTTTGTTCATGTTTGCGTTTTTTGATTTTATGTTGTTTACATGCATATACGAACAGCTATTGTGTGTAAATGTGTATATTTATGTACACTATGTTTGCATTGGATATGTATATTTGTAAAGGCTGCAGCAAATTTTGTGTGGATGGCAAAGAAAACACAAAAAACAAAGAAATAAAGAACAAAACCAGATTCAGAAATAAAAAAAAAGATGACTGAGTTTTAGAATAATGTAAAAACGTGAGCGAGTATTAGTCATCCTACCTCTACAAGTGCTTTCTCTTCTGTCACAGCGAAAGATCCAGGCTAACTCTTAATCACTTCCTGTATCTAGCTTCATGTTCACTGTACAGACATGATTGTGATATCATTCCTCTCGTTTAACTCTCAGCAGGAAATCTAATAAGTGTCTTTGCCCAATTAAACTTAACTTTAAACAGTTTCTTTAAAGTCATACTTCTACCAAAATATCTAAGTTAAATATGTTCCCCTTTGTAAGATTAGATTTTAACTGTATTTTTCCTCACTCCTGGTATTTGTCGGGAAGTCCTATAGGATCTACCTAAATGCTTTGAGGTGTTTACAGACATGTCTAAAAACCCTTGCTGCAGTCCATTTCTCTGTTGTTTAAAAAAAGAATGACGGGCCACATTGTCCCTATCAGTTTTCCATCACACTATCAAATTTACCTAACTTCGTAAATCTTGCAGAAACCCTGTATGTGATGTTTTCTGTGTCTAGAAAGTGCTTCACTGTCCTTCATGGTCATGGAATACAACTCATTTTCACAGAGAACATTTCTCTCCAGAAGATCTTTTAATAAATATATAGGAGGTATATTTGACTGTGCAAACTTAAGAGCCATATCTGAAATAATCTCAGCTCCACCTTGCAAAGATTTCAGAATCTTATAGCCTTGTGTGGTGAGAATTATACCAGGGCTAAATCCAAAGCTTGGATTAAAGCAAGGCAGAAGCACTCATATCTTGAGTGTCAAAACATTCGAGTTTCTCTGTCCTGTCCGTGGAATGATCCAGTGGAGAAATGAGTAGGGATCGGGCTAAAAAAAAATCAGTTTTCTTCCCCTTGCACATATACACACACATTGAGAGTCACAGGCCTCGCTGTATTACATAAACTTGGCAGAAGCACCTAATAAAACTTCACTCCACTGGTGTCCCCTGTGCCCTTCTCCTGCTCACTAGCCTACACCAACTTATTTAATTTTTTTCCTCCCCTTCGGCAGGCATGCTTAAGCCACGCTCTTCTTTACCTGACAAAGACAGGAAACAAGTTTTCCCCCCTGCGGTCAGAGCTCAGTAATGCTCCCCTGGCAGCCTTCATTCACCACTACATCACAGAATTTATCCACAACTCTCCTCACTGTTATTAGCCGGTGTGGAAATTTAATAGCAGGAAACAAAAACAAATCTGAAACCAAGCTGCGTGTGAGAGAATTTTTTGGATAGCTCTCACTACCTTCTTTTCACAATTTAAACAAGAGGCACCACAGGCCCCCAGAAACACATCCTGTTGAACCTTCTATTATTTCAGAAATAATACCGCCTTATTTTTTTCTCATTTGTTTAAAGAGCACTTGGTGTCCGAGCCTGAAGCAGAAAGGAAGAAATTAAATGACTTTTCTGCTTTGTGAAAGAATGTCAGCCTGTGGCAATATGTACATTTGCTAATGGAGTGTGGTTTTTAAATGTGAAGTGGTTTGAGAGGAGAAAACTAACTGGCTGTGGAAATATTGATAAGGCTAAAGGGTTATGTGAGATGTATGAGGGAGCAGCAGCAGAGACAGATTTAAAGATTAATATGTTAAATGGTTACCTTACAACAATACACATAATTGTATTGCCTGAGAGAACAGTGAGATATATATTTTTCTTATTTGAAGCTTTCTCTGTATGCATAACCTTAGAGAAGTCTCACACTATGCTACACCATTTTGTTAGTTTTTAGGTTGTACGATACAGAAAGTACAGACGGACTGTCACCTCTCTAATATCTAGCATTAATAACAAAGACCTGAGCAAATTGTCTTTTGTAAGCTGATCCATTTTTTTTTGTCCTAACCGCTGCCGTACTGCTGGAATCACTGCTCCCAGTTAAAGGCCATTCAGCTTCCAGCCAGATCACAGCCACTGGAACTTCTTTGCCCTTCTCCTGCTTCTCGGCGAGGCATGTCTAGGAAAGTGTTTGTGAATTTGAATTCATCCCATATCCTTAAATTCACAGAGGTCATCTTTTAATGGCTGAAACTATGTAAGCATTAAAATTAAATAAAAAAAACAAATAAGAAAAACAGTCATTTTAGAGTTTCACACACAAACCCAGATTATGTTTCTGAATAAACTTGAGGCAAGAAGTTGAAAGTTTTAATACTATGAAATTGTCCAAAACTCAAATGATGTAGCGCCCCAGATGTAAGTATAAAAAGGGACGCATACGCAAGTGATTTGAAAAGAAGCAAAGTTTAGTTTGCTCAACTTTCGCTGTGCTCATAGTGGGTCAGTTTGTTTCCAGTCTGCTTCCAGGATAATGTGCTTGTGCTAAGTAGAAATCAATTTAGATTGTGAGAAAAAAAACACAGTTTCTTTTAAATTCCCCAAATGGATTCCCAAAGCATATTTCTCCCTTTTTATTTTTTTATACAGAGTTTACTGAAGTGAAGAGCCCATTAGAGGGATGGAGGGATCAAGGGGTAGCTTGATGCAAGGAAGAATGAAGAGATGAGGTTTATGTTCTGTAGACTGATTAGCAGAGACATTTTGAACCACTGGCAGAACACGCAGAGCTGTCATGCATTTATGCCTCACTGTTAGCTTTCCATTTCTATTTAAAAAAAGAAACTCCTCTCACTTTTTTTTTCTTTTAACTATACCGCAGATGACATGAAAATGAGTCACTCAGCTTCAGCGCACTTAGAACTTGGGACTTTTTCTGCATTGTTATGGTCTTTATAAATATTACAGCCAACACTCTGGAATGTTTCCTCATGCCAAAATGGTATGATTGGGAATTAAGAGGAGTGATAAAATAAAATGACAGTAAGGTTTATGACACAGTTTGTGTCCTCTTTATAGTTTGAAGGGTGTGAATGCTCCTTTCCTGTCAAGCAGTAATGCAACAGCAGTGTGATTGACCTCCACTAAGCTGTCCATTAACCTTCAATACACACACGCTGTTGTCTCCCTCATTTAGCAGAGCGCACCCAACACCACAGCCTTTCAATCTGCCTTGGTGGGTGTTTTTTTGTTTGTTTGTTTGTTTGTTTGTGTGTCCGCGCGTGTGTTATATGTTTATCTGCGTATGTGACCCGTGGAGTGCAACTGTGTCAAAGTTAGTCAGTCATCTGATACATTTTTCATTTACAACGTAGCCTTTAACTGTCCCCATTATTTGAATGTGTGTATATGGTATGTGTATGTTTAGCAAAAAAAGTTGTTCTGACTGCCCTTTAGGGCCTTGTCTGATTTAAAAAAACAAACAAAAAAAAACCAAAAAAAAAAAACCTTTCTTCTCATCGATTTTCCTCTAGGCAGTTGCCCAAAATTGATAGTTTGTGTGTGTGTGTGTTTCTGTATGCTTGCTAGCAACAACACAATCATAACAAAGACAGGATTGCACATAGATAACAAACACACACACAACACACATATACACTACAAACGGAGTCAGCATGAGCCCTTTAAGGCCCGCTCAGTTTTTCTGTTTTTCTTTATGTACAGGCTGTCTCTGTTGGTGCAGGTGCAAGACTTAGGTTTGATGGCGATTCGACTAAAGCCGGTCCAAAACAGATGTGTCTGAACAGGAGCCAAAATGCTCGCAGAAAAGGGCTCATTTTAAATCGTGTGATGTGAAAAATGTGAGACAGATCCATATATGTATGTCTACTTATTGATTACTGATTGACTACGTATTCTTTCCAGTTTCAGCAGTGGGGATTTTGTTTGCTGTGCAAATACTCAGCACCATCTGCATGTTGGTGGAGAAATAGCTTAAAATAACCTTACAATCATTACAGATAGGGTTAGTGTGCATACAGCAATATAAAACATGTAACAACTGCCCTTAGAAACTTTGGTAGATTTAACAGCTAGACAATTCAGCTGTTGTCATTGGATCACATTTTCAGAGCCAGCAGTGTTTGAGTTGTTTTGAACATTTTAACTTTGTGAATATTTCAGACCTCTGGTCCCAGCTCTCGCTTTTAATAGACTTTAGATTTGTTGTTCAGCTTGGATTTGACTTTCTCCTCATTGCATAAGCCTGACCGCACAAGGAGGATACACACTGCCATAAATTTATGCTCACATAAGCTGCCTGAAAATCCATTTCCAGACAAATGCGGGCACACACACACACACACACACACACACACACACACACACACACACACACACACACACACACACACACACACACAGAAAGGTAGCTCTCCTGAGCAGCACAAAGTTTTCTTTGTAAATTGAAGTGTGTCATTTACAGACTAGGTAATCCCAAGTGGTTGAGTTGGGTTTGTGATTAAACTCGGCTAATTGAATGAAAACAAGTCAAGGTTTTCAAAATAAAGGTTCATTAAATCCTACACTCGCACACACGTACACACACAGACACACACACAAGTGACTGTGAAGAAAAGTCCATGGCAGTCGGCAGTCCTTGGTCTTAGTCTTCGAGTGATTCTTGCAAATTCTGGGGTCATTACCCTGCTGCAGTAATAATCCTTCTACTTCTACTTAAAGAAGAACTTTTGTACTACTTAGTATGCCTTTAGAGAATAGATGGATGACAGAGTGGTACTTCTCTTTGGTCAGGTTGTAGGCAGTTCAGTGCAGACAACTCCAGAGTAGGCAAAACACCCCAAGACTTGAATACATCAACTTGGTTTGACACAAGGTGGTAAAATTCTCTTCTGTCTGTGTCTTTACATAGAATTTCTGTTACTGCCATAAATCTCAAACTTGGCTTCATCAATAAGTAGGACCAAATTCTAGATTTACATTTGGCCTTTTTCTTTCCTGACAAATGGTTTATCCTGCTGCAAATGTGAGACACAGCCATGTTTCTAACAGGTGAACAATGGCTGCATTATATACGTTTCTAATGAGTAGATTCAAGCAAATAAGCAAGATATAAGATATAATATGTAATAACATTCTTATAATATAATTTTTTAATCCCTTTGAATTGAACCTGAAATGTTTTGTACAAGAAAATACCGGTATATAAAAGGTAGGAATGTTGTTTTACTTTTATTCTCTTGATCATTTTGTCTGACTATTTCTCTTTCTGTCTCAGGGTTACCTTCCAGCCAATGCAGAGAGGAGAGAGAGCGTCCTACAGAGGAAGAGACAAGAGTATTTTGGCTTCATTCAGCAATACTATGACTCTCGCAATGATGAACACCATCAAGACACATACAGACAGGTATATCTACACACTTTTGAGCTGCATTCAGACACACTGAGACAAATCCCCTGGCCAAACCCGATGTAGTTGCTCAGTACACCGTGCTGTGCGAGTGGGGAGACGTTTAAGAAGGCTGAACTATATGCACATCAGTGGTGATGGAGTTCAGTAACAACTGGGCAAGAGTCAGTCGGGATCATCTTAATTCCAGCAGCAGTGGAAGCAAAGAGTTTCCTACAACAAACATAGAAAAAGCAAGAGAAGAAATGCGTTTACTGCTCTGCTTCAGCGAGATATTTTTCTGAAACAATGGTGGAAAAGACTTATCATCTCAGTCTGTGGCTTCCTAATTGTATACAAACATGTCTTTACCGAGATAAAAGGTGCAGCGCATGGTGCAGTGTGTGCACCAGAAGACATCTGTCTATAGCGGAATATGTAAATTATGTTCTCAACACAATATACCTCCAGAACCGCAGTGCTGCCGGAGCCAAGATACAGCTCACTACTTTGTCTCTTTATGTGTGTTGCAGCAAGTACGCACAGTATAAGTACAATTTACTTGTATTTTTATTCATGTCTACATGTAACACCTGTATGAATCCCAGAAGTTGAAGGACAGAATGACAATGGTGCTCTACAAAAGATCCGATTTCTAATTACAGGTTCTCATCACTAATGTATTCCCTCAGCAGAAACCCACAACAAGAAGCTGTTTCTGTTCATTTGCGTATGTGTGAGAAAGGGTGTGTTTTGACAGGATTGGGCCCTGCAGAAAGGATTACTGGAACCAGTCATCTGACAACAAGTGCTTTTCTGTGTTTCTTTTTTTTTTCCCCTTGTGTCCTTTTCTCTTTCTCCCTCATGTACTGATAGCAATCTGTCTGCGTGTCTGTGTTGACACGGATGCAACGTGGTCGAACTCTGTTCACGGTGCAGGCACAGCCGGCCCCAAGCTTCAGATGGCTGCTTAAATGGACACTTCTCTTTGGCTTTGAAAATAATATCTTACTTTTTTCTCTCTGTCTCTCTCTCTCTCTCAACACATACTCTTTCATTTTAGCACTCGACTACTTCCCATTCATTTCATGCCGATAAGAAACATCAAAGTGGGCTGTTGATAGCAAAACACACATTTCTCACATTCTGTCCAATTTTGCATTGATCTCATCTACACTGTGCCAGAAAGCTGGCATACTTTGTTTTGATGATAGTTTGGATCGTGTCTTGGAGCCTTTTTACCTCCTTTTCTGCCAAATTTTGCTTGTTCCAACACTGTTTATGTTGATGGAATACGTGATGATTTTTAGGGAATTTATGTGTGCGTATGTGCGGTGATGTATGTTTGAACGTATGCTGCTTTGGCACTTAAACTGCACATGACAGTGGGTTTATCAAGGTGTCAAGTGGCTGCAGATGTATTTTCATATACAGTATGTACCTGTGAGTCTTGTTAATCTCTTTATATGTTTGTATGACGGTGTTCTTCATTTATTCTGAACCTCCATCTGTGTCCATCGTCTGTCTTTTCCTTTGTTTCTCCATCTGTCTCTCATATTTTTTTTATTTGTTTATATTGTTGTTAACATGCCCAGACAGCTTGCGTGTACTGTATACATACCTGTGCATATGGCTGTAGCAAATGTAGAAGTCCCTGCATGCACTGCAAGCTTTTTGACATTCTGCTGCAGCTTCATTCCATCTCAGGAGAAAGTATTCAAAAATAGCTGGCAAGCTTTGCTCTTTTTTTTAAGCCATCAATTTGGTAGCGTGTTGGCTGAAAGACACAGCATGTCTAGAAACAACTGATTAAGTTTTACTATTAAAGCCACATTAACTTTAAACACATTAACGTTAAACATTTTGAACATTTTAACATTAATAAGTGTCTAAAGTTTTGTTTGTAGCTTCCAGCTGTATGTAGAATTACTTCCTGTGAGTTTGTAGACGTCCCTCACTGAAAGGATCCGTATGAAACAACAAATTATGCTCGCAATTCAAGGTTTAACTGTACCTAAATGTAAAATGGAGTATAATTTCTGCTTAGGTTTATCTGCTTAAATTAGTCCTCTGCATTTACTATTGTAACCAACTCCATAGGAATCTATAGGAATTCCTTTTAGGAATTTAGTCAAAAAAGTCATGGTAATAGGAATATGACCCACAATAATCTATAATATTGAGGGAATGTGCATGCAGGGGACCTCTGCAGTGGTTCTTGAGTAAATGTGTGTGTCTGTGTGTGTCTGGGTATCTATGTCTAACACCTTTTTCTCCCATGTTGCTGTCAGATCCACATAGACATTCCTAGGATGAATCCTGAGTTTGTGGTGCTGCAGCCAAAGGTAACAGAGGTAAGGTGGACCGAGAGGATTGTGGGTACAATTCAATCCCCTGTCCTGTCAGTAACAAGCCGCACACGCACAAACAGTCCGCCCATCTGGTCCGGACTATTTCAGTGGGCTTGGCTCCAGCCGCTGTCCTGCATCCATCTGACTCCTTTCTGATGAATCTGTCTTGCCTGTTGCATTGTTTACCTTCAGGGTAGACACTCTGAAATGGTGTAAACGTGGTCTCACACGCAACAACACGCAGATGCACTAGCAGTCACATGCAACCACAGAGACAGGTTGACACGCATATACACACACTCAAGACCACTGCTGCTATCCATTTCAGACCAGTGAAACCCCCGTCTGCCTTCAATCAAGAACACCAATCCACTAACTGTTGCTCTCTCTGCATCTGTGTCACTGTCTGTGATGCCCAAAGCTGTGCTAGCCTGCCCGTTGCTTCAGTGTTTGTCTTTTTGTTTTCTCTCCTTCTCTCTCTGCAGATTCACATTGACATACCGAGAACTAATCCCCTTATTCCTCTCTTTCAACAAGCTTCTGTCCAAGAGGTGAGACCCCCACCCCTCTGCTGCACACACATCACCTCACCTAGCAGGGTTTTCCCCTCTGCTTTTGGGCATATGTGGGTAGTAGCTCTGAACAGTGTAATAAGCTAAAAATAAGTCAGAAATAAAATTAGAATTGGATACAGAATAAATGATGCTATGTGGTGTGCTAATACTATCACTTGGTGTGAAATTAGCATAATCAGAAAACTCACTGAAGTAAAATACTGAATCAGAGAAGTTATGACAAAGATGAGCCAAGGACAAGATGTCGATTTTTTTTCTCTCACTTTTTTCGTTCCCATCTGTTGGGGAGTTTAAAAACGGGAAAACCCTCGCTTCAGCACACTGCATGATTTGGCATGGGTGCACACAGAGAAGCACAAACTAGGGACACAGAAGAATTAAATCATAACTGCAGCCATGCATGTGATCATATCCACACTAAACTTTCGCTCTGCATGGTTAGCACTCTCTCACCTTCTTGTTCTGCTTTGTAAGTTCTACTGAACAAAGCATTTCTTGTTACACTTGGGCACCATGTTGTTGGGGATTTAAGAACTAATTATCTTAAAATCCTCTTAAGACTTTTAAAACAATAACTATCAGTACTAGTTAGAGCGCATTTCTGGAATTCCTAAGTATTAACTAATATAAGTAACAGTGTTACTTAAAATGTAAATTGTGGTCATTTATTTTTCTGTTGTAATAAATATATTTAAGAATATGTGTAGGGAGTTGGCTCAGCAGACCTGCCTGTGAGTGCAGCTTCCCAATGCAACCTAACACAGAAAATTAACTTGATGCCATGCATATCTACAGGGTTACACCGATCTTATTATTACAGTGCTTCTGGGAGGTCCTGTCATATGTTAAGCCACTGGCTTGAGAAGGAGAGGACTGAAAGCACAGATAGAAAATTCTAATGATGCAGTGCAGACTAATGAGGTGCTCAGAAATCTGGACTGCTCTGTGTATACACCTGCACACACACTGTAGGTGTGAGCAAGCATACCTTGGGCTGTACAGCATGTCATAGACATGTTTTTAAAATTAATTAATCAACACTCTTGCATTGCCCAGGAAGCTCCACCTGTCTTGTACAGGATGCAACTCAAAGCTGTATAAAACAAAAGAATAATTTTAGATGAGGAGGAGGCTAACTTTTTATTTTATTTACTATCTAATGTACAGTATGCACTACTGCTGTACTGCATATGTTCTGTATTTTTCCCTCTGCCTCCCCTTCTGTCTGACAGAACCCATGACTATGTCCCTCTTATCCCCACACACCAGATCTCCCTCCTTTGTGTGCAAAATGAAAGCCACCAGAGTGCATTGAAATATTCAAGCGGCGTGCTCTTCACATACTTTACTATGCAACAGACTGCAAAGGCCCCTTTTTCTATATGGTTATATTTGCTGCGACACCACCTGAAAATCACCTCTGCTTCATTTCATTCACTTGTTTGTCTCAGCGCCTTCCCCCACGGGGCTCGGAGAGATTTAGTCACGATGGAAAGCAGTCAACTGTCTGTTCCATTTCGGGTAGAGGTGGATATTGAAACAATTCTGCGGTGATTTCCTATGTGGTATCTAAGTGTTTGAGTTTTTCTTCTTTTGCAGAACAATGAATTACAAATTCCTCACTGGAAATCATTTTGTCTTCATATTGTGATTACAGACTGAAAGAGCTGAATTTATCTGTGCGCCTCAGTGTCTGCCATATTAAGAAACCTGAGTTTCTTTTCTTTATATAAAGCTTTTAACTGGTTCTTATCCATATAACATCTAAAGGGTGGGTGCATTATAACAATTCTTTTTAACTTGCTGGATATCTGAGAGATTGAGCCCTTGATATTTTGACAGTGGCCTCATCCTTTAAGCCACTAACCGCTCCTTGAGTCTTTTTTACTTTGTGTGTGATATCAAGGAATAGTTCTTTGAGTTGACACCATTTTTGTATCCGTTTCCCTTCTGGCTCTTGAGATTCCCCTTATCAGGGTCTTCAGGGGTCTGGCACTAATGGCTGATTTCCTGTCCTAGAGATGCACTGCATTATGAAAAGAATTTTGAAATTAATGTGCGATTTATTATCATTTGCAAGTATCTAGTGCTTTTGAAGACGGAGTGAACTTTGCAGCTTAAAGACAGTATTGTTTGGTTAGTATTTGAAGTCTCTGGGCCTTTGTGTTTTCAGTGTTTCACCTACAAACACACCAGGGTGGGATTCTTTGCCCATACTAAAGTAGGTGTGGGCAGGACAGCATCTATGTGCATAGGTTCACACGAAGCGGTTCTGTGTCTAGATACCAATGTGAAATATGCATGTGAGCTTTTGAGGTTGCATGAAAAGAAAGTCCCATTACCCAGTCCCCCTGCTAGCACCAGCACCTCTGTGTTTGATGGATGGGGCTTTGATAAGGAAGGAGGAGGTGTGGAGGCAGGTTAATGTGGTTTGAAAAGAAAAGCTACCGGAAAGAAGCAGCGAGTTGCATCTTACTAATCGTACACTGTCTTTATACAGATTGAATTATTTAAAATAAAAATGATAAAGCTTGAACACGCAACTTCCAAAAAAAAACAACTTTGTCATGGTGTTTTTCCATAAAACGATAAACTATGACGGTATTTGGAAAGTGACAAAAAACATGACATATCTCCGAAAGACAAGAAAGAGCTTGATGGGGTGTTGTACAGCAAGGTGTGGGAGAACATGTGCGTGTATTTTTAGGGAAATCCATTTGCGCACCAGAAAAACAATTCGAACATCAAGCCTCTGCTAATTCACTGGGGCTGACAGCATTAAACAGCCACCCATAACGAAGATGGAAGTGTTTGCTTTGCAAAAAACATATTGAGAAGCTGGGATAGAGAGAGAGAGAGAGATGGAGGAGGAGGGAGACTCAGAAGGGAAGAGCAAGAGGCAGAGACAAACTGAGTGAAGAAAGAAGAGAGGAAGGAGGAGAGGAACACCAAAGCACAGAACAAAGTTCAAAGTGAGCCTTTTCTGTGCACAAAAAAAGAAATGCAGCTGAGGAACTGAAGAGTGAGGTGTTATTCTGTGCTGTGAGAGGCAAAGAAATGGTTTATGTCAGATTTTGAAACTGTTCACCCATTTCCACACTGTCCAAAAGCAGAACTATTGATTCTGCAGTGTAATCTTTAATTTGGGCAAATAGTAATTGGGAAAAAAACAAAAAAAGACACTGTTATTGTTTTCATGGACCTACCTTCCTAGTGCACTGCAAAAACTGCTTTTCTTACATAGTATTTTTGTCTTGGTTCCAGTCCAAATCTCTAAAAATTCTTAAATCAAG
>JAUYWH010000015.1:5336856-5388243 GCA_034779795.1 Ctenopoma multispine | reverse complement strand
TGTGTGTGTCTGTGTGTGTGTGTGTGTGTCTGTGTGTGTCTGTGTGTGTCTGTGTGTGTCTGTGTCTGTGTGTGTGTGTGTGTGTGTGTGTGTGTGTGTGTGTGTGTGTGTGAGAGATGGTGACACCAGGTTTGACAGGTTGACTCTTTTCTTAATTATCCAACAGTATGAATGCCACCTCTCTGGAAAATATTCTCTCTCTCTCGTTCTCATTAACAACAGAGTTATCAAACTAATTGTGCCACAGTGGGGGAATCACTTTTTTTTTTTTGTTGTTGCAGCCAAAGCAAGAAGTGGGGTTGGTGGTTTGTCAGAGGTGCGAGGAGGTGGAAGTATTACATGTCTCACTAGCAGCTGAAGTGTGTTTCATTTTCAAGTGTCAAGCTTTTGGCTGTGTCACTTAGGTGCCATTTTGAGGGCGGAGAGCAGATAGTGACATGCTTTGGATTCAGCACCCAAATTGTAAGTCATTAAATTCATTAGATTTAACCTGAGCCGCTGCTCTAAATGATAAGTAATGACTGCAACATTTCTTTTGACTTTATGAGCTTTGGATGGGGAAATCTTGTTAAAACCAATCTCGTGCTCTCTCTCTCTCTCTTTGCCGGTCTGCAGCTCAGGTTTTCTTGTGATTAATCTGAACCAACAGAATGTTGTCAAACAGGACTGTTTTTTTTCTTGCCAATTGCCGTCTGCACAGACACACACTCCCTCTCATGCTCGGCATGCACACACTTTTATGATTTCATCGGGCTAAACTAGCTCGTTTATCATCTTACATCACATTACCTTGTGGCCCATAGTTGTAGAGGGCAGATGGCAACATTGGCGTGGGTGTGTGTTGTGTGTACTCTGCGCACGTCTATGTAGGTGCCCGCACTTGGTCTCCGGAGGTGTAACCTCACTCCGCATGCCAAGCTGTGCCAAGTGCTCACAGCTGGCAGCGACCAAGCAGTTGGTCTCTCTGGACAAGTTGCCCCCTGCGCCAGAACAAACAGGAAATGAGCCCTGCAGCCTGGCAGGAAACTGGCTGCGTGTCCAATAGGAAGAGAGGTGAGAGAGGGGGGAGGAGAACAGCTTGGAGAGGCAGAGTAGCAATAGCAACAGAAGAGATGTCAAATGGCTGTATAGGAGACGTGGAGGCAACAAGGGAGGAGTGAGAGTGGAGAGGAAAAGCATTAATGTGCCAAAGGAGAGATCAGAGGAAGGTGGAGGTATAAAAGGAGCTGGGAGTGGTGCATTGATGAGACATGAAGTAGCAGAGCTGAAGCTATGTCAAGAGAAAAATAGTTCACATCACATTAGGGTTGTTGGAGAAAAGTTTGATTCATAAATTAAACATTTCCCTGTGTAATAAACACTGTTGTGGTCAAGTCCAAACAACAAAGAAGTTGTGATGATTCCTACTTTCAAGCGAACAGTTACTGCTCTGTAATCACTTCTTCTTGCGTGCGTTTGTTTTGTGTGCATCCATGTGCCGCTCATTGGCAGCCCCTCCCAAGTGTCTGTGCTCTGCACGTGCTGTGCAGCTCTGCCAATCACAAAATGCCCGTCTGTGCATCTCTTGTTTGTGTACCAGAGTTGGCCATATCAAACAAGTTCTTCTGCCGAGGTGACTCCGTGTCAGACGCTCTTTTCCATCAGCCGGCGAAAATGATTTGGCGAACGATTGCTTTGGAGGCACATCTCACACAGAATTAAAGCCACAGAGACGCTGTCCTCTGATGTGATGCTCACTGAAGCTTGAACTTCCAGAAATTCCCCAGGTTCTTATTTGCGAAGCATTTCTACTGAGACGTGGATCATGCCTCAGACATGTATTGTCAGCTGGTCCTTGTGGAAACAGAACTCCAGAAGTAATCACTATGAGAGAAATTTCTTTTGAGACGTGGTTCCCATGAAAGTAATTAGTTGTTTGTCTTTTGAAGGCAGGTCAACTGAGACATATGGTCTGTTGATATATTCAAAGTGGCCTTTTTTGTTTGTCATCTCGCTCTCTCTCTCTCCCTCATTGAAAGGTGGATCAAGTGGGTCATAAAACTTAAATTCAGGCACAGTCTACACAGCTTTTTATGAAGTGAACAGGAAGATCTTTTAAAGCCAATTGTTGGTGTTAGCATTTTCACCAGTGATCGCAGGGGGCACTGTTGCCTTGTGATCCAGTCACTCTCACTAAATGGCCTTTCCTCCTCTTAGCCCTTCCTCTCATGTGCCGTTCTTACTGTGATTAGATGTGTCCATATCCTAGTACGACCACTGGACTCCTGGAAGCAGCCGTCCCTCCTCTGCTCCGGAGTCGAGGTCCAGGTTTGGAACTCTGCCCAGCAGCAAAGCTTTTGCCACGACAAAGACTGATTTGAGACTTTGGGATCCTCACGGTCTCTCGGAGCTCCAGAACAGTGGTGTTCTCGCCACCTTGTTAATCATAAACGACACCATGCGAATTGCCAGTCAGCCTGTTTACAATTAATCTTTTCAACTACAAATTTAATGCCGCCGCTGGAGCATCCCTGAGAGAGAAGCCTGCATTCATGTGCTGTCATTGTCTTCTGCTTCACTATACAGGAGCTATCAAATTAAATACTGGCTTCAAATTGGTCAGATGGTGGTCTCCTTTGTCTCCACTCTGTAACAACAGATGCTTTAACGCCACATTTAGAGCTAGTTGATTGTAGTTGACTTCTGCTCTGGCCTCAGTTTAAACTAGAAATATTGTGAGTTTCATCAGTACTCTGACTCATAATATTTTCTTGGTGGATGACCTATTCGTCTTCCTCTCTGAATATGTTTACACTTCTCATTGCCAACAGTTTATTTTTATATCTCATACCAAAAAGTTGGATTGTATGAGATTCTATCGCTGTACTTTTGCACTAATGATAGCTGTTATATGTGGCCTGTGGCTGTATTACATTTAGTACTGTGGACAGACTGAACTCTACTGACAGTTCAGCCCCTGACCTCTTCCATATCCGATATTAAAGATCTGGTAGCTATGCAAACAAAATTAGATTTTTGCACGTCTAGACACCACAATCTGCCCTCGATGTGATAGGATGAAACATCTCACTGAAAAGGACACATAGCCTCTCTGTCCACTTTCTTTCCATCTTTGAGAGGACCCACACACATACACACACACACACACATACACACACTGCCTAGTTGTTGTTGGTGTTGTAGTCTTGGCCCACTGCCAGTCTGCTGTCTATCTGTCTGTCTGTCAGACTGAGCATGCTCATTACAACCTTGACTACATTCCACTAGGGTTGCCAAGGCTACCAAGCAGAGCTTCCAGGTCTGTGTGTGTGTGTGTGTTTGTGCGTGTGCGAGCATGTGTATGTATTTTAGGGATACACACAAACCCATATTAATAAATACATACACTAGATTTTTGTTTACATGGCCGCACATACACACTCTTCTGTTTCTCCCTGGGCCTTGTGCTTTCTCTCTGTCTCTCTCCTTCTCTTTCTTTCTCTCTCTCTCTTTCCTTTCTCTTCTATCTCTCTCCAGATCATTGTTAATCAGTCTCGTCCCATCTCCTCTCCACTGGCTGTCAGTGGCTTGTCAGAAGCCCGTCAGAGTCCCTGCAGTCCGTCACACACTGCTGCCGTTAATGACATCTGATGACACCCATCGTTGAAGTCACCCGCTGGAGATGACTGGGGACTCAGTGTGCTCGCTGCTTGGAAATTGCTCTTTCTGTGCTGTCTGCAATGCACTTTAGGAAACGTCTGAACCTTCTTCTGCTTTACTTAATACAAACTATTTATCTTTCAACCATGCTTGCTTCCTTCTTCTTTGTCAATCTTCACAATTGCACATTTTTAGAGCAATTTACAGTCAGATGCCAAACCTCAAATCACAAAAACAAATACTAAAAAATCAAATGATGTGTATGTTGTGTGTATGAGAATGTAGCCATGGAAAAAGGTTGAACCTTGTTTTTTAAATTTTGTCATTATTCACCTGCTTTTTATCCCCCCTCGCCCACCACCACCACCACGCTCCCTCCATTGCGTCATCCCTCCTTTATTCCTTTGCTCCAATTTGTCAACATCGTCCTTTCTGTCCATGAGTTTCTTTCATAACCCAACCTTTCCCTTGCTCTCACACTCCCCATTGAATCTGTCCTCCCAGTGCCCCTGTATGAGTGGTGGGCTTATGACACCATGATGACTGAGCCCCTGCTGCGTCGACTTGAATTGCTCTTCTTCTCCATTCCTTCTCTCTCTCTCAGTACCTCCTTTTTTTTTAACTTTCCCTCCCATTTTCTTTCACCCATCTTGGTGTCCCTTTTCGTCTGTCCATCTCCTTCCCCTGCACTGCTTATTTCTCACACTCTCTTTCTGTTCTCTTTTCTCTTCTCCAGAGGAGGAAGTTGAAAACTTTGACGTGTCCAGTCTTCAAGAAGAGGCCCTGAGGAACATTGAAGCTGACAGCTACTGGTGCATGAGCAAACTGTTGGATGGCATCCAGGTAAGCATGTCTGAAAGAGGATGTAGCCTGTGTCAGAACAAACTCATCAAAATACCCACAAATACTTACATAGAGTACATGCTTAGTCTCCCACTGTAATCTGTCTGTACTCTGTTCTCTCTACATTTCCTTTGCTTCCTTTCTTGGTATGATTGTAGTGTTCTCTGATATGGTCTCAACAGAGATGATCATTCCTCTTTTGTTCATTTACTGCTTAACTGAAAAAAGCAGCAGTAAGCACTTTAATTAGGACAATTTTGACCAATGTTAGGCAGAAAGCTGACCCTAGAACAAGTTTACATCAAAAAGCCTTTACTGTATGAAGATGTTACGGCTAAAATGATTAGTCAATTACTCAGTAAATTAGCAGAAAACAACAAGAATGCTTTGACAGTAAGTTAATTGTAATTGTAAGCGAAGAAACACCACAGATTATGTAGTTCTTAAATGTTAAACTGCTGGTTTGGTTGTCTGTAATTGTAAATTTTTGATTGAACATTAACAAGACAAATGAAGACTGATTGTCCGCTTGACTTTCTACGTCACTCGTATTGGTGGACATGCAGATACAGTCTTATGCAGGAATTTTCCTTCTCCGGGCTGCTTGTAGAGCAGCTTGAATGCATTATAGGTTATGTATGCCTACATTTCCTGCATCATTGTTATATACTCTGCATTTATCAAGCCCTACAAATGCAAACATATTGCTTTGCTTGTAGTTTGTGGCCAATAATAATTAGCATGCAGCTTCCTAAGAGATTTTACAGCTCATAGACCAACGATAAGTTGAAAGGTGATGCTGTAATTTTGATATGTCAGCATACTATTTTGCTTAATCCTTACTGGCATTAGTTCTTTAAAAATGTATATTCCTGGATTTCCACTGCTGTATGTTTACGTATCAAAGTCATGTGCACTAACAAAGACACACACCCAGGCACCTTACATCATATATATAGGAGATACATAAGTATACGCTAATCTATTATGACAGTGATTTACAGATGTCATTATGAGTGCTCAGATGGCAAATTAAATAACTTCTGGTGTCAAGAAGCTTGGCAGAGGAATTTTTCAATGGGACAATGATACCAAATACAGGGTAGAAAAAAATCACACTAGTCTTCAAAGATGAAAAAAAGCAAGTATGACCTGTCTAAGCACATCTCTAGACTTGAGTCCAAAAGAATACCTTTGGAGTATTTTAAAAGGTAAAGCAACAAAAGCCATCCAGCAAAGAGGAGCTGAAAAGAATCATCTGTGACACAAAATATGTGGCACCGGTGTCAGCCGTTCCTAGGGGGATTGAATGTGTCATCAGCGAAAGGCAGACAAGCTGTAATTATTTATCCGCTTCAAAAATTTCTGCTGAAGAGACTTTACTAGATTTGTAATTATTTTTTTTTACATTTTAGTGACATTTTTAATCAGGCTTTTAGTCGTCTTTGTTGAATACTGGATGTATAACTTGGCATAAAATACCACTACAGATTTGTATTTCAAGTGTTTAGGTAGTGGACATTTCTTTCTGTTGTAAAGCCTGCAGGACCTGTCTAACAGTGTAAGCATAATGCATGAAAGAGCTTTTCTGTGTAAGTTTAAGAAATGTGAGTCTCTTGCATATTCCAAAAAGCAGGCCTGAGTGGCTGGAGACGAGATAACCGCACACAAACCGCAGCACCAAACTTCATTTTGTGTCATCATTTCTTCCCAAACCTTTTTACCCACAAGCTCTCTTAATCGACCTCGCTCTCAGCGGTCATGGTTGAGCCATCTGCCAATTCTAAATGTGCCATGTGAATTTCTGCCTTTGCAGTTGCTTCTGTGCTGTCACAAATTGTGGGCAGGGTCAACATTTTTGCCACATTTTAGCACTTTACATTTACAAGTGTGTTTGGTTTTAATTGTGCTGGTCTGTGTGTAACTTATAGTTTCTGGCCATGTTTTAGCACAGCTTTACTCTAATCATTTTCTGAAACAGTTAAAAAAAGCATGTGCCAATTCTTCCCAGTTGGGTCAATAACCCTAATTTAAAGTAACTCTTAAGAGAATGGCCACAGCAGCTAGTCCTTAAATGCATTGATTAGGTGAAATGCTTATGGCTGTAAGGAATAAGTGTTCTAGGGGTAAAAGAAACACCTTTAATCTTGGTAGTGAAGTTCAAATGGCAGATAAGTCTATGTTTTAATAGTTTCTGTATATAAAACATATATTTAATATTGCTTACCCTGCACTAAAGGTAATTAATAATAAGGATATGTCTGCATAAACGTGAACACCCATAAATAACTATCAACTGGTAGGCTATTCATTTAAGAAATTAAAAGACACCGCGCCTTGGTGCCCTGAGAGAGCGAGACCGAAAGAAAGCAAAGCTTGAGAGCAGAGCAAGTAAGAAAGAAGAATAGAGTGTGTGTTTTTGTCTACGCTTTGTATGTGCATGGGTGATGTTTGTCCCTGTGCTTGTGTTTGTGTGTGACCTTGGCTCCAAACTAATTATGTGCAATGCACCAGGGAAGACCATGTTTCCCCCCTAATGCTTTCTAAACAAACTGACGGAGGCTGAGTGCCTCAGCACCGTAATTAGTTGGTGATCCTTGCTCTGACCTCGTCTCAAACCCTCTCACACCCACTATACACTATTACACTTAACTGAGGGCCTCAATGTGCTGGTCTTGGGGTTAGAGAGAGGGAGAGTCTGCCCGTGCAATTACATTTACTCGCTACCTTTTAAGCACCTTGTATATCCAGTATTTCCTCTGAAACGCAGTGGTATCTATTTGTTTTGGAACTCTACAGGTAAATATTATTATTAATAATAATAAGGAATATAATTGAATCACACTACAGAAACAAAGTCACAAATGGAAGGGTTAAAAATCACTACATGGAAATTGTGTGAAGAGAAATATACTTTCTCCCGTTCATCCGTGAACCACAGCTGTGTTCCCTTCCTGCAATTTTATATAATTACTTGGTGTACAGTGCAAAGACTTTTGAAAGTTTTTTTTCTTTTCTTTTTAGAACACTAAATTGGCCATTAGCTCTGCTTTTAGTGTTTAACTATTATGCCTTTCTCCCACCTTAAAACTGAACAGGCTATTTTGGCTGTCAATTCACTTAAGCAGCTTCTCTAATGAGCTGCTGCTTTAATTGGCAGTGCTGCAACCCCTTCCTCCAAAGGACCAGGCTGGGATAAAAGGTAGAGATCAGTTGATTCCAGGCAACTCTAATCTCTGTTGACAAAATCAGAATGACTTGTCGAAATGCCTTGAACAAGAGAACTTTTCTTGTTAGTCTTTATACTTCAAAAGCACTGAAATTTTGGGCGTAGTTCTTGGATGCCTCTTTAATGGCTAGGGATTGCAAGACATTTAAGCACAACACATTTGCTGTGTGTATTATTGATGAAATTAAAGCTTGAGTTTATGAGTGAAGACAGTTGTACTTCTGTGCTGGTGTGACCTTTAAAGTAGTAATAAACAGACACGCACTGGTGTGTGAATGTGTGTTTACAACAGGATGTAACAGCACACAGCTCTCACTCCATTTACACATCATCAAACAGGCTGCCCACAGTTGCCACATTTAGTCTTGACATGATCAAAAAACATGACAGAACTACCTTGATCTACTGCTCTAGAAGGGGACATTCCAATCATGTTCAAATTCTCTATATATTTCCATAGATCAGTACATTTACCAATTTCTTACATAGTTATGTTAAGTTGACCCCAGTATTACCCCAGTTACAACAGCCAATTAGTCTTGTGCCATGCTAAATTGGACAGTGCCTCTGGCTAACTTGACTAATTTAACATGTTAAAATGGTTCCCAAAATGGTTTCAGTGAGTTCAAATTGAACTGTCATCTCTGCCGAGTACTGTGTTGTTGATTTAAACGCCCCGGTGACTTTAAACAATAATATTTCACTTAAATCATTTTGCGGTATAGATAGCTGAGGTTCTCTCTCCCTCCCTCTCCCTGCATGCAGCACTTGGCAGTTTTTGGTGTCCACGCACAACCAGTGAGACCACGTCTTACCTGCGGTGCACAGTGAAGGAAATGAAGTTTTAAAAAGTCCATTATTCCGCCAGCACACCCCAGAGGGCTCTCAGTTTTAAAGCCAGCAGATGAAAACCTGCCTTTTATGCTAATTTAGCAGATATGCCTTTTACAGCAGGGGCTCTGAAATGTGTATTTTTCCAGTTCAGGACCTAACTTTGAGAAATTTAATTTCGCCCAGGGATCTGAACTTATTATATTTCAGTGTTAGTCTTGACAAATGGAGGTCCATCTTGAAAATTACCCTTTTTTGGTTCAGATGACTTTGTTTGACGTTCTAGTCTGTGGCATGACGCAAACTTGTCAAGAAGTGTCAAATTTACTGTAATTCTTTAGGCTTTTCAAAATGTTTTCTACTATTGGCTGTTGGACACCTTTTAAACAACAAGAGTAAAGGTCATATTAACTTGATATGCCTGTATCAAGTGGAAATTTGACAGTGTCCATCATTATCGTTCTCAAAATTAAGCTGTGAGCTACAGAAAGCTAATAACCATACTCCATACTACTAAACTAAGATTAAATTCAACAGCTCTCTCTCTGTCTTGCAGCTTCACATCAGAGTTTCCTCCAGCCCCTTGCTTAGAATGTTAGCCAATCAGAACGGTGTCTGGTCATTGTCAAGGCAACCATCTGTTTCCACGGTGCCAGCTAGAGACGCCGTCTCCCTTGAGTGGGAACAGGGGTCCGAGAACCGATGTCTAGCAGACGGTAGACAGACCAAACCAGACGCCATGTCCTGTTCTGGTTTCCCCAAGGGTTTCCCACCGTCACCTTGGGCTGTCATTCAATCCACCACTTACACACACAACAGGAGAAGTGGTCTGCCAGCTGGTGCATGTGTGTGTGGGATGCTTGACAGCATATTTGTATATGTGTTTGTATTGTCTGTCTTCCAAGCCTTATTGCGGTCTCTGTAAATGTAACTGAAGTTCAAGAACTTAGACCCTAACACGCTCACCTCCCTCTGTGTGAATCATACACTTGTTCCCTTCATCGTTTCCTTTTCTTCTGCAGATTAAATGACTACATGTTGGCTAAACTAGCTTACATGTAGGTCAGTGGAGATGGAAGCAGTAACAGCTGCTGAGGGGAGGAGGTGAGGATGAAGGCTGGGGCTGGAAAATCAAGCTCAGGAAGGATGGATGGAGATATTTATATAATAAGAATGGCATAAAGAAATGAATGTGCAGTTCTGCTGGATGAAAACCTTGTTAGCAGAGAAACAAATGGTGTTGATCATTCTAGGGGTCACGTAAGGCAAAGAGGGTTTCTTTCTACAGCACAGTTTATACTCTGAGGCAGTCTCAAAGTACTTGCTTATTAACTGCATGTTCTTTCTTGTGATATGAGGGAAAAAATAAAGCTTTTACATTTGCTCTGCTAAATTATCTGTATTGGGTTGCTCTTGGGTAAATAGGCCGCTTCACAAAGAAAATACTAGAAATAAACCAATTTGAAAGTGTGGAGGAAGTAAAAGATTTTTTTCTTATGCTGAAAATGATGCCTGGCCCTGTGTCCTCTCTAGATTGAATTGTCGAAGAGAGATGGACTTAGGTAATAACAGTATGTTACAAGCTTCAGTGACCTGATTTTGTTTTTTTAAACATGGTGTTTTGTAAAGAAAGAAATTAGATATACTTAGTTTCTTCAGCTAGAGACATTGGATTTTGTTGACCTCGGCTTTGTGATCGGCTTTATACCTCTTTCTCTGTCACCTTTTTTCTCCTTGAAAAACATATATAAACTGTACATTCACAAATGGCACAAGGAAGAAACTGTACAGCGTTTATACCATTCAGATCGTCATCAAAGCCATCAAATAATAGACATCTGGATTCTTAAATGTTTTTTGCATTAGTAAAATTATATAGAAATGTTTAAACAAGTCTTGAACAAATATTATCTATTATAATTTTAGTTATACAAACAACCTGTCATCTATCTTACATATTCATTTTCTACTTCCCTCCTCGTCACATTCGCGCATACCAGAGACTGACAGATTATTGCCCTGTCCTTCAGTCGTTTCTATGCGTCGATTATTACCCACACTTTATCTTCACCTGTCATCTCTCTCTTTCTCAGTCTCGTCTGTGTCCCTATGTCTCTTTGTCTTTCTCACACATACACATATCTTTGTGACGTTGTTGTTGTTGGTTCTGTCCCACTTGCTGATAGACATCCAGTGCCACAATAGGAGGCAATCTTAGTCCAGCGTGGAGCCATTGTTGTCTCTAATAGAAAGGACTGAGAGGTGAAGAGGAGCTATTGATTCAGCTTACTGAGAGAGAAGAGGGACAGCGAGAGAGAGACAGAACACATAAGGAGAGAACAAGAGGCTGCTGACACCTGGCTGAGAAAGAGAGACACAGACTTTGTGTTTGTGAGCTGTGCGCCTGTTCGTTCAAGTGGTTGCACTGGGGCAGTTTGACTTACTTGCTGGGTCAGATGTGGTGGATGGACAGATGGCAGGAGAAGAGGAAAATGTATGAATAATGAAGGAGTGAGTTGATTTCCTCCTGTTGCCTCAGCTGATCAAAGATCCAACATATTGTGTTTGACAAAGAGAGGAAGTGAGTGGAAGAGGGACAGGCATTAGAAGGGAGAAAATAGGACAAAATATTAAGTAAGTGAGAGAGTGAGAGGAGAAAAGGAGAGGGATTAGGATAGGGAAGAGGAGAGAAGGTGAGAAAAAAGGAGAAGAAAGTGAGAGAAGAAAGCAAAACAATTGATTTGTAACTTGCCCTCTACAGAAATGTGTCTCAAGAAAAAAAAAAAAACAGATCTAGCTAAACAACAATCAGTCATAAAATAAAATGCAATACAGCGTGGAACAAATTAAACACCAGGGAGCACAACATCGTAGAGGAGACATAATAGTATGTTCCAAACACTTAGTCAAGTCTAGCCTCATTAGCACCATCAAAGTGGTGAAAACAGACAATGAAATGGAGAACAGAAAGTGAGATTTAGAGATTGATGAAGGGATAAAGTGAAACAAGGGAAAGATGCAGCAGGAGAGTAGGATGAAGACGAAATAGCAAGATTTATAAGAGATCAGAGACAAATAGATGTGCATAAAGAGAATGGAGAAAGGAGGACAAAATGTGGAGAATTTGGTGAGAATGGAGGACAAGAAGAAAAGGGGGACAGAGGGCAGTGGAGGGAGGGAAGAAAGTGCACACCTGAAAGCACAGACCGACAGGAGTTTTGAAAACCTCCTGACCCTCAAATGCATTACCATGTTTGTTTTTTTCTGTTTTTGTTTTTTTCTTACAGTTACATAACTTACATAAATTACAATTATATAACTAGAGGAGAAAGAAGTGTGTCAATCTTTTCCTTTTTTATTTAAAGTAAAGTAGAAATATCACAATAGTCTTGCTTAAAAAAAAACAGAATATCAAAAATAGAAGAAGCCATCTGAAGACTGTGGTGTTAACTGTTCATAATGTTGTTTCTTACATATGTGAGTTTTCTTGCTAGTTGTATTGTGGCCTTTCTAAAAGAGGCTACAAACCTTAAACAAAGTTCAAATTTATTTATTTAAATGTAACTATTGTAGATAGATGTAGATAGTGTAAATACTTCACATACTGTTAGATTTTCAATTTTCCAGTTTGTTCAAGACACCCTGTGGAGTTTGTGACCTTTACTAGTGTTTTTTTTTTTTTTTTTGTGAGAAAGAAAATGCATTCAGTGTATTTGTTAGACGTCAAGGATACACAGAGTGCATTTTGGATGAGACCACAAATCTAAACATTATAATATTTCCAGTATTAAAGAGCATACTTCATATTCAGCTAAAACTTCTTCAGTTTGAATGAAAATGTCCAGTCCTCCCAGGTTTGTCTGTTCAGGCTTTGTGACTGTGACTGTTTATACAAACCTGATCCATATTCTGTTTATTCTATTCAGTCCACGCTGACCATTGTTGTTTTCTCCAGAAAATAATAGAAAGTAAGATAACATCTATGATGTCACTGGAAACAGGTAATCATTTTAGTAGTTGAAGGATGGAAATGGTGTCAGGCTGGCAGAGAAGTGTGAGACAAATATAATAAAGACATCCAAAATAATGCGCGTGATAGTAAGAAAGCAGTAAGACTTAAGAACAATGAATGAAGTGAGCATTTGACAAGTGAGAGAGACAGAATTTAAATAGAATATGAAAAGAGGTGATTTTCAGACACAGACGAGATGCAGAAAGAGGAAGTAGGTGAGCAAGAGAGAAAGAAACAAGGTAGGGCAGCTGATTAAAGCCAGAAGCTTCAATAATGCAAATGTAATTACTTGTAGTGGCCCTCACACTTGCTTAGCACCTAACCACATGAATACTGGAGTGGTGGAAAAAAAACACAGGGAGAGAAAGAAAGCCAGAGAGGTGGAGAAACATGGCAGAAGATGGAGACAATACACAAAATAAGAATTAAAAATAAAGCAAACATTAAGGTCAGTGAGATATTGTTAGATGGAGCAATATGAAAAGGAACCTAGCAGGGATTGGAGCAGAATGATTGGACGATATAGCAGAGACCAAGATAAAGTTCTTTCTCGTACATCACTCCCCTTGAATAGCTTCTGACAAGGATAAAAAAAAAGGTTACATTACATTTAGGGACAATGGAGAGTTGGAAAAGATGGAAAGCTGCTATAGTTGGATGAATGACAAACAAAGGCGATAGAGAATGCAGTTTTTCTACACTGCCAGCCACTGATTTGGGACACGCGTCTTGGTTCTGCTGAGCCTGAAGGACAACCGGAGCTGTTTATTGCTAAAAGACTACTCCTCCACTCCTCTCTTTCTTTCTACCTTTTCTCCTTCTCATTTTCTCTCTCCCTCTCTCAATCTGTTGGAAAGTTTGCCACATCAGCTGTTCTCCAGCCACACTGAAATGACCCCTCAAGGAAATGTAATCTCCGTTTTATGTGTGGTTGTTCGCGCACACACAAAATGCTTATGTGTTGTTCTCACATGTATTGTATTCTGCAGCTTCAACCATATCATATTCAGGTTCAGTTATTGTATATCTGTCCTAAAAACAAGACCTAAAATATTTTATATATCTGTATATGGTATAATATATCAGTATCAGACACATTTTAAAATGTCAAAATATCCAATTTTCCTATTAAGAAATTTGGGAGAAAGGCAAATTTGCAACTGTATGACAACTGTAGATGGTATTTATTTGGCCTTACATGTAGCTTTATAAACCCCCACTAGTAGAAATTCATTTTGAGGCTTTGTTAAGAATAAAGCATTATCCAGTCAATGTACAGTAACTGTCTGAACAGTGAAATGAAAAACTCGGCT
This sequence comes from Ctenopoma multispine, assembly GCA_034779795.1. Classification (NCBI taxonomy): domain Eukaryota; kingdom Metazoa; phylum Chordata; class Actinopteri; order Anabantiformes; family Anabantidae; genus Ctenopoma; species Ctenopoma multispine. The sequence goes on along the minus strand of JAUYWH010000015.1, from coordinate 5,374,376 downwards.
ATCAGCTCACTTTTTGATATTTTATTATTTAAAAAAAAAAAAAAAGAAGCTTTTTTTGGCCACTTCACACTAAATATAAGGCCAGGACCCATTCACAACTCACCTGTTATGTTCTTACAACCACATTCTCAGTCGGGCCTCTGCTTTGTCTTCAAGGCCAGACACGCATGTTTTGTCATGCCAGTGCTAGTTAGGGGGGCTATTTTCTCTATTTACTGCTGTTAAAGATGGCTCAGGCTTTGTGTGAGGTGTGAAATGAGGCCTGGTCAACACTTCAAATCTGTAAAGGCTTTTGCACATTTCTGAAAAGGAATCCTCAAAGTGAAAATGTGGAATTTCAAACACTCGGAGTATGCGCTGTGACACTCTCAGGCCAGCTTTTCCCGACAAGGGATCAGTTTCACAGCCTGTCTAAGAAATTACAAAAGGGATGACAAATATTCATGTAATAAATATCTGCTTGATACTCTTATGATCCCCTTAGCTCATGCTTTTTTATTGCCTTTCCTTGCACTTTTTTGTTACATAATCTTTGCAGGTTCACAGGATTGTTATCCGTTTACCGCTCTGACCTCCGTGCTCCTTGTTATTTCTTGTAATGAGTTCTATGTAATGATTGAATTCTATTTTATACCTGCATTCTTTCACTATGGGAGTCAGCGAAAGTTAAACTTTTTAAAAAGAGCATATAACCGACCAAACAATTTTAAGTTTTTTCACTGTTATAGATGGAGCCTTGGTCCATATTGACTATCTGGTTTTTCTTCTACTTAGGACAACTATACATTTGCCCAGCCAGGCATCCAGAGGAAAGTCAAGGCTCTGGAGGAGCTGGTCAGCAGGATTGATGGTGAGTCATCTGCCTTGCTTCCATCCATCCATCCTTCCACCCATCCATAAAATACTTTCTGCTCACAGCTCTGCCACTTTGACTTGATTTCCATTCCATTTTATACTTCCAGTCCTGTTGCTTCCTATCCTTTGCTTTCTTTTCTTTTCAGCAGTGTAGAATCCATCTTTTTCTTTTCCTTTGCCTTCTCTGAAACTTACACATCCATTCATAAATACAAATACACACAAATCACAATACGTCTACAGAGTCGTCTGTGTTACAATAGCCTTGAAAGACGACTCCCAAATGCTTTCTTGTATGTATGTTTAAAGAACAACAAATTGAACAAAAACCTTGCGTAACTTCAATTTTCATAATGTCCTTTTTTTTTTCACTCTTTTGTAGCCTAAGCTCAACATGAACCACAAAAGGTTTTGTGCAATTTTAGTTGGAGTTTTTTGGAGTCAGATGAGGGAAATCTTGACTTGTACATACGGCTTGCGTGAACATTTCAAGGATGAGGCTTGTTGTGATCTCTTTGCCTCTTTGATTATTCTTAAGTGCCTGAGCAAGGCTATGTTTAGCTCATAAATATATGCATGTGGCAGAATGGAGGAAGGGCTGTAGTGACTGCACAATACTTATCTTGCAAAAATGTCTTAAAACTCTGTGATGTTTTTTTTTTCCTCACAGCAGGAATAAAAAAAAAATCTTACAATTTGTTCAATTGTTTAACTTTGTGTGATGGTTTGAATTCCTGTGATAGAATGAGAAACACACCAGGAAATTACATATGTTTTAACACCTGAGTTCACTGGTTTGAACATGATGCTGTGATTGCATCTTGCTGCCTTTTATTCTCCTTGACTATCAGAAATGTTAGAATTGTTATTATTAGCACAAAACGATGCCCTTTTGAACCCTGGAAGTCAATATGTGCTTGATAACATTTCACTTACACATAGTTTCAATTAGCAAAGTGGCTTTTCCCTCTGAATCACTTTTTGCAATTCCTATTTTGTCAAAAATTGTGCTTGCAACAATCCACAATGCATTATGGAAAGCAAAGTCGTATCAAAGCAAGCTTTTGTACAGTGGTCATGTTCTTGGCTGACCTTGATGCTGTCCAACCTGTCACCCACTCAGCCAGAGCGAGAGGAGGACTCACTTGCTGCATTCAAATAGCAAATGCGTGTGTGTATGTGTGTGAAAGAGAGAGAGAATGTCAGAGAAAGTTAATGTATATATGCAGTCCTGTTTGTGTGATTGTGATCACTTATTTGCTAAAAAGAGAGGTACATGTGTATGAAAGAGAATGAAAGTTATGTTTATATTTGCACTATTGTTTGTTAGAAGATTGTTTGTATATGAGTCAGAAATGATGTGTTTGAAAATCAATATAGAGACTGAGTCACAAAAAAAAAAAAAGAAAACCCTCATACAGTCTGAGCTCCTGAACATTTTTACTGTATCTTATTCCATAAGTGCCCTGTCATCAAAGTTGGGGCAGAGCCATTTTATACCTCACTAGCTGGACATTACCACCTCTAATGAGATCACAGATAGGTCTTATCTTGCGTTACAGGATTGTTTTTCGCCCTGCTGTCGACATAGCATCTGTTTCAGGAAGTATGGCCTACTCATCTATTCCAAAGTTACCCATCAGCTGTTGTCAGATGCAGCGTTATCCAGAGTGGGGAGCATAAAAAAAAAACAGTGGGGTCATATTTTTTTATTTAGAACTGGAAGATGTTATTCACTGCCCAATCTCAAGTTGACCTATTTTATGGGTATTTTTTATTAGTTTTTTTTTATTGTTGCTCTATTATTAAGCACTAATAGTACTACTAATTGCTCAGTAGATCTGTTGGACAAAGTTGGAAGCAAAATGAAGAAATCTATTTAAAGATCGCTAATAACAAAAAAGAAGGGGCTATACATTTGCATTTTGTTTTAACCTTGTGTCAGATATGACATCAGTAGTAGAAGAGGTATGTGTATAGAGGTAAGGATTGTGGTAAGCAGGGAGTCTGTGAATCTTTTGACGTCGGTCCAGCATTAAAATGTGTTAGTGTTTGTGGTACTGGATCAGCAAGGATAGGACAATACTGTCAATCTGTCTTGTACCACTTACGCTGTCACCTTTTTTGTGTTCTTTTTAAAATGGCTGCATGTAGCTTCTCAGATTGAACAAAATACATACATATACACTCAAGTGAGTGATAGAAAAAGAATGTAGCTTTCATGACCATGTAGCAACCATCCATCTTCTATTGTATCTGTTTGCATAGCAGGGCAGAAAAACACTAAAACATAGGAGATTTTGTAACATGAGGTCGCAACCATTTCTTCCCCTACCTTGTAAGCCGTAACAACTTTTTGAAAAACTTGTCTGCTGAGTCTTTTCATTTCTTTGAGATGATAAAATCCTGATTTAGTTACAGCCTTGATGCTGAAGCTCAGATCTGAGTCAATAAAACATCAAAAATGTATTTGGATTAAAGATTTTGTCTTTATAGCTCCAGTATCAAGCTGGCTGATAACTTTGTTTTTTTTTGTGCTTGCTGCTAAATGCAACAGTTTCCATCCTATCAGTTTAATTGAACCCATTGTAATTGCATTTAGCTATTAGCTGGTTTAAGCATTGATACGAGTGAATCTAAGGGGCTGTGGCCATAGAGAAAAATAAATCTCAGTGTCATCTGCAAAATGATAGGCAACATTATTGTCATGTATAATTGGATAAAGGCATACAAACGGGTGAAATGTATCACTGGAGCAAAGATCATTTATGGAGCAGTGGTCGCTGTAAAGGTTAGAGAAGTGAGCTTCTGAATACCTTGTTGCCCATTTATTCACCTGGACCAGCAGGATTAAATCTGGTTGGGACAAGTGAAAAAGCAGCACTCCCTCTTTAATGTCACCAAGGTACCCATGAGCAAGGCCCTTAAGCCCAACTACACCATTGGTGCAGCTCAGATTGTGTTTGCGCTGGACAGTTTCCAGGTGTGAATCTGTTCAGGGCATTCATGAAAAAAATACAGATAGCCTCTCAGTGTTTCTTTCCTGAATAAATTAAGGTGTCTTTGGAGAAGTTTGCAGTATGTTACCTCACTTTTGAGACGAACTGCTACACAATCACATAGGCATCACTGCCCTGTTCGAGGCTTGGTTGAAAAGTACTTTCAAATCACTTTCAGAGGTGTCAGAGACTAAGAGAAGACTGCAATAAATTTCCAAGTTTTAAGGATAAGGTGTAATAACCGTAAAATCACCAGTTTATGTCCTGGAACAGCTGGAAAAACTCCCTCATCCCTCAGGTGTAACCACTGAGGTGTCTTTGAACAAGGTGCTTGAATCAAGTGAATGAACTTAAGGGTGAAGTATAAATATAGAATAAAGAAAAAAAAACATTTTTTTGATTAAACATTTTTTCAGGTGTTCTCTGGATAGTCCATGAAGTACTTGTATTTGTTATCTGTGTATCCAACCCTGCAGCATAAAATCTAATTGAACTTGAAGCAAAGAGGCCAAAAAAACTTCGATGCAATCAAAGATGTTTATCTTTGTCTTTTTTTTACTTTGATTCTTTTAGTTGAAAACAGTGGGTGACGTTGTTAGGAGGCTTTTACTTTGAAATGTCTTTGTTTCTCCCTCTGCTTTCCCAACCCCCAGACTCCCAACCCCTCCTCTGTAATTATACTACTTGTAATAAGTGACGCTAACTCCCATTAGCCTTGCTTGACGCTAGCACATGTACCTCCTCAAAAGACAAGCCACTTTGTCGGCATGCTTGTAATGTTTCTCTGATCTCTTTATCTCTCCCTTATCTCTTTCTGTATATTTGTTCCATGCAAGTGCATTAGCACAAGTTCATCAACATGCAAATTGCCCAAAGGTGAATTTATTTATGCAAATGTCAGGACGCACTGGCAGTGCACGCTCTGAGCCTGAATTGTGTGGAAAAAGCTGGTTGCTGGATTGTGAGACTGTGTTGCATAATGAGAGGCGGAGAAAGGCTACAGTGTGTTTTTATCGGTTTAGGAGAAAAAAAAAAGGCTAATTTGCTTGTCTGTAGCAGTGGTTGTTTTTTGAAATAGCCATGTATTTTGTTTGTATGACATTTAATCTGAGTAAATTTAAAGTGACATTTTTTGTTATTATAAACTGGACTTCTGCCATGTGAGAGATGGAAAGCTTGACAGCAACACTAACTACTGGGTATGGCTTATATGTGTACACATCAGCTCTGTGAGCCTGATTGTTTACAGTTATTCCACTATTGGAGTGCTGGTTACAGAAAATCAAATATCTGTGAACAAGCAGTGTTTGTATCTACAGTATTTGTTTGAATATGTACTAAAGCTCGCGAGGCTAAAATAAAGGAGAACTCAATAAAGGTTACAGAGAGGTCAGTACACTAATTTTATATGTACAGTGCAAAAACAAGCAAATGATTATGGATTTGAAATAAAGCAGCTGTGTTAGAAGAGGCTGAATGAGATGGTGAAAGAACAAAATGAAAGCAAGTAGAAATGGTGAGAAGAAAAACTTTAACTGTAATTTCGTTTTGCACCAAGGAGAGCATGAAGTCAGGAAGAATTGGCCTCATCAGCAGAATCCTGGGACCTGCTCACTAGTCACTGTATGACCTCTGACACCCTGCTGTCCACCCGCACTTCAGCAGCTATGGGCTACAGTCCAATGTAGAGGGCGGCATAGCCGGCACCATGGCCTCCATCCTAAACTTTAACCAGCAGTAGAAAGGAAGACAAGACTCATCAGTCAATCAGCGTCTATGAGAGAAGCCATTCTCAACCCCCTCAGCCCCCTTAACTACACTTCCCAGCATGCTGAGCACTGTGCCAGCTGGACAGCAGCACACATCTAAAATGTCATGTTTCAGCACTTCAGATCTTCATATTATTTCCTTTTGTTCTTTCTTTTTTAATGTGGTATAACATTTGATTTGAACTCTCCTCTCCTTTTCCACTGCGATAACTCATCGTGCCAAATGACTCCCACTTCCACCACTCTTTCACTGTGCACCTCTTATTCTCTGTGTTTGGTGAAGTCGCTGATATTAGGCAGAGCAAGTTCATTAGTGTAATTTAACATTGTCTAAAGTCGTTCCACTCTTTCCTCCTCTGTTTGGCAGCTAGCTAAGATCTGTCACTGCGATGCATCCGCTGTTAATGAGCTTGCCTTGTTTATGCTTTTACAGCAGCATGTGATAATTAAACTGCAGAGAGGAGTGTGAAATAATAGCTTTGTGTTTACTTCGCGCCCTGCTCATATGGTGGAGTGTGTGCATAATTGTTAAACATGCATGTGTGAGCAGTGGAAGACAGGTGTCATTCAAGTGTTTGAGAGCGATGTAGGTGTTCTTTCCTGAAATATCCTCCATAATGTTTCACCAATTAAAGCTTTATTAAAGCAGTATGTGTGTGTGTGCGCTTGTCAGTCTCTCCCGATTAGTGTGCATAGTGTGAGAGAGAAGAAGACGCTATAGTTCCTCCCTAACTGGCTTTTCTCATAGATTCTCTGACAGCTCTGTAATTACAGCTTTATTATGAAATATGTATGTGTGCTCGTGTGTGTGTGTGTGTGTGTGAGAGAGAGAGAGTGTCATGGGTTTGATGACTGTGAAATAGGTAGTCAGTGAATACTTTTTATTTTTATTTTTAATCTTTTGTTATGTAAAAAAGCATTAATCAAGAACAGAGACGGGAACAAAGGCAGCCATCTTCAGCGTCACACTCTCATATGCAGCAAGTTTCCAGCTGACATTTCTACTTGTACATCCTTCTCAGGGGGTGTGGATGCCAGTCTGCAATGACACTGACGATTCAGCGCCACGTTGAGAACACACTGAGACCACCTTATACAACATATACTCCTCGCACTGTGTGGTCTGTTTGTCTGGTAGTGAGACATTTGAAGCAATTAGAAGAAGAAATCAAAACACATTTTAATAGTATATACTTACTGACCTACACAGATAAGATCAAAACCCACAGGGGTGTGAAGAGGTCTTTCCAAAGTTTGCCTTGTATGACAGAAATCAACAAAATACAGATTTAGTCACTTCCTGGAAGCAGCAGTGTCAAAGAAAAGGACACAATACATTGTATATACAGTACATGCCTTCTAATGTCACCTCTGGAAGGCATTGACCTGCAGTATATACATTACTATCCATTCCTCACTGGACTGACATGCAATTGCTCTGAAGCTTAATCTAACACTGAATACATCCCAGGTTGGTGTGTAGCTTTAGTCAGACAATTCTGATATGCGGTAATTACATCTCTGTTATAAGGAAGAGGTTGTGTGGGTGATGGTTGTGTGAGTTTGCATGCGCATGTGTGTCTTAACTTCAGCAGTTATTAACAGAGAGGGGAGTTAAGAAGGAGTCTACACACTTATTACTGTCATCATTACTGTAGCCACATCCTAAATAAAATTTTAACCTTATAAATATCTGCAATTCACACAAAGGTAAATGAACCTTAATATGTGTGTGTTTGTGATTATTTTGGCAGAGTCTGTTCACCGCCACATGCAGCACTATGAGGTGGAATACCTGCAGTTTGCCTTCCGATGGATGAACAACCTCCTGATGAGGGAGCTGCCTCTACGGTGCACAATCAGACTGTGGGACACCTACCAGGTACTAACACACACACGCATACACAGAACAAAACCAGTATTATTGTGCTTTTTGTTATCTCATTTCTATCTGGCTCTGTGTGATATTTCAGAAAAGGGGGTATTCTCTGATAATGACATCTATGATTGCCTCAAAAGTGGAGCTTTTGTTATTCCTGCCGTTATTTCCAGTCCAGCCCAGTGGTATGATGCAACATAAGACAGATATATGTACATATATATATTTTATATAGATATTCAAACACGGCAACTCTTTCTGTGATAGTCTTAATTACACAGAGCATGTGATGCAGCTTAACTATGCTGCTCAGCCCCATGACACAGCCATGCTACTGACAAATTTACACTTCAGTTGGTAAATTAACAGTATGGGTTGACTTATTCACTGTTAGCACAACACATATGCTGTGTTGATATTTAGTAGTACTAGTACAGGGCATAGACACCACCGTTTGCAACTCACAAATACTGCAGATTTATTTCTTCATGGTGAGGTGATTATTTTCACATGTAATAAATTTGTATAATGATAATAAACTACTCTGTTATTTCTCATTTTGTAAAATCTAGCAGTTGTATCAGCATTGCCTTGTTTTGCTATAGCTACACTTATTCGGTAGTGGTGTCGGCTATAGCCCACCACCAACCTAGATTTTTTTGAGTTTGTGAGACTGTCATTAACACAGTTCTAGCAAGTGCTTTTAACAAAAGTCCTATCGTTTTCTTTGTCAGCAGAGCGCTGAAAGCCACTATGAAACACACCGTTGTAGTTAATCTTAGAGTAAATCTGTTTATTACAAAGCCAGTTAATGTCTTGGCTTGTTAGTGGAAGACCTCTGATGTGCTGTATTGTGTAGTATCATTCTCATTCTGCCTAATTGGTGGAATGATAAATACAGTATATTCATGATTTGCATGCTAGTACAGTTACTGTAGGCATTTTAAACATGTCAGATTTACCTGTAGTTTGTCTCAAACCCTCTAACCCTGTCTCTGTCCCTAACCCTACCCCTAACCGTAAAGCCGACACACACACCATTCTTACCTTAAGTCTGCTAAAAATATTTCATAACAGTAATTGTAATGTTAGAGGGATTATTCGACCAGTTAAAAATAGACGTTGAGAACTGATACTACACGTAAGGAATCCTTTACAGATATCATTTTTTTCAGAGACTGGATTTATTGGTTCGTCAAACAATACAAGCCAGTGCTGCTAACATGCTGGCAGATTGTCTAACATGTGTTCCACATGTTTCTAGTCATTTTAGTTATGAATCTATTGATGGATGGAGTAACTGAGAAAAGAGATAAAGGTTAAGAGGTGTGAAGAACTGTTTTGTATTTATGCCTGGACAGTCACAAAGACATTCCCATTGGAACCAGAGTGGATGACCCTTACGGTCTACACAAGATTGACAAGATTGTGGTTATTAAGATACCAGTTGACCCCAGTAGTGCACTGTACCTCACCCAGCTCCACTGCATAATGGTTGCCATTATACGTAATGTCTGCATGGTGTCCATAGTAACAAGCAGTTATTTTTCATCATGCATCATGAGTTAAGAGCTCAGTGGCCAGTGTAATCATTATCCACTGAAAGAAGGGAAGAAATTATGCAGAAGTAATGAAAGAAGGCAAAACAATCTAATGAGCAAAATATAGTCAGACAAACGCAACAAGAAATATATGAAAGGGACAGAAAGTACCACTGTCAAAAGATTATTAACAACATCATAAACTATTTGTGTTTCAAAGAAAAATGAATAATGTTCTGTATGACATTTAGTCACAGTTTATGTCTTATTGCCTGAACATAGTTTACACTTTGACATCTGAACAGTAGGCGCCCTGATGGATGAGTTAACTCAACAGAAAAGAATCAGTTTAGTAGTGTCCAGAGCGTTATCTTGTTGGTGAAGTTGTGCATAGGATTCAGGAAGAAGACTATTGTGGTGCAGAGGGAAGTATGTCTGAAGATAATGTGCCCTATTTACAATCAATGATCCAACCTTCGCCCTATTACAGACTGCTGGAGGTGGGAACACCTTGGGATCCCGCAGGTAGAACTGGAAAACATTGCTATAGGGAGAAGGATGACTTATAGGCTTCCTTCATTATCCTACTGCCACTGCTACTCATTGTGTGCTACAGATTTCTCCAGTTTTAAAGTAATTCCAGGAAACTGACTGTAATCATCACTTTCAAAATAATTATAAAATATTTAGCCCTTGATCTCACTAACAATAATAAATAGTATTTACGGAGCAGCATAATGGCCAGGAATGTGGTCTGACATACAACTTCTTGGGACTTGAACATGACAATTTGTGATGTTTGTTCTGTGAGATTCACTGACTCTGTGATGCTGAAAGATACAAAAATACCTGCGTGCACATGTACATCATCTACCTCTACGTCTACAAAAGATACAAGGAATGAATGATTAAACTTTGCTTTGTCGTGACTTGACAGCACCCTAAGTTCTCTTTGTACTTGTAATCCATCCTCTAAATATTTGATGGTTTACAATGTCGTTTGGATTGCAGCCCCAACACACACACACAGAAATTCTCCGCACACCCTTTCCGACAACACACAAACATGGACACACACCTTTTGGCGGGATCTGTCACAGTCCCTCACCTGCAGTCCTACCCTGGTATGGGAATTAGGCCCTTTCTGCTCATGAAACTTTCAGTGAAGCTTGACAGTGAGGCACCAAGCTGTTCTTACCGAATCTACTCTACTTTCTTCAGTTTCCTTTTTTAAACTTTTTCTCAGCTGTGCTGCTGTTCGTTTATATTTTGCCCATATCCTCTCAACTTGTCATCTCATCTTAACACATCCCAGATTTACTCTTCTATAGTTCGTTTGCGCTCCATGTCCATGATACTTGCCCTTAAGTGACGCTTACGAAAAAGCATCCACAGCATGGAACCAGGTAGAGATTTCAAGTGCTTAAATTGATTGGGTGTTCTGCACAAAAGAGAACGTTACTTCTACAAAGCAGCATTCTGAATTATGTCCAGTGCTTTTCCAGGCTGCTTTCTGCTCAAAACGTTATGATTGGTTTCATCGCTTTTGTAAAGTTATAGTTTTGTAAGTGTGTGTTCATTTGCTTGTGAGTGTGCTTTCTCACATTAGTTTGTGCCTTACAGCTCTTCCCTGTGAGGCTAAAAGATGTTTCTTTATTTTGGTCCATGTGCATGCCCCCTTGCCAACATGACCAAATATGCATTATTTATTAATGTCTAAACAAACTGGATTTTCAAACTAGATTAATGCAGCTTTTTGACAAATGTCCTTAACACATCCATGACTCACCACAAAAAAGAAAGATGTTGGCCTAGAGTGTTTGACTCTCTCACGAGTGCACATAATAAACAGGAAGACCTTGCCCTTTGCCACTAAGCTTGTGCGTGTGTGTGTGTGTGTGTGTCTCTATGTGTGTGTTCCAGGGGAGATTTTAACCTGAATGTTGTAAAGGCTCCACTGTGGTCTTCTCTCTGCAGCTTGGCCATCTGTTCAGTAGCCTGATCCAGCACAAGGCTGCTCTTGCTCTCTTGCTCTGTATTTCTCTCTGTCTCTGCCATCTTCTCTGTCTGTCCTTCTATCCACAGTCTGTTCTTGATTTTTGTAATTTGTTTTTCTCTTTCCAAGTCCGTTTTGCCCTCGCTTTAGTTCTCCTTTTTTTGTCTGTTGCAGGTTTTTGCTATTTTTACAGCTGAGCTTAAGAAAAATAAGCAAGAGGAAAATAAAAGATAGACTGAAGATTAAGGAAACAAATGCACACACCTCTCCTCCCTGCCTGGCAGACAGACAGACGGATAGACAGACAGGGACCAAATTATCCCTGTTGTGTGGAGCATGAAATTAGCAAGTAGCTCAGTGTGACAACATTAGCATGGCTGTTGAAAGCATACCGTGACATTTTCATGTTCTGAAACATGGTTCTTTTCCATATTTAAGGTTAGGTTTCTCAAGCAGGGAGCTGTTTAGCGTTGTGAGTGTTTTAAATCATGGTGTAAAATGTGGTTATATGTGTTAATTACTGGTAGACAAATTTGGTAATTTTGCTGCAGTGAGATTCAGAAGATCAACCAACACTCGGGATACAGACGGTTATTTTTAAGGAACTTAGTTATGCAGCTCATACGTCAGTCTGTGGTGAAACATGTACATATATTAGGTGCTTTTAGCACCAAATTAACTTTCTGTCTTGTCATCTTAAAGCAAGAAGAAGCTGCTGGGTATCCAAGTTTTATGTTTTTATTACACACACGTATACATACATAAATGTGTATGTAATGTATTAATTTAATGTTGCTTCTGTAGAATATCATGCACATATAATTTGTTGTCTCTTCATCTGTTTCTTAATTAAGTGTCATAAAGGTAAAGTTTTCTTTTGCAGCTATCAAATTGTTTCTCTAATATAAGGGAAAAGTAACCTTTCTAAGACCTTAATACCATTTATCTCTCACAAAGTTGGGCCAAAATCACATTACTATACAAGAGTTTTTGGTGCACTCTTACATTAATGTGAAAATTGATAAAACAATTACCTGCCAACCTTGTAAGATAGAGATTGCGTGACCATCCCAGTGGGAGGTGCCCCTTCTTATTTTCCCATTCCTTCTGTGTTCTGTCTGTAGTAATGGCAGGTCCTTTGGTCACTCCAAATAATAAGACAGGCTCCTGTAAACAGGACCCTGGTAACACCTTTCATCAATGTTTGCTTATAAAAAAATCTTCTGTGCCCATCTGTCACTCTCCCACTGGTTTTCATGTTGTCTCACTGTGTCCCAGCATGAAAATGTTTCAAAATGGCTCATCTTTAAATGTTTATACTGTACAACATGCATCATGATTTTCACATACATGCTTTGTATTTTTGTTCTCATGAACAGTACATCCTCCTCACCTACATACATATACGTTGCTTGTATTGCAGTGTTTTTCTTTCAAATTCAACATACACTACCAGTCAAACGTTTGGACACACATAGGATTGACCATGTTTTTTTTAAGGAATGATACATGTCTTCAGTTGTTATATTCCTTTTAAAAAAACTGCTGTTTTTGCTACAATAATCATTTACAATATGAACAATGTCTACACATTCATTCTGATCAGTGTGATGTTATGAAATCGGCTTTTCTTTCACAAACACGCTCATTTCTATGTGTGTCCTAACTTTAGACTGGTAGTGTAGACAAACACATTGCATGAGGAGAATTTAGATTTTATTATTTTTGCCACTTTTTTTGCCCTCTGATTAACCTTAGTTCTTGGTAATTTAAAATGTAGCCTAAAGCAAGACAGCACATTGGAAGAGCACACACAGAGACATAAACTGTGCTGAAGTTGATTTTAAATGTATTTAGAGCTATTCCACTGAAACCCTGCAGGCATTCTTTCCTCTATAGCCCACTTCCTTCCCTTTTAAATGAATTGCATCATGAGCTGACTCTTGTCATCGGTCTTTTTTTGTTCTTGCTGAGATCTTACATTGTAATTTACAATTCAGAATACTTGTAGTGTTTAAATTCCTCCTGCAGTCACACACCTACATCGTGTACACTATTCTAGTCCTTAGGGATGAACTGCACGCAGGAACACTTGTAACAGTTAATGTCGGCTATTGCCAATCACATCATGTTCCTACAAATATGAGGAGAGCTTTAAAGGTAACACTTGAGTATCATCACCTCATCATATTCGCTCTGCATAATTGTTACATCACGTTACATCTGCTCGTTTATCATCTTACATCACCCTGCAGCACCATCACCTTTTCACCTTGTCTGGAGTCGGTTCGTCAGAGTATTGAGTTAGTCCCACATCAGGCTGGTTTGTTTTGGAGAGATGAGACTAGTCAGACAGCCAACACAGCAGTTTAAAGACACTGTGACATTGCAATACCCCTTCTCACTCTGCATTCCACATTCACTTTTCCTCCTCTGTTCACCTTTAGCCTCCTACCGTCTCTCATGTTACTTTGACCTCCTCTCCCTATCGACTCCTTTCTCTGTACCCCCATCACCCTTTCTCTCTCTCCCTCGCTCCCTCGCACTTCTTGCCTTCCCCCACTTTCTCCTTACTTTGATCAGCAGCGCTTGTCAGTCAGAGTCTCTTCTGTCTCAACCAATATGGCTGCCCTGACACAAGGGGTGTGGAGGACCAAGCATAACAATGGAGAGACTAGTTTGACTGAGTCACCTTGACTCTCATGACAAACTTTATTTTGCAAATCATAATGATGAGAAAGCCTTGAGCTAAGGTACTAGTGGTGGATGGATATGGAGGAGGAAGGGAGTGTTAGAAAGTAATGCGTGAATAATTATTATTAAAATTATTAGAGCTAGAGTATGTGAACTTAAAAGCTTGTTATGTACTAATGTTGTTCTGTAATCATTATTATTACTCTATTACAATCTAGTTCACCTTGTCTACATGAATGTCCATTTAAAGGAATTTAAAACTCTGGACATTTTCTTTCACTACCAAAGCAAACTGAAGTGTAAATGCAGGAAAAAACAAATTTTATACCCTCACATACCAGCAGACAACCACAAGAGACATTTTTGCATCAGCAATGTTTTTTTGCTGACCAAAACCTCTTGAAATACTTTGATCGGATTTGGAGGATTTTTCTCTCGTAATTATCTGTTTTTAATAAAACAAAAACTATACAGCATGCACCATCTCAAAAGTAGCCAGTGAGAATGCAGATATTTAGATTAGAAATGATTAAGAATTAAATGTAGCTATGTCAAATCAGTCAGATATAGGCCCTGCTCTTTGCTACTGCAGAAAGGGCTTAAGCAGTCAGTCGTATCAACGCTCGTGAAGTGACACATTGACATGATTTGTTGTCTCCAACAAGCACAAAGCTGAAATGCACTCAGTTTACACAGATATAAAACAAAATGGCACATTTGCTTCAAATATGACTGTAGGGATGAATCAGAGTTGAAGGTTTATATTCCATCAGTTAGCTAAAGTTTGAAACATTTTATTCATTTCTTAAAAGTTCCTCACAGTGCAGTTGAAGACATATAATATACTATGTACTACTATACTATATAATATACTTACATACGTACATACACCAAGGAGCATTTTCTTCACAACTCAAGCAGCAGTAGATCCTGCCGCAGCCAATGGAGACAATAGAAGTTAATTGTGAATTGCCATGGAAATGATTAGTGGCAAATCAGAATATCAAGGTTACTTGTAAACAGAAGTTGTTTTGATAAAGATAAATCACTTTCTAATACGAGAACTATTCCTCACACACCGTAATAAAGAGAATGAGAGGAGAGCGTGCCGCTGGCGTTTGTTGATGAGACTGAGAGAGGTGACAGATTGTGAGAGTACAGTATAGATGGAAGCCTGAGAGTGTAGAAAGAGAAATTAAGTGTTTTCTGAGTTTCACATGAAGACTCTGATGTACACGTATAGATTCATAGAAGAAAGGAAATTAAAGTTCTGCTGAACTGACAAACCGGTCTTGTATGTCCCTAATATACACTTTGTTCTGGTATTTTGACCGGAGATGTAAGGTTAGACCAACAAGCCAGTCATCACCTCATACTCCACTGTTCAAAAACACTTCTTCTCTTTCACACTCTCAATCTCCTTCTCCGTTTATAGCTCTCTCTCTCTCTCTCTCTCTCTCTCTCTCTCTCTCTCTCTCTCTCTCTCTCTCTCTCTCTCTCTCTCTCTCTCTCCTCTCGCTCACACACACTTGCACTCTTCTGATAATTGGTTAAACTGACAGGGAGGTGAGGACAGGGGATGTACACAAAGGCTTAGGGAGGATAAACATGTCTACAACGCCCAAATATGACAGATTGTAGTGTTGTGAATATAAACATTTTTATGACATCATCTCTATGTTCAATGTTCAGATCGGTCTTGGTACTATTAATCTGTTTATTTCTCATTTCCTTCCTGGAGGGAAATTAAATTATCTCAGCGGAAAGTGGATTCAGTAAACTCCTACAGAGTTATTGCTTATTGTTATACACAAAGTAGTAAGGTGTTTGTTAAAATCCTGTAAATTCTGACAAGAATTTGCCAAACGTGGCTGAATTATAAAAACATTTGTGCATCCTTAAGCACTTGAGTAACTCACTGGACCAAATAGACTAAAGAGTGTTATAGTATTAGTAAGTATTGGTGTGTGAGATGGTTTCCCAAAATCCAAAGGATGCCTGAGTTGTAAAATGTTAGTATGTTTGAATGCATTATACAATTAAGGTAGAGACATCTGAGAGCACACTTGCAGCATAATTCATGAAGTCATGCTCTATTAATACAGTGGTGGTGTGTTTGTATGTGCGTGGAACGCAGAGATTCATGTGTGTGGTTTTAATTCTATGAATTTCGAGCTAAAATAATAATGTGGGAAACTCTGCGATAAGTATGCCAGAGTCCATTCAGAAAACTTCACTTTTAAGATGCACTCTGGATATTGTGTCCCCTGCTTTTAAGAGGGCATACAGTACACTTTGAATGTAAGTGATTAAGTCGGTTGCCTACAGTGGTTCTGGTAATTATCCTCCCTGTGATAGGGATGTGGAAAAAATGAATAAAGCAGGGAACATTGTATCTTTTGTCTTTCTTTTTCTTTAACTCCTCCATTTATTGCCAACTCATAACAAAAAGGAGCTGCTAAATGTAACAAAGGTCTCAAATAAAAATGCTCAGCAAAGAAAAAAGGGTTTAGACCTTTCTTAGTCTCACTGCAAATGTAAATCTGAATTGTGGCACAAAATTATTCCATTCATTTTTTTATTTTTCATACAGTTTTGTATATGTGACAGAAAATGGCTTTAAATATACAGTATATATACATATATATGTGATGGAAGGCTATAGCTATGTTTCCTTACATTTTATGCTCCTGTTTAAGCAGTATAACGTTTGTTTTATGGTTCTGAAATGTTAAACTTTGTGTAAATCAACATTTCAACAACAAATCACCATAATCTCTCTCTCTCTTTTTCTTTCTCTCACTAGGCTGAACCGGAGGGCTTCTCACATTTCCACCTCTACGTGTGTGCGGCCTTCCTTGTGAGGTGGAGGAAAGAGATTCTAGAGGAGAGGGATTTTCAGGTAACGTGCACGCAACACACAGGGGGCGCCGTAAACCTTCCTACTTATACATGGGACACAGCCTGGCAACATGCGCGTACTGTAATAAAGTTATGCACATACAGCAAAGCATACTGCATTTTTTTCAAACACAGCTGGTGACACTGACTAGGACATATCTTAAAAAGCTTGTTATCTATGTAAATTAATCTGTCATGGCTGTGTACAAACAAAACCCATTAAAACAGTCCAGCAGGCTGCTGCTGTAGTGTTGTTCATGGCCTACATCCCTCTCCATTACCTCGCCAGTCATTAGCTGTGAGGATCAAAAGTCGTTGTGAGTGCATTAGTAGATGACAGTAGACAGCTGCCAGAAGGTGACTTTGGTTGCCAACTGACAGGGGGACCTGGCTCCTTAACAGTAGCAACATACTCTAATATCATCACATACAAACATCATCTCTGCTCTTTGGCTGCTCTCTCCTCTTTTTGACTTTCTTCACTTATCTTCTTAGTTTTCCACTGTCTTTGTGGGTTTTCTTCACCACCATCTTTTCACTCATTACTTAACTTCTTCAGCATTGTTTCACTCTAAAGCTTTTTCCTTTTCTCATCTTTTTTTTCCCTTTTTACAATTGATGAATTATTTTTTATAAACTCTGTCTGAAACTACTAGTACCAGTGCAAAATACCTGAAAACGCTAAGCTTGCAGAAATTTAATAAGCTACTATGTTGCTCTGTCTTTAGCCTTCTGTGTGTTTCAGTATATTTACAGTAGACTCTGATATAAAATTATTCCCATTGCCACATAGGAGTTTACATACATACACCATTTTAAGAGCACATTATTTTTCCAAAGGCACAGTTGTATTCCAAGCAGTGTAACAGATGATTAATTAAAGCTGACTGTGCATTGGGCTGCAGTTTGCAAACGCTTGAGGTTTAAAGGCAACCACCCTTCAAAATGGACACAAAGAACTTGCTATATCATGATTTTCAAATAAATGAAAGTTAAACTACCCTCCAGAGGTTATTTTATAATGTGTGTAACAGTAAAAGTTTCCAGGGAACATACACTGTGTTAACATTGTGTTTATAGATGACCATTTAGATAAGCGTTATTTCCCCGCACTGGCACTCGTGCCTTGTTGTTGGTTAGAATCACTTAAATGAAATATCTTAGAATTTCAGAGATTCTGCATGTTTGAGTTTTACTTTAGCTCTCCTGAGGTGGCTACACAGAATAAAAGAGGTGTAATAAACTGTGATACATTACAACACATACAAGCGCGCTAACATTGCATAATGTGTGTTTCTGGTATTGACATTCAAGACCCCTGCTCCGTCTTTTCTGCAACACCCACCATGAGAAGTAATCAGTAGAAGTCTTCAAAAGCAGCTCTAGTCAGAGCGTTACTGTTCCAAAGAACCTGTGTTCGAGCTGGACACCTGCTGATTAAAGCTGATTCACCCACTGAGCGAGACACTGGAGGCTGTCAGAGTTTGAAGATGAGACATCAACTGACTCATCTGTTCTTACTTTCATACTTACCCTCTCTCCCCTTTCCCCTTTTCTCTCGCTGAATTTCACGCTCAAATAAGATTGCTACTTTTTGTTGGATTCAATTTCAGATTGAACTTAAGGTGGTTATGGAATTTCAAAATGAATTTTTGTACCATTTTGAGCTATGCACAAAGAAAAGCTTTGCTAACCTTTGTGCAGCGGCAGCGTATCCACTCCTACATTAAAATGGTAAAAACAAAGAATAAATGCATTTATTGAAATTTTCATCATTTGAACATGTACTAGGCAGGAATACTGAGAGTTAGAGGACTTATAAGGGAGTTATAATGGATTCAGGAAGACCAGCTACTTTAAGACAGTTCCAACTGTCTTTAGTTCTGCTTTTTCATTATCAGTATGTGTGAAGCCACAAGTTTAAGAAACATTGCTGTCAAAAAAAAAGGTTATAGCTGCAATCATAATTTCTCCTCTTTGCTTCCAAAGAACACCAATAGCGTAGCTCTAGGGGATGGCGGTGTCCATCAGTCACTGTGCGACATATGTCTCAACAACTATTGAATGGATTGTTATGGCATTTGGTACAAACATTCATTATGGCCAGAGGATGAATCCTAATGACTGTGGCAGTACCCTGATTGTTGATGTACTGCCACCAGCAGATCAAAATTCAAAATCAAAATAGATGAGAAAAACAATTGGAGCAGACTTTTGTGTTACCCAGATAATGGATTCTAATGACTTTTGTGATCTCCTGACTTTTTCTGTTGTGCCACAGTGATGAGCAGATTTATCTTTTAGAATAATATGCCTTCACAATTATGGACTCACTATGAAACTTGGTAGACATTCACATCCCCATGTGAATGAACTCTAGTCACTTTTGTGATGTGCTGACTTCCACTCTAGCACAAGAACAACACTTTGGTTTTTGACCAAAAGCCTGCAAAACTGAACTCTCCAGTCAGCCTCAACAGTACTTTGTGCTAGTTGAAAAAATAAAAAATAGCATGCTAATGTGTAAAATTAATATGGTGAACATGTTTTGCTGCATTAGAACAAACTTCAAATGACTGAACTACTCTAAACATGCATTCAGGCATGTACTCCACAGTCTGTTCAAGGTTTTTTTTTTTGTAGTGGTAGTACTGGACTCCAGACGCTAAGATGAAAGAATGTTAAAGATGTATATACTGTAAGAAACTTCATAAACCCTCATAACCACACATGCACAAAAGCACACACATACTCAAAAGGCACAGGCAAATGTCATCCTGGCATTTTCCCCTGCCCAGTATACAGCAAATGAGCTCTCATCGCCTGTTAGTTTATGTGTTCATGGGAAGTCTGTTGTCTGTGTTTAATGGAACACAGATGTCCAGTGTGTGTGTGTGTGTGTGTTCGTTTATTGTCTGGCTCAGTTTGTCTGTGGGTGAAAATGTTGAGAAGCTGGAAGACTTTGTGGATGTTAGTATGAATTGAAATGAATGAACAAACAAACTCCTCTGTAGTTCTTAATGTGAATGTTTTTGCACATGTGTTACAGGGGTTGTGACTTTTTGAGAAACTGGTTCATTTTTACAGATTGATCTGCAGGATATAATACAATTTACTTAGTATTTTTCTCACACAGATTAGTGTCAGTAGGGAAAATAGAAATTTATTCTCTATTCAGCTTTAGTTGTTTCAATCCAAGTGATTCCAGCCACTGAGTCTCAAGTTCAAATATGGGCCTGCCAGGTTCTTAAGAACTCCACCTGCTTTACCCAGCACCCCTCATGGCATTCCTCTCCTGTCATGCCTGCCCATTTTCACTTTCTGTCTCTTTCTGTCGCTTTGTTCTTCTTTCTTTTGCTAATTCGTAGCTGCCTCCATCTCTTTCTTCATTGTGGCTTTTGTTCTTGCACCATTTTTATACCTGCAAATTAATGACTTTCCAATCAGCCTCAGTTATACTTTGTGTTTGATGCTAATTAGTAACTGTTAGCATGCTATTATGCTAAACTCAAAAGATAAACATATTATAGTTGCTACTATAAAAATAAAATACTGTAAAACAAGATTTAAAAACAAATTGAAAACAAATTTGCTTGTCTAAATTCAGCAGGCAGAAGGAACTAATTAACATGACATACAGTGTGATAGTATAGATGTTCCAATGCAGAAAAATATTATTGGACATAAAACAAAATCAATACAATACATGTGTCAGAACGCAAGAAAAAACAATGCCTTGCCTTTTTCAGCCTAGAATGTACTTGCACACAAACAACTCGTGCTTCCAGCAATATAATAAAGGTCTCCAAAAGGTCTCCAACCTGTTCTCATCAGTCTACTCATTAGTACACAGAATTGCTACTCAAATTTCTTCAGGCCTGGAGGGTAAGTAGACTTGTAACAGCTAGTTAGCACAGTACAACATCAGCAGATGTTTTGTTTTATGGTGATGCATTATTGTTTTTATTGATTTGTACTTGGGTGAGTTGGGACATTTTTTCTCCTGAAATAAGTTAATTTCTTAAAGTTTGGTTCAATTAATAAGCTTGAAATGTTATAGGTTAAAACTCACCAAAGCAAATGTGCACATTTTTGAGGGGTAATTTTTGTTTTATACACCTAAGCTTGTAAAACTGCTTGGTCACTGCTGTGAAGTCAGTCACAGTAGAGCAAAAGTGTGAGCTAATTGTCTTCAATGTAAAATCTAAAACATGTGGGCCAATAGCATATGACAAACTGTTAGCAAGTTGCATGCTTGCGGTCCTGAGAGGGAGCATGAATGACTGACTCACTTTAATAGTTTTAATTAAAAAATTGCATGCAGAAAGTAATTTAAAAAAGATAATTCATGCATTGTTATCAAACACAGTAAGGAGAGTAACTGTGAATCTCCTTCAGTGGTTGCAGGATTGGACTGGTTAAGCCATTAAATGAAAAGCAGGAGGTTTACGGCACTCCCCAAGCAATCTGCCTTTCAGTGTTCCACTTCAGCTAGCACACAACTGCTAACTGCAGGTCTGGACCGCATGGATAACTTAGCACATGTTCACAGACACACATACACACTCTGTTTTTTTATGCACTCCCTGTCACTCATAGCCACACATAACAAAATAAACAGTTATCTCACATCATACAGTTTTATTCACACATTCATGCAGTACCTGTTGCACACATTCACCTTTGTACACACAGTAATGGATGGGTAAAGAGATGTTATACCGGCGCAGTCATCATCAGTCCCATTAGTCTGTACTAGCTGCAGACACGAACACCAGCTGTCTCTGACTCTAAAAAACCTCTGCACTTTGGTTTCTAAGTCCACATATGTGTGTTTGTGGTGCTATATCTGTATTTGAAAATTTGACAATGTACAATCTGCATTTGAGGGTTCAGGTGCTGCAAATAAGCAGGTTTTTTAGTGACCTTTTTATATGAAGCGATAACCACAAACCAAGAGCCGCGAGTACAGGTAAATGAGAGTTCTCAGGTTTTGGCACACATGTCAACTGACATATATCCTGAATAGAAGTGAATTATTGCTGATTATTTAGTTCTGTTTCTAAAGATGACAACCTCATAAAGCACTCACTTTATGTAGTGTACTAATATAATAAGGGTTCCTTGTACCCACTTTTTCCACATTTGCAGTATTTTCTAGTGCTTGAGCAAAGATCTTCCTCTGCTTTGCTTTTAAATCTGTTCAAAGACCTGTACATTTTTCATAAATTATTCAGCACATATGATAGAACTTAAGCTATATGTTTTGATGTGCGCACTGATGTGCACGCTGCAAATATATTACATAAAATTTTTCTGCCTTTCAGTAGCTACATCTACAATTTTGAAACGGCATATACATCCACTCTATGTGCAAACAGTATATTGTCAGCATGCAGTATATCTGCTTCTCTAATGTACACTGGTATGTACACCATATGTTTAATCATTTATACACTTGCAAAGTGACTAAGCCCTTATAATTTGTATGTTCACTTATAGTCACTAATGCATTTTACATATACATTGATATAAACAATACTTTCTCTATTAATCATCATTTAAATTACAAAATTGCAAAATAAACAGGTTAACAACGTAACAGCTTATCTAATGCATACAATTACTTTTGATTTATTCAAGGATGTTAGACTATATTGGCTGTGATATAATTTTAAAAGTCAAAGGTCAAGCAGAACTAATCTACAGACTCACAAGAACAAGCTCACATTTGTGTCCAATCACAAACAAAATGCTAGGGCATTATTTGTTAGCATGGATTTCATGGCCATTAATGTAACCTCTTGGTCATGGCCATTTAATACTGTTTCCCTGAGATTTCATTAGTAAGCGTTGTTGAATAGCCTCCGTCATGAGGATCCCCATCATGATTGTTAATGTGAGGCCAAGCGTTTATGTAAATGCAAAGCTATTAGTTGCGTGTAAATGGAATCTCACTGTCACTGCACATTTTTTTCCCCCCAATCCATGGAGGAGAACTGTAGTGAGGAAACTGATAGGTTAAAGAGAGAGACAAAGATTTGTTTTCACTTTAATTAATGGTGTGTGAAAAACTGTGGACTTTTGTAAATGTCAGCGTCTGTTCTCAGATCAGTTACGTGTGGAGAATGCCTTGGGTTAGGCAGCCTTGGCAATAAAGAAAAGGAGGGCACTCCAGAGGAACCAAAGTGTTGGGGAAATGTCAGTACTACTTCAATCACTGTAACTGGGTACACAGCTTTGTTGAGGATTCATTATTGTGTTTTAGAAAAGATGAAAACCAAAAATTTTAGCTAGCAAAGTTTTCAGTACCACTTTTTGGCAACTCTTAGCTTGCTAGTTATCTTGAGTTTGATTAAGCATTGTGATTATAATGTATATTTTATCTGAAACATAAGGGACTCAATTTGCAAAATTGGATACTGGATACTTTGTGTGTGTCCTAATATTTGTAATTGCAGCATCTGCACACAGTGTTTCAGAGCCTGAATAAATCTGGAATATTATGTTGGAATAAACAAACCAGAAGCAAGCAAAGAACAACCCAGCCCAGTCTGTCATGTGTTCTGCTATGATGAGCTTAAGTTGACTATAAATTAATGGGAAAAAATGACGACAACATGTGGTGGGACATGCAATTAACTTACTTTAGTTCTTGAATGATGTCAGAAGAAACTACGTTTGTGTTATGCACATAGTATAAGTGTTCTTTTGATTGTGTCTGACCTTCACTCTGACTATAATTGCAGTTCACTGCCACTATTTTCCACTGCACTAATGATCATTTCTTTTCCATTTAGAACACTACTATTACCTGTCTCTGTCTTTTATACAGCCTGATGTTTATAATTTCCCATCTTCCTGTTCGTTGGCCTGATTAGAGAACAGTTTTCACTTGGTGACACATTTCCCAAAGATCTCTTTTAAAAGTTTATTTTTGGAAAAGCAAATCTGAAATCCATTCGGTCTAATTATCAGAACAAAGTGCGTTCCTGTCACAACGCCAGGACAAATGCTTGAAAATTGGAACTCTCACTATTTAATCAGGACATCTGGTCACTCTAGATGTTTTACTTTGCCAACACAAATGCGTCAGAATATTGTAAATAGCATTGACCATATATTCCCATAGTGCAAAAAACACTTTTCTCAATATTGTAATCCATTCAACATCCACATCTCTGTTTCTGTTCTTTTATGATAAGTACAATATGAAAAACTTTAATTATGTGATAGAAATTATTATACAAATTATACCCCAGTGAAAACTGAACATTTTAAACTTGTTTAAGATATGTGCAGAGCTATGGGATTGCATACGTTGTAAAAGTGTTTCCGATCTGATAAGAAGTGGATATTTGAAAAGCAATGATTGGTAAATGTTAGTGTGTCCACCACCAAATGAATGTTTGTTCCCATATAGAGAGACTTTGATGAGTTTCTTCTCTGAGATCACTAAGGTCACTATAATTTCATGTAAAGAGCCGGGTCCCTCCTCTGATTAATGCCATGC
Source organism: Ctenopoma multispine (assembly GCA_034779795.1). Taxonomy (NCBI): domain Eukaryota; kingdom Metazoa; phylum Chordata; class Actinopteri; order Anabantiformes; family Anabantidae; genus Ctenopoma; species Ctenopoma multispine. The sequence continues at coordinate 5,350,229 of JAUYWH010000015.1, read as the reverse complement.
TTTTCACCCATTTATCATGAGAAGACATTCTCTTTTTCTCCCCTAAACGTTACTTCCCAATCCTGGCTTGTATCAAGCAGATCCTCTCCAGGCTTTGCAGTTTCGCTGATGGATGACACTGTAGTCTGTAGTGTTGAAAGTGAGACAAGGCCACCTCCAGTAAACAACTTTTAATAATCACCCCGTTGATTGAGTGCTGTGGCCGATGTGGCATATGAATCTATTCGTGCCAAAACAAGTAGAGAAGAGAGAAAAGGGAAAGGGGAAACAGAAGACTCAATATGGTAGAAGTAATTATATAGTCTTCCACTCCATCCTGTCTGTTATGCAGTGACATCCTTCTTTCATTGCTCTCTTTCCACCTACATGCTCTGTTACTGGCAGCTGAAGTACATTTAAGACTAACTTTTTTCAGTCTGTACGCTGAAATATTGTGGTGTACAATTTTGATGACCAAAGCTTCTTGGAAGGCTAGTAGTCAGCCATGGTATGGCATTGGATAGGAAAAAAGTGTGTGTGTGTGTGTGTGTGTGTGTGTTTATGTGTGTGTTTATGTGTGTGTTTGTGCTAAAACATGTGCAAAAACACAGCTGTGCGTTGTGCTATTGCTCTGTTGATCAATGCATGAAGAGACCTGCTTTACCACTGCCAGTGGTCTCTTGAAGGCATTTATCAGCACAAAAGAATTGTATGATGTGATTAGGTAGTTTGAGTGTCATTACTGACAGTATCGTTGACTGAGGTCTATCTACAAGAGCAAGGCAAATAAAGAGTCTTGAGTTTTTTGCGGCTTTTTTGCCCTAAGATAAAAGAATAACACATTTGCTCTGTCAACCTATAAGCTACCAGCAAATACCCCCCACCTCAACCTCCAACTCAGTTAAGACACAAAAATGCCAAATAAACAGCAATATCGACTCACTTGTAAGGAATAAACAGACTCCAGCAGCAGAAGGAGAGGGTGGAATAGATTTTTTTTTAAAGAAAAAAGAGATTTGAGGAATGGGCTAGGTCATGAACTGAGACATAAATATTGAATTTTAGATTTAAAATATATATGCAGTCAAAGTGTGAATCAAGGCATTTCTGCTCCTGGGTTGTGTTAGAGATCGTGGACTCTTGATTAGAATGGCAGTAACCTTTTTGAATGGGTGAAGGCTGTTAAGGATCTGTTTTTCTTATGTAGAATTTAGTAAATTGGAGTTCATAGGGGGCAAATATTCAATGGTAGCTTTGCCCTTGAACTGTTCATATTCGCAATTTTGTGGCACAATAGAAAACGATGTATTCCGCAAGCATAGATAACCAGGATAAATTTGTTTCAGTGGATTCTATCGTAGTCTGAAGTAGTTTTCCAAGTTTATATCATTTGTTTATTTTTGCAAAGGTTATGAACTTGTCAGACTGGTAAAAAATCAGTTCAGGTCTAAAGCTAACTAAATGTTAACTGTTTAGAGCAAAGACATCTCTTTTTTTCTAGTTTTAATTAAAACCATTAAAACATATCTTTCTATGAGGTGTCAGTAGAGGTTGGACTATCCAAATGATAACCTCAACTTACACCTACGCTTATGGTTCCATGCCTACTGAATGCCAATCTGTCATCCATTCTCTCTTACTTTGATATCATTCACCATCCCACAATATTTAAATACCCCTTCTTTTTGTCAGTAGATTTCAGGGCTGCATGACATTTTAAAAACACCAAAAATACATAACTGGGCCAAATTAACGTCTAATAAACTTAATCTAATTTAAACTTGATTTGATTAGAAAATAAATACTACTTTATATCTGTATAAAAAAATACGAAGCTCCAGTCAGCAGCCAGTTGGCTAAAACTTGCCTTAGCATAAACACTGGAAATAAAGGGAGAATCAGCTAACCTGATCCATAAATTTCATAAATTATAGTTTACTGACATTAACTGTCATGTTTTCTATTTATCCAAGCAAACATCTAACTGTAGAAATGGTCATTTGTGGTTTAACAGGGAATTCTGTTTCCTGTCTGTATTCTAAGCTAAGCTAACTGGCTACTCCCTGTAGTGACATATTCCCATGAGTGAAATTAATATTCTCAGCAAGCATTCCTGTAAACCAATAAATCAGTCTGGACTTGTTCTGTAAGCTGCGTGTAAACCAATTTGATCGTTTATGCTGCGTGTTGATTGTCACAAAGAATCAGTTAAAAACAATTTCCTTAACATGTTCATTTGGCAACAGAAATACCACAATATTCATAGAACAGCATCGGAACCCATCTGTACTAATTTGTTGGGCTTTTTACCATCCAACCTTTTTACAGCAGAACTTGGCTGTACCATCCTATGTCAGCTCTTACTTCCACATACTACAGTCCCCCACTCCTACATTAGCACCCACTGTTTGCCAGAGTGCCCATTTTGTGTAATTATATGAACTACAGCAAGCTAATGGCCCCGACAGAGCAGCGCCTAGGCCCATTACACCTCAGGGTGCTACAAAACACCATTACCACCACCACCAGCAGCCCAGAGTGTTTGTGTTCATAGGTGACAATCTGTGTGTGTGTGCAGCTGCATCTCTATGTGTGTGTTCATGTAGATGTGTTGGTTGAAGGAGGTCAGAGGTGAAATGATGTGTCAAAGAAATATAACAGTTACTACAGACAATTTTTATTTATCCATTTTTAGCTACAAATACTTGTCTGTTAGTATGTTTGTGAGCACCACACCTGTCATCTCCCCACATTAATTTCTCAAGGGCTTTAGATGCTCACTGCTGGGAGCTGTAGTCAACACCAGAGGAAACACAGCAAGGCACCTTGCACAACTTGGGGCATTCATTGTGCTCACTTCACTTAGCACCGTCTCATTCTGCCAGCAAACAGACTATTTGGTTCTCAGGCAGAGTGGGCTTTAATTGTGTGTTTTACACTTGTGTGTTCGCGCGCACGTGTGTATTAGCGTGTGCAGAAGCCACCATTGCTGTCTCAGTGTTAATTGTATTTGAAGTATTATTTTTCTCTGACTTCATTTGAAGCTTAAGCTGTTCACAAATATGAGTCTAAACTTTCTTAGTGAAACATATTTTTAAATGCAAATGTCTGCATGTTCATCTCTCCTGAATTATAAGAATAAATTAAAGAAGTTATTTGCCTGATACAGTATCAGCTTAAAGTTTTGCTATTTTCAGGGAGTGAATCATTGCCCTTCACCAAATGCATAAGTATTGTAAACATGTGCAGCTTTATAAATGTGGAGTAGAGGAGAGGATAGACAGTACTAAAGCTCACCTTGGCCAGATGCAGGTTAAAAACAGTAAGTATGCACATAGTGAATAAATTTCACTAGTGTGTGGCCTCGGTTCTCTGTGTAACCATTCTCTTTTAAAGAAATGCCCTTAGAACTGACTCTGTGAACATTTACTTCCCCCTCTGTATCAATAGGCATTAACTACTTTAAGCATTGCCAAGTGTAGGAAATGGAGAGCTAATTGCCTTTTTTTAGTAGCATACTGTATACAGTAATGGTGGATCAATGTGTTTGTTAGTATTGTGGGATAAATGGACATTCATGCCTAAATATCCACAAGCACGCACCCACACATTCACATCTGATTTTCCTGTCTCGCCTGCACCTCCCATTTACTGCACAATCTGTTGCACTGATTGTAGCACGCTAGACGCATAACATAACAAAAATGCATAAATCTACATACAACACACAATACACTTTTTTTATGTTTTTAATTGCACACACTTCCTTCACTTCCCCCAAATGCATATTAAACATACAATGCACCTCATAGACTGCACAGACTCCCCTTTTCCCTCTGGAAACGCACACAGTCATTCACTCAGACACTTATGGCCTCTCAGCATGGAGTGTTGCCACCTGTGTGGAGAGGAGTGAGAGCAGCATTCCCCTCTGACAGCGAGATGTATGCAATTAAACCGTATTAAGGTCATTAGCCCAACAGAAGTGATAGCCAGCAGATGGTTAGCACACAGAAATATGCTCTTAATGAAGCTGCTCTGTCACTATGGGTGTGCACTTATGTGAGAGAGCATGCATGGATGCACTCATGTATGTATACCTAGTCATGTGTATGTTGGTTTGGGAGTGTTTTCTAACGACTGCAACACTTGAAGCAGCACTTGATTAGACAGCGGTCGGTCTTTCTTCTGTAGCATAGCAATTATTGCCTATTGCTAATTTACAAAGATACAGCAACAACATGGTAGTTTTTACTGCTAATACGTCTAATTACTAATCCATCTCTGTGCTGTAAAGGTTGAAGAATGCTGCAAATAAGGCATCTTATATGGGTCTGGGGTCATCTTAGAGATTCTTGAATTGATGGGTGACTGCCAAGGTAGCTGCTGATTGACATCTGTGGGATGGTGTTGCTGGGAGACATGCTGTCAGTTTCTGTGGAAATGCCATTGGGAGTATAATATATTTTTGTGAGACATTTTTTTCCTTTTTTTTTCCAAAAGCTATATAGCATATTATGTACTCTAATCGCTTAAGATATTTGTCACTTCACAGTATTAAACATTTGTGAGAGTCTGCTGTCAGATTTTAAGGTGAGCACGGAGAAACATTCGCCTGTAGCAGATGAATGTGAAAAACAACCTTAGAATGCTTACCACACATTTAGATTTACAGGAATTTGTAATACATAGACATGAAGTACACTCTTTAAGACTGACAAACACATGACATGTGTATATATATATGTATATATATGTATATATATATATATATATATATATATATATATATTTTTTTTTTATCTCTCTCTCTATATACATTTACAGTATATTATAAGTGGTCTGCTGTGTGAAATATTCTCTTTTTTTTCTCATTTAATTCACATTTTATCTGTCCTATAATTAGTCGGGTCCATAAATATTGGAACAGCAACACCCATTTCAGAAATTTGGCTCTGTATGCCACCTCATTGGATTTAAAATAAAACAATCAAGCTCTGTAGACTGTAGGCTGTCAGCATTAATTACAGGATTTTGTCAGAAATATTTGATACTCTTTGCAGTCTTATGTTTTTACACATAAGACACTTCAAATGTCCAAAAAATTGGGTCCAGGCATCGTCTGAAGTTGCTCTTGCACATGTCTCAAGAGATTGTCTGTGTCAGATGCCCTCTCACTTGGGGAAACATTCTGTTTGTGCAGGAGGCAGGGTGTGACACAAACACTTCACTGCAGAAATAACAGTGTTTTTTTATAGGACATCAAAGCAGCACAAGTCACATAATAAGCAACAATGCCTTATGTATATAACACTTGTTTCCTGATGGAGAGAAGCACAGTACAACACAAGAAAGCATGGCAAATATTCCCCATACTTGGCATTGTGCTGAGCAGATCACCTGAAAAGGAATGCCCACTGTGTATTCTCCAGAAATGACCTGGACTTTGTACTTGTACTAGCCGGTAGGGTAATATCTAGGCCGACTGACTCGGACTGTGTTTCGTCACATACATATCTTCTGGGTAATACTGTGAGAAATTCAGGGTGCTTGTGCATGTAAGTAAAATGACTCAAAAGTATTACCACACACTAACAAAAAATGTCTGTTAAAATGTATTAGTCACTTCGGTGTTGTGTTTGGTCCCCAGTAATGCTCTGCCAGACCTTTACTGTACCTTTGTTTAGTTCTTGCTTGTTCTTAGGATGTTTTACCTTCAAGAAAGGGAAATGTCTGTTTAGTTGGATCTAGATGAGGGGACTGATTATATTCCATTCCTTTAGCCTTAGTTTGTTTTGGCAGTATTCTTCAGGTCATTGTCTGTCTGCACTCTGAAGCACCACCCAGTGAGTTAGGAAGCATTTGGCTCATTTGGACTTACTTCAGATCCCAAGCAGTTCATCCCTTCTCAATACTTTTTTCTTTTCTCTCTTTCTCAAAATAACTGTAGACCTTTTATTGCCTTACTTGAATGAACTACTTAATAAAAAACAGTTGGCAATGAATCAGCTGAGCAGCAGCGTAAATACTGACGGTCTAAATATTAACTATTAGTTATTGATGGTTTGCATTTTAGCCAATGCTGCTGTCGGATGTTCCGCAGGACGTCTGCAGTTCACATGTGTAAAAACATTTTTGCATCTGATTCTTTACACGTCATAACATGAACATAAATGCACAACATATGCACCCACTCCCGAACACATGCAGTCCGTTAGCCGTGAACAAAACGATTGGATTTTGTCTGTGTGTGAATAGGAGAGATGGTGAGTGATGAAAGGGTAGAGCTGATAGTGATGCTCTGTTGAATACAGATGAGAGAAAAGCAAGCTGAATTCTGATCAGGCTGCCTTCTTTTTCTTCTGCTCTCCCTCGGCTTCCATCCCTGAGTGAGAATACTTCAGAGAAATGCTTCTTTATGTACCAAAGGGGGATGTCATTAGGTCAGCCTTTCAAAGTCAAGGTCCAGGTCTTCTCAAAGGAGCATCCTTTTTAGTGTTTTCATAAAATGTAGAATTAAGAAGCGACTGAATTTTGATAATAGCAAGATAGAGCAATATTTTAGAGATGTTCTAATCATGAACTGAGATTCCTGTTTTATGTTTGACGACACTGGAGGCTAAATTTTTTGCATTTTTTTGCAGTGAGTGCAGCACTCACCTGCCTGTGCTTATGAATTTTTGAAATACTCCAACAGGGTTTTACAGATTTCAAGGACCTAAGGCTTATAAAAGTCAGTCAACGCTGCAATCACCATCTACACTGTAACTTTGACTGAGAAAAATTAACTATTAAAACTGATATTCAGCTGTACATTATTCTAGAAAGAGAGATGAGCCTTGACCTAATCTGTAGAATCTGGCTGCGATGTCAGCTTTGAGCTTAATTAGTTGAAGAAAACCTGTACTTTTCCACCCTCACTCTGAATACAAATACTTCTTGTTGAAAAGTCATTGGGGTCGTCTCACCGGCTCATTAAAAATGAGCTAAGGAAGGAACAAATTAATGGAGCCAAACACCTCTGATATAATTCGTAGGAGGGTAAAGTAAGTTTTAATTTTTCAGCAGTTGCACAACAACGTGGATAAAAAAATAAATGCTGATTTAAGAAAAGAGGTTAAGTAAAGGTTCACACCACTCAATATTATTATATTCATATACTTACCACCATATCACCATACCAGTGTTTAACATACTTGAGTAACAGTGTGACATTCTTTAAGATGTTCAGCTGCGAACTGCTAAGAAGTCAGATAAGTGTAGACACCGGAAGATTCAGTGTAATTTGTCCTTCAGTGTGATTATGAACACCATGATTGGTTGTAAACCCTGTTGTCACAGCAATGATTTCAGCCTAGATGATGAAAGGTCCCAGGACAATGATCCATAGTGTGCACACACACACAGACACACACGCAATCAGTCTCTCTCACTTCTAACCCGACTCATTCGCCTTTGAGAGAGATTGGCTTGCGAACATGTGTGCGAGTGTGTTGCACAGTGATGCACAGCACAAGAATGTGGGGGAAGGCTTCAGCTCCACAGAACTGTACTTGACACTTTATTCTTTCTTTCTGGATTTTTTTTTTTTCCTCCATACCCCGACCCACCTCTTTATCTTTTTGCTCATTCTCTTTCACAGCTGTTATTAAACCACTTAGACTGACTTAATAACATCTGTGTCACACTCACAGAGGCAGAAAGCATGTGTAGCTGTGCCTGTCTGCTACACTGGCATTACTCTAGTACATATCAGACCCCAAAGGGTATACTTTGTGAGATGCTAAAGTACAGCCTGTAGCTGCATTTAAATTAGTTTTACATAGTTTTGGACTGTATTTTTCAAATAACATCTATCTGAATCCATATCTGAATGAGCTATACCTACAATCTTATCACAGGTTTTTGCACCTGATATTAGTTTGTCTCTATTGTATCCTCATATAATGCTCTAGAGTAAGAAAAAAACACAAAAAAGCTGGATGATTTATAGCTCCTCCACAGTACACAGAATTGCATCTTTACCAAGGCAAATATCTAAAACGATGTAGTTGACAAGCTGGAGCTAGTCATGTATAAACAAAGTATTTATTCAGAATAAAGCATAAACAATCAAAAAAAATAATAATCAAAGCCATCACCTTTGTATTTCTATCAAAAACACATTATAGCTAATCTGTAGTACTTATACAGTAGTTATATGTAACCACAAAAAGAGAAGTGATTAACTTTGTTTAAAAAAACTAGAAAACTACCCAAAGTACTCGGATTGATCGGATCGTATAGGAGTTATGTGTGGGTTTACAAAGGGGTGAGCTGGGGTTGCTGGATTGCTCAGCGCACTTGTTGAGTGCATTTTTTTAATTGCAATCAGGTTCCGATGTGCTCTGCATGCATATACACGGTTTGTTTTCAAACATTTTACCTATCCAGCTCCCAAGTTACAGATTGCATGTTTAAAAAATTAGTTTTTTTCCTCATTGCTCAGATCCCAATACTCAATCACTGCAGTTACACACTGAATTGCAGAAAATTAGACTGTTTCATACTCTATGCAAGCTACATAGACATCAGCTGGAAAAGCCTCCCAGTCGCTCTGTCTTGGCAGATGCAGTACACCACTCATCCAACAGGGGGAAAGGGTCAAAAATGCTACATTCATCATCAATAAAATCTTCATGAATAAATCCTGAAGGTGCTATAAATAAAATGACTAAAAGTTATGTAGTGTGTATCATTTTATGCATAGGTCAACACTGCCTCATTTAACATAGTGTAATAAGAATTTTCAGTGCCCAACTCTGCTGAAATAGTTCTTCTGTAAACACAACCGTCTAGCTCCTATGTCCCATTTTATATTTCTCCCAATATTTCTCTCTGAGTATTTCTGTCATTCCTTCAACAGGGGCTAATGATCCTCCTGCAGAACCTACCTACAATGCACTGGGGCAACGAGGAAGTGAGTGTGCTGCTGGCCGAAGCCTACAGGTTGAAGTTTGCCTTTGCCGACGCACCCAACCACTACAAGAGATGATGAGCGTGGCTCCCTACAGCTGCTCCCCTTCTTCTCCTGTTCTTCCTTTTCCTCTTCTTCCTCATTTTGCTTCCCCACAGACGTCAACTGAACTTAGAGGCCTCTGTTCCGAGACGGAAGGACCTGTCCTTTTCTTAACCTCCCTTTCCCAGATTGCCCAATGGGCTTTTTCAGCTTCGAAGAGATTTGAATCAAGTGATGACTGGGAGAACGTGCGGTGTAGCATTCTAACATGTTGAAGCCTTTTTAAAAGATTATTCTTCTCTGATCAGCACTGAAATGTGCACTCCTACAGTCCTGTGCTGAACCCTCTTCTTCATCACTGATGAACCTTTTTTGGAGTTTGGTCCACTCAAGGTGATGCCTCTGGCCTGGGGCGAGGCCAAGGGCTGTTGCTCAGAACAGCCTGGGGGTTCAGTCTGGCTTAGAAAATTTTTTTTTTATTATTATTGTTATCGCCAAAACCATGGCAATACGTTGTTTTTTGTTCCCTAGGGCAGAATTGTGACCTTGTTTTCTGTTTGCAAAGACAAAGAAAGATGGCAGAAGGGCATCGTGCTATATGGTTTACATATCTGAGCCCCCTCTCTTGGTCACAACACAACCGAAAGGAACATGACCCCTCCTGTTTTTCTTTTTTTTTGTCTGCTGCATTGTGCCAGGAGGGACGCAAATAGTTTTTCTTCACAAACACATTAGGATTTTATAGAGAGAGATTGGCAGTCTTTTAGGGGAAGCATCATCCTCTTCATTCTGCAAATCACACACAGCAACTCAAACCCAGCTTCAGCCTGTCCCTCCCACCCACACTCCAACAACATTACAACATCCCAGCGCTTCAGGATAAGACAAACAGTGGTAAGAGGCTGCAGGTCAGGAGAGTCACGTATACGCTGATCGACATCAAAGATGGTAATAAGCCATTAGCGGCAGGAAAGCTACTTATTGCCGCTTGTTAGGTTTTATCCTCAGACCTGCCTGGATACAACGGGCCATGTCTTACTTATTAAGTACTACTCCTCTCTGAACCCTGGACTACCTCAGAGCACACAAGTTGTGAGAACTGGAAACACACTTGTGCATGTGTTGCTGTAATGAAAAAACAAACCTGCAGACGAGTTTTAAACTATTAGCAGGTAAATCCAGATATTAAATTCTCATAAAAGCTAAATTTGGGATTTGCAATTTTGCCTTAAACTACATACAGCGGTTTGGTTTTTGTGTTCTCTCACCAATTTCTCCTCTCTAGTTCAAGTAGTGAATTTTTTAAGTTTCAAAATGCATTTCTAATTGCAGTAGGAATATCCCCTCTGCTGTAAATAAAACGCATCATGTCATAGAGCAGAAGCATGGCTTCAAATAATTCGATTATATTTGATTTTGGTGGGAGAAATCCATTTTAATCAGTTTTCCCAGACTTGGAAAAACTGATCTTAACTCATCTCAAATGTGAATGCAGAAGCTTAACAGAAAATGATTATTCAACACACCCTTTAATGTAACATGCTTTTTCATTTAGTGAGTTGCGCGTACGTACATGAACAACAAAAGCAGAGTCTTAGTTATTCCTTGTTGCTTTGCACACGACGGCCTGCTTAACACTAGTCCCTACAGATGTACCATTACTGTTTCTCACATTTCTGTTGCCAACATTACCCTGTTTATATACAGTAGAGCACATGAGGTGTCTTACCTTAAATCTAAAGCACCATATTGGTGTAATGTTGAGTTGTGTTGGTGCTGGTACTCACACATTTATGACATAACACAAAGCTGTTATTGTTTGGAGCCTCCTGTCGCTTTTTCCGCCAGGATCCATTATTGTCACCCGAGCAAAGACGTGAGGCATGTGAAGGTGAGAGGGAGGGAGTTGTGCTTTTCCAGTGAGAGCTGTCAGTCTTTGATCACATTTTGAGATTTATTTTACGCAATCGGAACCAATTTCATAATCCCTCATCTCCTGTGCTCTATGACAAGGAAAGACTGCACTTAAGTCCATAGCCTCGTTTTCCTCTCTCTTTTTTTTATGGTGCATTTTCATCATCAGCAATTGACAGATTTCTCTTTTTTTTGTTTTGTTCTAGTTTTTATGCTGTTTACATGACAAGTCTTTTAAGTTGTGTCTGGCCCTCATTCAAGACAACATTCTAGTTTTGTTTCTGACCTGAAATGAACTTGAAAAGGTTTTAGATTTGGCAAGCAATAGTACATGTATGACATTTTGAAATTGCTGTGAAAAGACAGTAAATGTCATTTTTGTCCACATCTAGCTTTGGATTATGTAAGCCACTAACATAAACTGTTAAATAATACTATATTATTATCCAAATCCCTGCTCTTAAGAAGTCATGTTGCCTTATTGCACACATTAATATCGAACACTGTGGGGGAAGACGTGATTCCAGTGGTGACTGGTGATGCCCGCGGCATCAAATAATGTTAAAGTTCGACAGTTACTTTACCCTTTGTGCATGTGTGAGTCATGAGCAAACAAAAATAACCCCTCAGAGCTTTTCAAATCATTACAGAAGTTTCTCTTAATTTCCCTCAAAGAAGAATTAGCTGCCTGCTCGGCCTTTTGTGTCATGAGATGGTATAAAAACGAAAGCATTAATCAAACACATTACTCCGACTATAACCCACTGTCTCTCTGCACACACATCTCCATGGCCTACGTGGTGTCTGGCTGGAGCCCTCTGTTTTTTTAGTCTACAAACACACACACACACAGGCAAACTTCTAACATTCTTTGGAGCATCTTCAGGACGGTATCTTTAAGTAACATTTTCAGCTGCTTTTTATTTTCAAAGTAACCAAACTTAAAAAAAAACACCTCCCCCACATCTTTTGCCTCTTGAGTACTCAGAAAAATCTAATAATACTAGAGCGTGTGGGTGACAGGAGTAGTGGTTCTTGAATTTAAAAATGTGTACAGAGAAGATTTTGAAACAAAAATCTGTAAATAGAAAGTGTAAATAAATCCTATATATGACAAAACTGCTTTGCATACGGTGTCATGTTGCATGTGTTTTTTTAACTGCTGTTGTGTGCGTGGATGTAAGAGAAGGGAGGTAAGAGCAGAAAGAAATTTGCTGCATCTCTAAATACTCCATGTCCAATTGCAGTCAATTAAAGTCAAGGTATGATATATTTCAGTGCATCATGTCCCCAGTATTCATCTCTCTCTCAGAACAGCCCAGAGACCTTGCAGCAACACAAATCTACACTGTAGTGATTTGTCCACCCAGTGCAGCCAAATCATGCTGCTAGCTGTACGTGTGTAGCGTAGCATAGCTAACACACGTGCTAATATACAACATGTACAGTTGTTGTATTGATTGCATTCTTACACTATTCTCATGCACATAGTCTAACAGGTAAACACTTCTTGTCTGATCCCTCTGGAGGAAATGGCAGCACCAGCTCAGTTAATGAGACTTTCTTTTTCACTGTGTGTGTATATGTGTGAGCGCGCGCGCGTGTGTGTGTATGTGTGCGTGCTCATGTGTTTCAGACGACAGGAAGGAAAGGAGAAGATGGAAAAGACATAAAAAAAAAAAAACTAGAACAAGGCTACATTCACTTGCAAATTTGAGTGGGTATACCTGTATGTGTGTGGGCGCGCAGTAGGAGCTCCCTCGTTCTCGTTAGGCTGACTGATGTTCACACAGGCAGCCAATTATGGTGTGTCGGTCACTGAGGACTCCAGTCACTTCATGGGAAATTAAAAATACATTAAAACCAACAATGGTCGCAGGAAGGCGCCCACTTGTGCACGTGTGCGTTCACACACACACACACACACACTGTGTTAGTGAGAGAAGAAAAGATGGAAGAAGTGCCAACAAAGCACCAGCTGGAGCTCACTATGAAGCTGCAGAGATGTAGCCTAAATATTAGTATTATCAACTTAGCTTGTATTTTTTTTTCCTCACAGCCATTTTCCTCCACATATTGTAGCTGTTTTCTTAGTTATTGATACAGTATGTCATGGTTATAGTGTAAGCCTGTGCTGTTTACCTCCCAATGCCCTCCTAACTCCCCTAATTTACAGGCCTATAAAGCAGTATTTACCAGCATGAGTCCTTTTCATCAAGAGCTCACACTGGCAAATGTTGCAGCGTTCTGGGTCTATCACTATAAGGTAGAAATGTCGAGACAGACTTCACGGCGTTTTCATGGAATTTTAAGCCCGTGTCTGAATCTATTTCCTGATTCAATTTTTGGATGAGAAGCACAGCAACAGCATTATTGTCACAATGAAGGATGACACGCAGATTGAGCATCTCTCTCTCTCTCTCTCTCTCTCTCTCTCTCTCTCTCTCTCTCTCTCTCTCTCTCTCTCTCTCTCTCTCTCTCT
>JAUYWH010000015.1:5273734-5332336 GCA_034779795.1 Ctenopoma multispine | reverse complement strand
TCTCTCTCTCTCTCTCTCTCTCTCTCTCTCTCTCTCTCTCTCTCTCTCTCTCTCTCTCTCTCTCTCTCTCTCTAGGATTTCAGATGCACTGTGGAGGCGCAGGGAGCTGTGATGTAAGTCAGTTTCAATTTAAAGTTTGTGGGAACCAAATGTGTCGGCTGAGTGGAGAATTATTTCTGGCTTCTCAAAAAATTTGAAAAAAATGTGCATCTCAATCTGTTGTTAATCTGTCTCTCTTTCATTTATGAATGGGCGTCTGCTTCTCAGTGCGGCTACACGAGAGCTGGCCAGTCTACAGATGATGCTGATATTTACATTGCACTGTGCATTGATGGTTTTTGTCCTAACAACATATCCTTTTTGTTGTAATCTTTTCTTTTTCTCATCCAGCTGAGAAGGTAAATCAAACACCTGCACCCTGACTGTGATAATACTTCAGCTAAGACGCATGGCAGGCACAGCTAATCTTAGCTGAAAGATTATCATGGTCACCGTCTAGGTGTTTTGATTTCCTTAATATGCTGTTAAATGCTTTCTCTGGCTGGTTGAGTTTTACTGGCAGGTAAAACGGCCTCACGTGGAACTCGTGCAGAGAGGCAGCACATTTAAGAAAAGAAAAAAACAATTTAGAAAAGGTTTAGGAACAATTAGACAAGTTTATTAATTCGTGGACACTTTTAGCTGCCGCTTGCTACAAATGGTTGTCAGCACAACTGGTCATTATATTCTGAGAAGATTTGAACTTTATGAGTTTAAAACCTGTAAAACTTGATTTTCTACCATTTCACTACTTTCGTTTTGGTGTTTTATTTTCATTTATATTAAAAGTAGCTTAGTAACACAGGGATTTATCAACCACTGACACTTTGCCACTGAAAAGGTTCCCTTCCCTGCTCCTAAGATTTGGAACGGTGTACTCTTCAGAGACTCAATTCAAAGGCTATTTAAAGAACACACTTCATCTGAACTCCTGCAACAAAGAACTTTAAACTTTAATTTATTCAGTCATATTTTCAAATCTCAGTGTCTGATTACTGGAATCAGGAAACTTTGTGCAGGCAATTATGCAGCTTAACTGTCGTGAACTTTGACGTGGCATTTATTTTACCTTTATTAGATGGAAGTCTGTCTTTGCCAGTAACTAGGATTTACACAGGTAGTGAATATTTATACTTGAGTTCACACAGTTAGAGCCTGACTTTAAACTCTGGAGGCTTTTAAGAGATATATTTGCTTCATAAAATGACTGAACTCTCCAAATTAACCGTGACTGCTTGCTCATGACATCAAGCTGAACTCCACCAGGACTGAGCTCCCATCACATCCACTGTATGTCTCCTCATCAACACTGGCAGCGTCATGGTGACCAAGATCGACAAGACTCCATGCGTGTGTCACTATGAATCAGTCTGCAAACTGCCTCCACGCTAAGGCTGGTTTCAGACAGACATTAACGCTGCATGAAAAAAAAAAAAAACATCTCCCTCATTCATTAAAATCACACCACTGTATTGCGCTTCAGAGGAGAATGGAATTGTGCTATTTAACCTATGTGGGAAAAAGTCACTGTTGCCATCACAACTTTTCACATTGGAATAACACTTCTTTGTGGTATTTTAAACCCTCAGTTCTGTACAGTAGGGGCGGGACTCTGAGAATTTCATAATTTAATGATGATAAATATATTCACTTTGTTCTGGCTATGGCCTCAGCTTTGGTATATGGTGTATTCTCCAAAACCTGTCAACTTTCTCTGATGGCAAGTGTTACTCTCACTTGCTCTACAGTTTCATAGCGTGACATTTAATGTTTTGGACCAAACTACAGATGTAGAAAATACTACCTTTCCTGTTGCCACTGTTACACAGACCTGTTTAACATTTTATTTGTAATAAATTCTGAATTACGACTGAAAGAAGAAATGCTGCTAGTCTAACAGACAGTTACTCTTTCACGCCAATACAGATGTTCACCCTCAGTCTTGACAAATAATTTCATCCTCTCAAATAACTCTGTGAAGTACCACTATGGATTATTTGTCTGGTGCAGTGATGATAGAGCCAGAGCTGCCTTCTCAGCAGCTGCATGTCTATGATGCATGTTTCTTTTCCCCCTGAAAATTCAGCAAGCAGTAAGCTGACTGATGAGTCACGCCTTGATGCCACTGTGAGCCGCTAAGAAAGCGGTAGAAGCCGTTCTGCAACACACTGAACTGTGCCACATCATGCCACGCAATCTGTTTCTCTCTGCAATGTGCCTTTTTACATGCTGCAGATGTATTTCACAGGGTAGACAGACTACGAGATTTTACACATCTGCGGGGACAAAACTTGACATCATCTGTCTCATTTATTCAATTACTGATCGCATGGACCGCTGCATCACCTCTGACTTTCTAAAGCGAGCAACAGTGTTTTAGAGCAGTGACTCCAAGCCAGGGATCTGTACACAGGCTAACACATCTGTATAGTGTTTGTCAGGGATAATGTATAAATAATGTATAAATGGTTAAAAAAAATAAGCTTCTGCCAAAGTAACTGTACAAATGCTAACGGACATAAACGCTGACCCTTCGGTTGTATGACAACATTGATGTGAGATTATTTACTCACTATATAATTCACAGAGTTGCAGTTTAGAGAGTGTAATTACTTTCAACTGTATAAAGCATCAAGATTTACAGCACCTGCAGTAAAAGTTGCTGTTATCCCTTCAATGCTGCCATGGCTGTTTTTTTTGTTGTTGTTTTTTTTTAAGATGATTGGGTAAGTACGGCCCACATCAATTTAAATGCAGTATAAATGCGTTAACCCTCACGTATGCATGCGTGTGGGGGGATATTGCATGTCCACCTGTGTGTGTGTGTGTGTGTGTGTGTGTGTGTCTCAGTTAGACCACCAAACTGCTGTGTTAGCTAAAAAAAAGCAGCCAACCTCACTTGTCTAAGCCTAAGTGACTCTGTAGCAATAAAGACAGCATGGTTATCAATGACACACACTGAGGAGATGTAATTACTGTGCAAAGAAAAATGTAATGGCCCCAAGTCCAACAAGGTAACGGCTTCATCATTCAATGAAACTTTAAGCTTTGTTTGCTAAAAAAAATGCTTTTAAAAAATAAAAAAAGATAACAAAATCATTGCAGCCTACCCGTGCAAGCCTGTGCAGGTAAATTAAACCTGAGCCCAATAGAGATGTTGTGGAATGACCTCATGAGACTGTAACTGATGTATGTGTGTGTGTTAACTACTGTTATTCCTGTCTTTAATTTTTCCTGCCAATTGGACAGCAGATCCATTCACGCACATTAATGGAAGAGTTTTAGGTTTAATTTTAACCTTACAGTAGTCGTCATGCACACAAAATGGGGAGCGTTTTTCTGCAGTTCCTCAGTTTTGATCTTGTCTTGTCGTCCAAGTTTATGGAGTGCCACGCTGCCTCGCGTTTAGCACCACAGCACCTCACGCTGTGAGAGTGTGCCACCTGGCAAGTTGCCACAGTGTGTGTTAAAAAGAAAGCAGGAGACACAAAAAGGGTTTAAGCTTACAAAGTCTTGCACTGTACTGCACTGTGATGTTTTATAAAAATGTGTGTGGTTCTATGTGTTACATTGTTCAAAGCTGCATTTTTACAAATGCAAACTACAAGCGTTACAAGCGTTTCCCCACTGCAGTGCTGTTACGGCTCAAATGTCCAGTGGAAACATTTTCTTTTGTCTGATTTTCACATATATGTTCCACCAGCACATTTTACAACTTTTCCACAGTTTTCTGTTTTCCCCTTTAAGAGAGTTACTTTTGTTTTCTCCTCGGCTGTTCAGCTTAAACTTTGGTTCAAGCCAAAGGTTATACGCTGCCAGCGAGTCAGGAAGTTGACAACAGCAAGCCAGAACTGTGTTAGTCAACTGGCGTGCATCGCAGGGGGGGTTCGACTGGCACATGCAGACCAGGACGGTGCGCACAAACACAAACATGCAAGCAGAAATACAAATCCAACAACTGTCCAGATCACATGTACACAAACTGCTGTTTGACTGTGTATCTCTGTATTTGTATTTTACTGTTTGATGTTTTACCAGCCAGTTTGCTTTTCCTATCAGACCGGTGGAGACGTTAGAGGGCAGTGAGCAGCTTCAGGAGACACTTTCTGGTTATTAAGTTAACACTCTAACCCCCACCTCACCTTTCCCACTCCCACTGGACCTCTTAGTAGAAAAAGTGACTAAAGAAGACTGGTGGACAGCAGCCTCTACAAGACTGAGCTAAACTGTTGGTTTAGGCTCATATTGTTGAGTTTCCCTAGTGAGCGCGTGGGCAAATACAAATGGTTTGTCAAAGAGCAGTGTGACGGCCCCCACGCACAGGAAAAATGGCTTCCTGAAGACAACACCGCTCTCTAAATAATAAGAGAGACAACAACAACATCACTAACCCCTATTCAGACTGCAAACTGAATTCCTGAAGGCACCGAGTGCAAAGATAACCAACAAACGCAGTCTCAAAGGACGCACAGACGAGTCATTCTATTAATACTTCTAGGAGGTGCTTTACATAGTAAAATGACAGTGAGCTATGTCATTACCTGAGGCTTCCTGACTTGGTGCAGGATTCTATTCAGGAACAGCACTTGAACACATGCAATATATGAAACACCTTTATCCACATGCTTAAATGCATTGTCAAATATCCTCTTACACACATATAGAGACAAAGAGTGTTGACCTATTAGAGCTGCACTGACAGCTACAGTCCGTCCCCATTGTTTCAGAGATACATCATTTACCCAGCGACGTGGTGTAAATATACTGTTGAATGTTTTCTCTGCTTCCCCTTCCTTTACGTCTTTTTCCTCATTTTCCTCCTCCTTCACACAGTCTGTGGTCTTTCGAGGGCTTGTTATCCAAGCTGCCTTGTTAGCAGTTCTGATTAATCTTCATTTGAATTTTAGAGGAGGGCTAAACTGCTGCATTTCATGGAGGTGGTGGTTTTAGGGATTGGTGGGGATTTCGAGACAGAATGAGAGACGCAGGCTCATAGACACCAAATACCATTGCTACAAATTTTTACATGTGGCATTTTCTCTGTAACTATCATTGTGGTTAGATCCAGCAACAGGACAAACTAAATGGTTTTCCTTTGTCAGACAGGTATAGTGGAGTTAAACAGAAGATAAGGAGCAAGCCCAAGTAAACATCTGCATTTTTTGGAAACAAGCCCAAGAATCCACAAACTGTGACTGCCAATATTTCTAAGCAACCTTCTGTTTCTGCAGGTACAGCTCTCAAAACCACACAATTACCAAACAGTTTCTTAACTTAACAGCCAACTGTGCACATATTGTTTTTGTGATAGAACTTTAAAATGTGCACAGCTGGTGTCAAATGACCACTAAATCACACGTGCGCTTTTATGTTTTAATAATAATATATGCTGTAACAGTTTCGTAGACTGATCTGATTGGTTTCTCAAGCGTAAAAAGCTTTGTGTTCCAGTACCGTCGTGTCTGACTAATTATGGAGGACTAATGTGTTGTTCATCTTTCTCCTGAAGCTTCTCTGCTTGGCGCACACCTTCTAAATGAAACCTAAATGGAGTTTTGTGAGGTTATATCTTGTCCCCGACTGGCTTTCAGTGGAAATTGCTGGGCAGCAGCTGGTACAGTTACGTAAGATAAACCTGTAGAAGAACATCTGATGGGAGGAAATCAAAGCACATTCAGGCCAGACACATGCAGGAACACATGACGGCTGCACATGTACTGCTCTGTACTGTACTCTGCTGCAAAGACATACATTACATAAGTAATGACGTACTTGCCTTTATCTATAGGCACCTTCCTGTTAAGCACCTTAACTACATTCTTTCTTTGATAACTGGGATGTTATTCTAACCAGTGGTGTTTTCACAGCCACTGTACAGGCTTCCATATTATTACATCAACTCTAATATTGATTTGTTTGGAAGTGACAGCATTTAGTGTGACAGGGATAGCGAAAAAACCCAATTGAAGCATGTCACAAAAATGTTAACTTTGTCTCTGACCCTCAGAGGTTTTACACGAGTGATGCAAATCTCCTAGCAACAACAGCTGACGCCAGCACAGCGATTCATTGCACAACTGTCTTTAAGTTACATATATAACAATGTGACATGAAAGCGGGAAGATTATTGTAGTGCCGGCTTAAGCTTAAACTGCCGTTTTTATGTCCCTAAACATCTTCTTTGTTCAAACCAACTGGTTCTGTGGGAAGGTTGGATGAAGTGGGCAGCAAATACTAATGGTTCAATTACTCTCTTGTGCTCTAATAGCAACCTTTATGAGCTTGGACAACATGCTGAGTGGATTTCTTAAAACCAAGGCATATGTCATTACTGTATTAGCCATCTGCTAATCTGACATCAATAATGGACAACTTTGTCCACTGATGGCCAGTCCTTCATAAGTGGATCCTTCTCTTTGAATATTTAATAACATCTAGAAATCTTAATATAAAGTGAACTGAAAAAGTTAAACATGTAATAAAATGCCAAATATAGTCATATGTATATGTAATTGAAATGCCTCCTCCATCATCCTTTCACAGTTGAAGTAAAGTTGAAGCACAATATGCTTTAAGTGCGAGTTCCACTCTGTGAAAAGAACATTCGGTATTTAAAACCACTGAACTTGTTGATACCGTGAATATGCTCATCTAGTTCACGCGCCTCTGTTTCTGTGGAAAACTAAACTTTTAAGACCTTGTTATGTTTAATTTATTAAAAAGAACCACCTCTTAAATCTTATTTGTGAAATTTCGTTTGAAAAATCATCAAATCTGCTTCTTATCAGAAATTTTTCCTAAAAAGTATAAATAAAAAAATCATTATTTATTAGGTGATTGTATTTTGTTTTGGGCATATAAATCTTCAAAGTAATTTCAACTGTCAGATAAATGTAGAAGAATAAAAACTATGGTATGTCTCAGTATGTATGTACTCAGTTACTGATCACTACCTCTGGCCATAGGTAAGGCTAAATCCAGGTACAAATGATTGATAAGTAATGTAATACATGAAGGCTGATGAAGTCATACACATCTGCAATATGACAATACACGAAGAACCTAAACTGAGTATCCATCAAAGATAGAGAAGCAGACTAAATGAGTATCCATTAAAAATGCAAGCTTTACAAACAACATACATACTTTTTCAATATTTCATCCCGTTTGTCACATGTGATTTTTTTCGTGCAATATTTATTCTCAGACTACTAACTCCCTCCAAACACAACATACACTGATGAAAGTTTAATGTGTGGAAACACTGCTAGTCCATTACTGTCAGTCCAGTTAAGTTAAAAATAATTCTTCATAAGTGCTATCAATGAATCAAACTCATGCTCAGTGGCAGCTTTTACTACTGACATTAACGCCACATTACTTGCCTTGAATAGCTAATATTGCCAATATTCAAAACCATTTATAGCTGTCTAAGCCTCTGATGGCTACAGTAAGATGCTCAAGATCTAGGGGATTTAGTGAGAACTGCAATCATCTTAGCCAAGAATCAGTCAAGGCCTATTAATTTAAGATCATCTGCTACTGACACTGAGCACATGAATATGTAAGGTGGGACAGAAATTCACCTTGTTCAAACTGTAAGAGAAAGGTTTTTTCATAACACCGGCCAAAGCCAAAGCCAAATTGACTCATATGCATGTAAACTCACTACAAAACCAGCTGCTTCTGTTGCAGTTACCTGTCTCTTTATTGCTGTAGAGATTCCAGAAAGTGCACTAATGAAAGCCTGCTCTTGAATAAGTATGAGTCTCTCTTTTTTTTTTTCTTTATCTAAGTGTTAGAGATGTCTGACAGTCAGCAGCCTGGCTGTCTGGCTTTGATGAGGCCTGCTGGGTAATCCGCAGAGGGGCTTCTCCACATCAGGGCACAACAGGAGGGAAGAGGTAAGAACTGGGCTGGCATGGACAAGTGCAAAAGAGGATACACTTGAAAAGATGGACATGGCATGAGACCTACTTCAGACTTTCCTATTGAGGAAACATCTCACATGCACATCAGTGTCAAAATATAGGACAAGAGAGTTTTGCTCACAGTTTTTGGCAGGACAGAGAAACACATTTTTACAACATTTGCATGCAAGTGAAAGAGATGCATGTTGTTTTATGCTGGAAGCTTGATCCCACCTGTTCAGTCCTAGACTGAGTATGAAAAAATCTTATTTGAATATCTGGGGTAGGTTTAAGACACTAAATAAACATGACAAGGTTCCTAAAAAATGTCACTTTTAAGTCTTGAAATGTCTTGCAGCTGTTACAAATGTCCATCAGCTTCATATTTTACAGGAGGCCAGTGTCTTTTATCAGTAACTCAGTTGGATTGATGCCCAGAGAAATCACTTTCATAGCATCCTTTTTTTATTTAAAGTACTTTTTAGACCATGTACTTAACACTTCAGTTTGAGTAAAGCATTTGAAGTGCTACTACTAATTGTATAGGAGTACGTTTTCAGCCAAGTACTTGTACTTGTACTTTTATTTTTAACTATTGACTTTGTGTATATACTACTTGTGTATTACTAAATATTGTCCAGCAAAGGGTACATGATATTCTGGTCTTGGCTTCTGTGCTTCCTGATAAGCACAGAGCTCTGTAACTAGTTTACTCCTTCTTATTGGTTAAGAGAGAAGCATTAGGCTTAAAGGGTGCTGTGAGGAGCTGTCATCAAGGCCGAACCAATTGTGAAGGTCACTAAATGGTGTTGTTTAAAAAAAAACTCCAAATACTCTTAGCAATTACTACTAGCCTAGTGTTTTTTAGTCATTAACAGATATTAAATAGTTGCTGCTGCCTCCATTGTTTACAGTGTTAACAGGGCCCCTGCTGTGTTGGTGACCACATATTTCCACTTCCACTCATGGTCGAACTTTTTTTCAACTCACCCTTGTGGCCACGTGTGAGCAGTGCAACCACAAATACTACAGCTAAATACACAACGCAAGAGCTAATTTTAACAGATAGTGTCTCTTTCTTTCATGTCGGTCCATAATCTCCCACAGGTGTTGTGCAGCTGTATTGAGATCTGGTGACTGCAAAGACCGCACCACTTGACTCATGTAATTTTTCATTAAACCATTCAGTGACCGCATCATGCCCTATGGATGGGGCCATTGTCTTCCTGGAGGATACCAGATCTGGCCAGATCATTTTTTCCACATCTGTAGACCAATGTTTTTGCACCAGTGAATTCTCAAATGTGCTTTTTTCTTCGCAATGAGGGGTTTATTCACCGCAAGGCTACTATAATATAATATTCTCCCTCTTTAATTGTTGATGAACTGTTTTTGCTGACACCGTCTGACGATGTCCTGCATTCAAACTCTCAGTCACCCGAGGAGGAGTTGCCATTGCTCCTTATATATTGCACTAACGCGAGAGCATGAGCGTCAAATGTGTGCTGTCAACCACAATTTCCAACCCTGTCCGCTGATGTGTTTCTCATAGATCTCAGTCATTTTTCCTACTGAAACACTAACCAGTCGAGCCGTCTGTGAGTGAAAGTTCTGCCGTCCGTGCAATGAATGAAGTCACTTAGATCTTTTTTTTCTTGCCATCGTGATCTAAAATCAGAATCAGATGTGTCCTTGCTCAGCATTTATATACAAGCAACACAGTCTGATTGGATGTTAATTACTCAGTTGTGCAATGCGCCTGTGTGGAAGCATCTGCATTCATTGCTTCTCCACTCTTTTATTCAAGCATTTCCTTTAATTTGTCACCCATCTGTAGATACTGTGAACTTCTCTGTTTGTCTGCTCCATCATTCTCTCTGAATTTGGGGAAGACATTTTGACATACCAGCAGGAAAAACACAGGGGTAAATAAAAATAATCATAGCTGAAGCTTCAGTTACACAGTCCTGGTTATGTGCACGTTGGCTCACTGTCACATTGTCATGACGCACTGTGACACTTAAATATAAGAGCCATTGTTTGCTTTATTAGTAACACTTGTGCTTTTCCTATTATGACAAGTCAAATGTCAAGAAAATGTAACGTGGGTAATGAATGATAAAGTAGCAGAGCTTTTACTAAGCTCCAATTTTTTAAAAAGCTTTTGTTGATACTATGTGCTTTTAATCTGTCTTGGATAAAAAAAAGATTCCCACTAAAGCCAGAAGTAGCTTGAGCTGCTGAAAGTCACTCTTTAATATGCATCATAAAAACCCATTGTTAAAGCTACCTATTATGAGTAGGAACACCCCAGATTAAGACATTTCGGGCAGAAGATGTAAGGAAAGAAAATTGAAGCGGTTGCAAATGAGGCATTTCATGCCAAATTGAAATGTTGGATCATGCATTTCAAACATTGGCCTTTTTTCAAATGATTTTATGTCTGTTCTTACGAGTGTTTGCATGCGCATTGTTGTGCTGTGTTCAGAAGGAAGAGTGATGATATTTCGAAATGTTGAGGTGGACTTGAACTGAATTGTTGTAGTGGTGAAATTGAATAGATGTTTTCTTTCCAGAGGGGGAGAAAAAAGTGTTATACATTGTAGTTCATTCCTAACCGCATTGGATTTGGCTATAGCAAAAACATGTTCACACTTTTTTTTCTATTTTTTTTAAGTTTCTCAGCGTCTTCTCAAAACTGTTTTGTTTACCATTTCCACTGAGAACATGACAGGATTTTGCCTCCAGTATGACTCCAACACTTTCTGTAAGAATGCAACCTGCTGTTACTGTGGAGTAACCCCACCAGCAGCACAAAGCTTCTGAAGGAACCCAGAGCTTGTTTGAGAGCTAGGTCATCTATCATTTCCACTGTGTATCTACACCAGTTTTTTTTTTTTCCGAAATATTTGTTAAGGGATAGAAAATCAGTAGTAAAAGATCATCACAAAGACTTTGAGTAGTAGGGCATATAAGTGAAGACATGGGTCGTTATTAGCACAAGTCAATCTGCTGCAGAACGTGTAAAGTCGAGTTAAAAGTACAGTATATGTATGAAGTCGTGTGGAAGCTGACTCTTCTGTTCTTGGTATGGAGTCCCATTAATGTTGCATGCGGAATCACGTTTGTGAATTAACATTTCAGCGCCGTATGTAAATTGTGGATGACGAGAGGGAGGAGAAAGTGGGAGCAGGGAGGCAACTGTGGGAGGAAGCTGAGTAGATTTCAACACTGCTGGCAGCCTCCTGCCGAGACGCTGCCTGTTTCATTTCAGGCTCTATACATTTGATGTAGAGACGAACAGGTGGAGAAGAGACAGATAAAGGACACACAAAGTGAGACAGATAGAGAAAGTAGGGAGGAGGATAGACCAGAATAAAAGATAGCATACAGTGAGGATTCAGCGAGGAGGGGTGTTAGAGAAAGAGGTGCTTGGAGAGTAAGAGAGCAAAGGGTAACAAACAAGATTTCACAGTACGTTCTCTCTGCAAGTGTGCAGCACTCAACCCACCAGATTAACACTATTCATTTGTACTGTAGATTTCCACACTTCAGAGGCTGATTTGTTCAGCCACCCCGCTGGGTTACACAAGGGTTCGGGCAATCCATTTCCACATATTTAAAAGTGTTGGCTTCATCGGCCGCTTCTGTTCCGTTCTCTCCCAAACATCACCTAAAATATGAGCATTTTATTTTTTAAATTAACAGATCATTTTTAGTCCCTTTTTTTTCGCCTGTGATTTTACACCATATGTGTGAAGGTGCTGAAGTCGAGGCGCAGTCTGGGTGCTTGTAGGATCATTTTTTAATCCAGTGATCCAATAAGTCTGTGTTGGAGGCATGTTTGTATGATGTTCACGCACAGTCCCGAAAAAAACATGAGCCAAGCATACTTGACTTCACAGAGCATATCAAATAACACTCTGAGCTTTTTCTTCGTGGAGTGAAATCAAGCAGATGCACGGGAAGGGCAACCACATCTGACCAATCATGAAAGAATGTTTGCAGAACAGGAGTAGTTTTATCTGAGGAACCTGTAATAGGTGTTAGTATTCTCATGGGATTAATAGAAATGAAGTACAGAAGGTAATTCAAACAATTCAAAGAAAATAATAGAAAAATTGATGTTCCATATTTTTTCTATGGATTATGAAAAGGCTAAAAATCATCAACATGTAAGATAAAAGATAATAAGAGATAAGAGATCTTTATTGTCACTGTTGCAGGAACAATGAAAAACTGGCAACACTAATTTTAGCAGCATATAATATAAAGAAAAAAACATACAAAGTATAATACAAAGTACAGTACTATAGACAGTTAGCGGCAAGAAAGAGAAAGAGTCATAAATACTGTGTTTTACTATATATGTGTAGCAGTTATTGATATTTTTCTAGTAGCATCTAAATACATTTAGAAAAAGATGCCCTGTTCTTAGTCGTTGTGATGAGATACTGTATGTTAGCCAAAACCCTGAAAAAAAACAACCTTTGTCTTTCTTCTAACTATACTGGACTTAAAATATATTGGTACAAGAATAGGCAAAGCTTTTCCTCTTGAAAAACTAAATCAGTACAGGATTTAAAAACGATCAGCCACACAGACTCATGAAAAGATTTTTGTCTCTGGAAAATCACAGGCGTGGCTTACAATTTACATCCAACGCAATCAGTCTGCTGCTCTATTATCTGTCAAAGAATCCCACACTGAAATTCAAACATTCATTTAACAGCCTTAAACACACAGTAACAGTGTGAACTGTCTTACCTTAAAATAGTAATTAATTCCTCCAGTTTCAACCCAAAACCATTCACATCCTACATAAAGCCCATGGCTCTGCCCAGATCGCTGCAGAGCTAACAGCCAATTATCCACTCTGAGTGAACAGCCAGGTATTCTTCTTGGAAAAATGAACACTTTCCACTTCCACTCTGTTTTACAGACAAAAACAACTTCATGTGAGTCACCTCATAAACTCGCACTCACACATTTTTTTTTACCCACCACCTGCACATGCATCTTCAAGTCAAGTCAAGTCAAGGTTTATTGTCATTTTAACAATATACACAGTATACAGCAAAACGAAAGAACGGTCTCCAAGACCACGATGACAAGACAACTCAAAGTGAACATAAAACTGAACATAAACAAAATTGGATGAGGATTCCTTTGGAAACCCGATGTTCATTCAGTCATCCATTATCCTAACTGCTTGTCCTATATAGGGAAGCAGCACTTGTCATTGAGCAAGAGGCAGGGTTCACCCTGGACAGGTTTTAAGTCAAGATGCAAGTTATAATGAAATACCTAAATACATATAAATAAAATAAAAAATACTGTTTTTCTGTAAAACATGACAATAGCTTTGCAACATTGCAGGTAAACACCAAACTGTCATCCCGTTCTCCTTCAGATGTGCACTGTGAAAATAAACCAATTTTATTCTAAATCTGGCTATGCAGCAGCCCATTGCTCATATCTTTAAAACATCATAAACAAAAATTGTCAAGGCCTTTACAGGTAGCTGAAGCTCTAACCGTCAATTGTAGATCCTACAAAGAGTTTTCTAGTTATTGTGCTTCTGAAGCATACTTGGTTAAGAAGTATGACATTTACTTTAGTTTGAGCTATTTTCATCAAAGCAGCCCTTTAGTCACTTGACCTTTCCCTAAAATCCAGCACTAATTGTGTAAGCGTTTCTTTGACCGAGCTTCAGAACGACTGCAGCCGCTCTCCCCCCCCTCACTGAGAAGGGCTTAGGAGTCGAACATAACAGCAGCTCGACCCTCCATCTGCAGCTCGCTGCTCTGCTTCTCTTGTGGCCTCTTTTTTTTTTTTTTTTTTTTTCTGCCAGTTTCTGGCCCCCTGCCGAGTTCCCGTCTCACCGCTGAAATTGAAATTAGGCATTAAACTCTATTCCGGCTTCCAACCTGCTTTTGAAAATAAACCCGCCTTTCATGCTCTCTGTCGCTTTTTCTTTGTGTTGCAGTTGTGCTCCTGGCTGGTCGCTCACACGCTGTGCTTGTGGCTCGCGCGTATGAATGTGTGTCAGTCTGCGTGAGCACGGTACCTGTTGTTTAATGTGTTCATTTGTTTACCGCATAGTGCAAATTGCCAAAGAACAAAAAAAACAAACAAAAAAAAGCATATGGAGAAAAACTCATATTTGAAGAAATGAATGCAGCTCAGAGATGAATGAACAGTTATACCAGTTGCCATGGCAGTAGAGTCATGCAAGCACTTAATTTTTGAGTCTATTATAAAAGAGAAAAACAGTAATATAGTGTGAGACATAAGTGGAAATGTCAGGGCGGATAAAAAAGAATGTGTCATGTACAAGTATAAGTCTGGTGTTTGTTGCTGTCACAGGGTTGTTGTGTGCTGGACACAGGTTCTGTCTAAAAATAGTCCCTGTGTTTCTGTTTGTAGCAAGAGTCTATGTGCTTTACAAGAACGCCCCATGAGGCTTATGTCTTAATGTCCGCTTCGTCTGTTTGAATTTTTCATCCTTGTGCACGATTAAGCGATTCAAACACAAACACGTATTTTGTTAGGAAAATGAGTGTATGCAACAACAACAACAACAACAACAACGCATTCAGCCACCTTTATGCGTTTTAATAAAACCAAATGATTTAACAATGGGATGAACTCCAAACGTGTAGACAACACAATTACAAAAAGAATCTCATGAAAAGAGAAAGGGCTAATTAAAGTTTGAATATTTAGTTCATGTGCAAAGAGACAAAATTATTTTCAAACAAAGCCAGAAAGAGACATGTCCTCAATCCTAAGGGGTAAATAAAGTGCACTTCAGTTCTAATAAAATTCCTACAAAAGGAAAACAGAGATAATGAGCATAAGGAGGCAGAAATTAAAGTATAAATACTTTTTAAAAAGTTTAGGAAATGAGACAATATTATTAATAATAACATTATAATGACTTATTTTGCAAGAAAAACAACTTTCGCTGCACCACTGGGTTTTTTTTCCTCCTACAGGACACATTTCAACAATGAATTAAAGTTTCATTTTGTTATTCTCATAGATGTGAAGGATTTTTAACATGATTCCAAATGGTCACAGAGAAAACTGCGGTATGTACCTTTTTTGTTTTTATGTACAAATATGCTCCAAAACATATCCAGACTTGAGGGGCGGGAACTCACAGCTGTCAGTCAGGTTTACTGCTCTTTTAGACGTTGCTGTGGCAGATTCACAGGCTGGAAAGCTCCAAATTTCTGAATGAACTTAAACAGCGACACAAAAGAGTTCAATTTAGATTAAAAGTTTATATCCGTGCCACTTTCCGGAGAAGCAGAGAGCCGTAATTTCAAAATTCCATTGAGTCAAGTGGATTAGAATGATTTCAGAAGTTGTATATGTATATTGTAGCTTCAGTTTTAACTCTCCCATATCGTCTCTGCACTCCATGTTTCACACACACAATGACCCTTATCAGTCTCAGTTAGCTTAACTGTCAGTTTTCAGTGTTTTCTCTTCTCCTTTATTGAACTAAAAACAAGTGGTTTATGAATTTGGGCCACAATACACTGAAGTAAAAGTCTGAAAATAGAGATCTGTCTTCTCCATTTATTAAGTCACGATCATCGATCTCGAGTGGAGTTCTGAAGTGAATATTGACACCCGGAATCAAAACCGACTTGAATTGTTAGATCAATACAAACCTGCCTCGGTGCTCGCAAGTCATATCTTTCAAGACAGCTTGATATTCCTCTTCTTTTGGTAAC
Source organism: Ctenopoma multispine (assembly GCA_034779795.1). Taxonomy (NCBI): domain Eukaryota; kingdom Metazoa; phylum Chordata; class Actinopteri; order Anabantiformes; family Anabantidae; genus Ctenopoma; species Ctenopoma multispine. The sequence continues at coordinate 5,316,636 of JAUYWH010000015.1, read as the reverse complement.
TACTGAATGCAAAACATGAACTGTGAAAGAAAAAAGAAGCAAGAAAAAACTGTTGATTTGATTTGTTTCTCTTGCTTTTCAGACCATTTTCACACACCGACTATCATTTGTCTCCATCGCAACATTCAGTTTCTCTCCCTTAATTCCTTCCATCTCTCTCTCTGTTTTACCATCTTTTCTGTGCCAGAATCTGCACTGAAGCAACTTCATCCATGAAAGCTTGAAAAAAGGCATCTTGAAAAGGAGTGGCTTGGCAGCCTAGGACGGAAAACAAATTAGTAGTTCACAACTTCAAACGGAGCTTCACCAAGGCAACCCTGACTCCTCTGCCAAGGGTTTGCCTCGCTTGCTCCGAGACAGCCTGTGAGAAGAGTTTTAATAAGCGTGAGCTTCTTATGAAGTCCTAATAAAGAATAGTATAGCTACATTTATAATCTCCTTTTCATATGACTGTGCATTTGTTGCTTTCTCTCACAACATGCGGTCGAGAGCATGAGAGCTGGCAGCAGATCATAGTCTTGTCATTTAATCTCACCTTTGTCCAACTTGTACAGCACCGTAAATGAGCAAATAATTCTGATGAGTGATGTGGTCTGAGATTTTAGAGCAGTCAGAGAAAAAAAAAAGATGTGCTCCGAGTTTCGTACAAGTCTCCACAGTATTCTGAAGCCAAGAGCTTTACTGACTGCTTAAGAAATCTGCCCGAGAAATGTCAGCAATTACGCTCGTCAGCCGTCTTCCTATTCCCTTGTTTACCTAGGAGACTATACTGCGCTAATATTGATCTGCAGTGTGTAAAAGGTCGCCGGATTGAAGATGACAGCAGCCGTAGTAACCATGGAGACTCCTGCTCTGTCTTTCTGTATGACCAAGCACAGTATCAGTCAGCAGGTTAAACTTTGATGCTGGCTGCTCCGTTGCCCGGCTTTTCTTTTTTTGTGTGCAGGTGAGCGGGTCAGGATGTTCTCCCTGTTGGTTTTGCCCCATCTTCAGTGCAACGTCAATATAGGCCATAAGCTCTCAAATGCCCAGACACAACAAACTTGAATTTGAACCACACAATCCAATCAAGGATTGATTTAAGCATTGGAGAGACACTGGTGTTGTTCAGGGCTGCTCAAGAAATTATTTTGCAGTCTCTCTGGTATCAATTCAACTTCAAACATTAGTCTTTAAAATTCTTTCCACTGGATATATTAACTCTAGATAGATGCATCTCCATTCAATTCAAAGTAATATTAGTAGAATATGAGTTATATTATGCGCACAACTACGGTTGGATAAAACTGGAGAAGGATAATGAAAGAAAAATAATGTAATCCCAATATGTAACATCTCACTTTACTATACTTTTTAAATGCAGCAGGAGAATAATCAGTGTCTCATACTATATGGACATAAGTGTATAGACTTTGATTTATGGGTTTGTATCAAAACAATTGCAAACATACTGTATATGCCAATAAAAGGTTTACTTAGATTTCTAATCTGGTTAAATAATCATCAAACAGATGATTTAGAACTGCCATTTTATACACACGATGTAAATCAACATGCTTTTTTTTTATGTTTATAATCCTATATTTTTATTTTTTTCCATTTCATTATTCCTACTATTCTATTTTTACACATTACCCTTTCAAAGAGTGACCGCAGATAAAGGGCCACCATTAAGTGTCTTAAATCCAGCCATTAGTAAAGCAGTATGTCTGTTTTTTTTGTTTTTTTCAAACAATTTGCAGCTTCTCATACACCCTTTCATGCATAATGTAATGGTTTAAGTCTAGATGATCAGAGCCGAGAAGAAGTGAGTGGGGAGACGAACAGTTCCTTATGCTGTGCGTGCCAGCAGCTCATCAGTGAGCAGCCAGTCGGCCATTAAGTATAATATGTGGTTAAATATTTATTTGGTCCATAGCTGCTGCTGCTGCTGCTGCTGCTGCTGCTGCTGCTGCTGCTGCTGCTGCTGCATTAGATCTACATGTTTGTTAATAGAGGACATCAGCTGCTTTATGGATGTAAAGCACAGAGGACATGATGGAGCCATGTCTGCCGATGTGCCTTTTTGCAAGGCATTCTCCTGATAGCTGAAACGCTCTTATTCGTCTTGATTGTTGGATGTTTCGCATCATTTCTACAATTTTCTGTTTCTTCACCTCAGACTCAGACTGAACTCTGAGCTCTAAACAAACTGCTTCACAGTTGTTCTGTGGTTCATAAATTCATAAAGCTCTGATAAAGAGAACCTTCTATCTTTGTGTCCGTTCCCATCGCACTAATCTTTTCCAATGGTTTTATTTGCAGTCTTGGCACGTGCAAAACGTATATGATGTATCTGTCTGAACACACGGAAATAACACACAAGAGGGAATAAATCAATATAGACAGAAGTGTTTGTATGTTGCTCTAGTTTTCATGTGTATAATCAATGAGTTCATGAGTGTAATCAGTGATATAATCTGTCTGTTGAATTCTCAGCCTATTATCATTCCCACCTAACAATACTGGTTCACACGCCTACTGTGGTTTGCTTGCATTCAGACTCAAGTCCCAGGTGATCATTGTCTCATCCTGCTTCAGCTCTCCTGAAACACGATTCACAATCCTGCCTTCAAGTATTTTGTGAGACCGTTATTGCTGCTGTCTTTTTTTTCCTAGCCAGCACACACAGGGCCACACAGACAGTATTTGGTTCCTGGTTTCCTAATAAAGGATTAATGTTAGCTGATGAAGAGCAAGTTTCTCTTCAAAACAAACACCCCCACAGGACTTGATAGAAGTTGGCAGCTTTCTGCTGGTGTTACAGAACAGTGCTGATAAAGTTCGCTGCACTGCACCTGTGCTCATCATTAAACTGTTGCAGCACTACTGTGTGATGAGTGCTGTGTTACAGCACCGATCATCTGTCTTCACGGTTGATTTTGTTCTCTTTGGAAGGCTTTCCAGGATGTTTGAACTGCACCTATTACACACACATATTCAGACAAACAAAAAAAACATCTATTTGCATAATACGTTTCAGCATATTAATCTGTAATAGCTTTTAAACTTTGCATCCTGTTTTGCTACATGCTTCAGCTTTAAACCTGTTGACTGCTGCATTTATATTTGACTTTAATGAAAGCTCTGCTGATACATGATGTTGTGCACAACTTGCTTTGGGTGAAAACGTAGCTTCATGTAGTAATTATATCTATTTACTGCTACATAACCTCCTGCAGCGAATGCAGTGTACTTTCAGCACTGAGAGTCACCCAGTGTTTCCGAAATAATAAAGGCAGAACATTGTGTGTATACTACCGTATAAGTGATTTTTATGCACTCAGCGAGGCACAAAAATGCTGAAAAGGTTGGGTTTGGTCTGAACAAACACACATCGCCATCAGGTGCCTCTGTGTTGAGCTGTGCCGGGTGACTCCACATGATTTACACTCTATACCTCACTGCAGGATGCATTTAGACACACAGACATGCACACAAACGCAGCAGGGTCCAGCCACAGCTCATTACTGCAGGTTGAAATGGAGCGCAGCATACACACTGGGATTAAATGGGTAAACAGCTCAGATAGAGCAGTGTGAGCTGATCTCTTTGTTATTGTTCTGTGTGTGTGTGTGCTGTGTGTGAATGTGGACATCATACACATGTGTTTGTAACAGGGCAGAGGCACAGAGGTCAGAGACGGCGTGAGATTAGTGATTACCGACTGACACACACACACACACACACACACACACACTCTGTCCTCGCTTCACTGTACATGTAAACCTCAGTCATCCTGTGTGTCAAAGCCGGAGGTTGGATATCTATATCCACAGTGGCACAGAGCATTCCTCACACACCGCTGAGCGATAGCCACATTATACAGTGCAGAAAAATCCTGTTCCAGCTTTATCAATATCTGGCCCTGCAGCCGAAAAAACCCACCACAGCCAACAGAAAAATATGAATGCAGAAGACAGAGAATATTCATCATCGCTGGGGAGGGAAGGGCTGGCGCTGGGGAAACTGCAGGTTGTTTGTTCAAGCCAGACAATGTTGTGTTTGTTTATTGTTGAGGTCTCTAGCCAGCTGGCTTCCCCTTCATTGCCATAGGACAGGAATAATGGGCAGCCTGGCAGTTAGGGAAAAATCAACTACTTTTTCTTGTGCCCCCCTCCCCTCCCTAATATTGGTGTGTTTGAGCACAGTTTCTCTTTCTCAGCAGCACCATGTAAATGCCCTTACACAAACTCACAGCTGGTCCTGTGCTGCTGGCCACAGTGCTGCTCCACTGAAGCTGCTGGGGGAGTTCGTTGCTTTTCTCACCCTGATGGCAGCTGCTGGGAGACTGGAGGGAGGATGCTATTCATGTCTTTTCCTGTCAAGATTTCACTCAATTTGTGCTGGTGAAGCTGTTCTTCCCAGGTTGTTCATATTCCCACAATATCCACTGAAGGGCAGGTTTGCGGTTTGGTGAGCAGGGCTATGTGGTCAGCAAGATCACTCACTAATGGGCAAGTTGAACAGTTCTCACTGTTATACTGTTATATCCTGGTGCAAAAGAAAAATAGTTGGTGGGTATCTGAAATCTGATAATCAAGGTTGGTTTTTAATCTTGGTGTTAAAAACTGTTATAAAAGCAATGGACAATATTTCTATGCAAAGTCATGTGAAGACTATTTTGTCTAAAACTATCAATAAAGAAAATGCAGCCTGGCTCTTTCTCCAAGTGGAAAAAGCTGCTTACTAGTGCTTCAAAAACTTACCGGTTCTTTTCCTTTAATTTACGTCTTATATTTTTATAATCCATCTCAAGGAAAAAAGATGATTAACTGAGCTAATCATCTGCTTGCTACAGCTTCAGATTTAGCCTACAGACGCAAGTGATATTGATCTTCCCCTCTAATGTGACGATAAACGAGTAGTAATGAATAACTGGCTCAAGGTGACATCTAGGGTTATCTGCAAAATCGTGATTTGACAAATTATGAATACACCTTATAATAATACATTTTTGATGCTAACTTATAATATGAATTGTTCGTTATTATTTATGAAGAATGTAATTCAGCCTAAAATTTGGTCAATTCTCCTTGTGATGAAGATTGTACAGTTTTTCCAATTCACTTGCTTTTTACTATCATCAGAACATGACCACGACACGACACTCTCTGCAGGGAAAACTTTGGAAAAGAAATTATGTTATAATAGGCGACAATTAAAAGGAACAGATGGTGAATTATGTGAAGCAGCCTACATTACATAGTGAAAAATAAAAGAGTTTTCTGCTAAATATGCAGCTCTGACTGTTCTGATTTGAACTGAGAAACTCTGACCTCAAAGAAACCAGGAGGAAAATTGTCAGGTTCATGTGCACATTAGTGCCTGAGCTGGCAAGTGGAGCTAGACTATGGCCGCTTCATGCTTTGTGTGTTCCTGAACTGACAGTGCCTGCTGCCCCGCCTGTGAACTCTCGCATCTGCTACATTTGTCTGCGTAGCTACAATGCTGTAATATAACATGATCCTGCAGCCTTTACTTGCATATTTGAAGACTGAAAGATAATGCGTTCTCTCACTCTCAGCAGGTGATGTGAAGTGCAATCACTAATTGTACAGTGATGTTTCCTTCTACTCTTATCTTGTTGCAGGCTAAAATGGGAAATCATGCACGACGCCTCGTCACCCATCACATTGCATTATGTCTTGTAATGTGCTGAGTGACAACTTTCCATAGCCTGGCAGAATACTTTTCATTTAGTGTAGAAATTAGCAAACATTAGCATGCTTTTTTTCTTCAAGCATATTGCTGAGCACAGACATCATTGTAAAAGTCGTGATGATCTATAACTCTAACAATGCGCCTGTTTTTCTGATGCTCAGTCTATGACTCTTTCTATAGTGTTCATTACTATGTGGTCACTACACTTGTAGCCTGGGACTTGCCTTTTGAACTTTTTGAATTTTTATGACACCATACTGTCATGGAGAACAGTATGTTTTGCTTTCATGGGGTGTTTCTAGGGCAGATCCTCCTTGGATGAAGCAGCACTGTGCTATGTTCAGGCCCACAGGGTCCTCTCCTCTGCTTTAGTTGGTCGATACAGCTTAGCAAGCAGGAAGCGGGACAGTGAGACGATAGAATGGCTGATAATGAAAAGACCTTCACCAGATAGTATTCTTACTGTTCTTTTGTGACTCCCCAGGATATTGGTCACAGACATCAGACAACATTTATCCATAAAATCCAGCGTCTTGCTATTTTGTTGCTTTTACTGGCAGCACCTCCCTTAAAAATGGAGGTTATCTGGCAGTAAAGTCCTAATCTGTCATATGTTTGGTATTTCTTCTGTTCTGTACCCATTCAGTATGTTCATCTCAAGTGGCTACTACCACGACTTAGTGGTGAAGGCAAGGCAGGAGTCCCTTAAGGAGCAGTTTGTCAAATGGCTACAAAAGACTGGAACTAAAAAGAGTAACAGCAATTTAGTTCATTACTTCATTTAATCCCGTGTTTTAAAATGTGTGTTAAAAGCATGATAGGCTTTATAAAGATGGGGCAAATATATAGTATCTTCAATATATGGTCAATAGTGTGATTCAGAGGTGGAATGTAAACATGTTCACTTGTAGAAAGTCTGCCACCTGCACCAGAGACTCATCTCATCCACTTCTCAAGGTGTGAGAAAAGTCCAAGGTATCAAACTATTAAACTATTACACCATCACAAAAGATAAATATTATGTGAATTGTTACAAGAATTGTATCACTGTAATAATCACATTTTAATTTAAGAATTCTACTGGAGATCTTCCACCTGAGTCTTCACCACCCACTTCCTGATTCGGCATCAAAAGTCTGCAGAATTAGCTACTTCACATGTACTTAACATGTTCAGGTTAAGTACATTCACTAGTGCTATGATAAACTTGGATGTAAGTGCAATTTAGAATTTACTGGTGTAATTCCATTTTATTCAATGTTTACTTCACTATTACTGAAAGTAAAATATGATCATTTTTACATCACTACATGTACTGTATTTGACAGCTTAGGTTAATTTGTAGATGCAGGTTCTTAATAATAATTATAATCAACTAATAAATTATGATATATTAGTTTTGATTAAACCATCTGGCAGTACATAAAGAAGTAGTAGTAACCGTAATAGTAGTAGTAATTACTTCCATCTTTACCATCTGCAGCATTGTTGTTGTTGATGTTTGTACATTAATACATTAATATTTGGAATGATATATAAATTCACCCTTGTAATCAGAGAAGTTTATTTAGCAGAACGATTTCTGCTTGATTAATAGTTTTGCAGCATTCTTATTTATTGTAATCTGATTATGACATAACTACTCTGATGTGCTGTTTCAGCCATTGGTAGTAAGTATTTATAAGATGTTGTGTAAAGTGACTAAAAGGTAAGCTAGTTCTCAGCGTGTGTGACTACAAGTGATGAATGATATTAACATTTCAGAAGGCACCTGCAGTACAGTGCCAGCTCACACCCTGCTGACCCACATTAATGTATGCATCTCAATTCCTTCAGGACGGCCATAAAATTCACACACTGTTATCTTACTACTGTCTTCACACACGTACTGAACATGTGTACACACATTTTCATACATAAACCCATAGAGGGACATTAAATCTAGATTAGACAAAACACAGGCACAAACAGAGAGCCGCTTCATTACTGGTGGCATTTAGCAGAAAGACCCCTGCACCTTATCCAAGAAAATGTTACATACTGACACGTGTGGAAAGGTTAATACAGTCCTAAACAGAGGAGATGTCTGGCTGATCTGAATCTCTTTACTCCACTTTTATTGTTACATGTGGTGTGAAGTTTGAAAAGAGGGGCATGTGCAAAGCCAGTTGTGTTTATGGCTATTTGTGATTGTTTGTACTATATATGTGTAGTAGAGTTGTGCAAGAGCAGACTCAATCTTTGTTTGTGTAGGTGGGGGTGTTTTTATATATATATATATATATATATATATATATATATATATAAATGATAAAGAATGAAAAGAAGAAATCTAATTGTGTCAGCAAAATAGAAAAAAATACCTCCTTTTAAAGAAAAACAGAAGTGAAAAATAGATGACAAGCTTTGCTGCAGCTTAATTGGATAACAGATTCTGAGCTCGGTGAGAAAGTACAAGGTGTCAACAAGTGAGAAGTTACAAAAGAAACTGATGCACGCTAACGTCTGAGCTGCGTATTGTAAGGGTCCTTAGAGAGTCTTCCAGGGGAAACAGGCCTGGTGACGAGTTGCAGAAATAAAAACAGACGATGAGTGAGCACAGACACACTAATATTTCTACCAGCATAATGGAGGGTCAACAATGGCCTCCCCATCTTGGTTTAGTTGCAAAATAAAAATAATTCCAACAGGCAGCCCACTTCTCTCAGTTAGTTCAACTATTTTTTAAGAGTGCATATTAGTGACTGGGTACACCTTCTGCTTTATTGTCTGCTGTCATACAGGATGTTGCCCGATATCGTCTGAATTTCCACTGAAATCCAAACTGTGAGATGTTCAACATGTGAGTTATTCCCAGTAGTGACACGACAGCCATTTCTCAAGCTAATTACGTTATCAGGGACCAGTTTTTCACAGCCTTACCGTAAATGTCAAATGCTAATTTTTCAAACCAGCTTGTAAGGAGTTATAAGTAAAATGTGTGAAACTGTTAAATTATGGTGCACAAGCTGTTTCAAAAAATCTAACACAGATTTTAATGGGCTCATTTGCAACATGGTACTTTCAGCATTGTAGGAGTTGGCTGATCTGGGACTAGAAGGGATAAATTGTTGCAGATGATCTTCTACATTTTCTTGGACATTTCACTCATATATATGGAGCCCTACATGAAAGTGTAGATATGCTTGGATTCCATATGAGAACCGGTTGCATGCTCCTCTACAGCCACCCTCCTTGCTTCGTTTTCTCCTGTGGCTCTGTGTCACTAAGAATCAACTGTAACAGCACATCGCGACATCCCCAGGGATATAAAAAAAAAAGGAACCTGTAGCAACAGAGCAATGCCTGTTTCTCATGCTTTTCAAACAGCAGCAAAAACCAGAGTCTTTGGTGTGCAGGGAGGTGAGGGAATCAAAGCAAACATGGCGGTGGGTAAAAGATTAAATTAGGGGTTTTCAGTTTACTGCCTGGGTGTATTATTATTAACAAAAATAAGTCACAACTTTTGTTTGTTTTTCAGTTTATCCATGGCCCCCTTTAGTACAGCTTTGAAGGGCTGAGTAATTAATACAAGTGAAACGAGAGTAGTTAATATCTATCAAATGAGATCTATTAATGAAAAGTGAAAAGAGAGAATTATTAATATGGTGGAATATGAGTACCTAATGATCTTAGAGCTGATCTTTACATCTTTGCTTGCAAATGTAGCTTTAAAGAAGGGAATTACGTGGATGTGATGTTGGCTTCAGTCAGTGTCAGCAGCAGGGGGCAATGTGCTACATTTGCAGCTAATCAGCTTAATGAGCGGATACTAATCCGTGACTGGCGACTATATGTGTGCTGGAAAAAGTTTAAAGTGGCTGTCGGTGTGTGACTGCCAGACTGCAAGCTACTGTCAGTGATTTAACTAGAGATGTTAGTCACTAATGGACATTTTAAAATTAACTTATTGCCAAAAATGTGCTATCAGCCTGTTCAATCAGTTTCACTGGGGGTGAAGTTTTCCTTTGAGTTGGTTAGGACTGACTGGACGAAGAGAAACAAGGAAATATATAAAACTAGAATGAAGAATGAAGGGCATGAGTGTGTAGTGGGAAAATGACAGAAAGAGTTTGTAAGATATATTTTTTTATAACATTCCTCTGTAGTGCAGTATGTCAGTCTTGATGGCTGCAAGCCACATGATGGCCAGTAAGCTTAGCATAAAGACTGGAAACAGATGTTAGCATCATATTTTTGCGCCTTAGGATGTTGCCACCCTCAGTTGTATGGAATGAATGTGCAAACATTGACTGCAGAAAACTGTCTGACCACGCAACCGTTTCTAAAGACGTGACTTTGGTTTAACACCTCTGGTTACACCAGACAAAAGTGATGCTTTGTTTGCTTGTTTGTTTGTGTGTGATGTGATGCTGTAAAATGTTACACATCAGATAGTTTTTTTTAAAACATGAAGGTTTGTGTGCGTAAGTCAGCAAAAAAATGAGGAGATCTAAATACAGCGGTGGTTGTTTTTTTTTGTGATGCAAGTCTATGTGTTCTCAAAATGGGTAAGTGTAATTAATTAATGTTTGCTAAAAATGCTACACCCTTTGTCATTGTTGGAATGATGACTTATGCTTTAAAAGATCAGAGAAAATTGCAAGAACTTGCACAATTTTAATGGAAACTGTTTATCTCTGCTGCAGCATCCCGGAGTTTCCTGGAGGGGCTGATTAATGTTGGATGGAGTCACGTCTAACTAGTTTGTGTCAACGGGTCGGAAGAAGTTAAAGTTGCATGATTCTGCTATGATGTTTGAACAGGGAGTCTGATTCAGCGTCTTAATCATGCTTCCTCGGGCCAGACCCCCCCCCCCCCCCGATACTGAAATAACCATCCGCTTCTTCATGCCTTCTGTTGACTCTCATGTTGACAGTCATGCAAACAGACACATGCACAAACATGGATGCTGTAACACGCCTACACACAAAACACGGGTGGACAGACACAAAGGCAGACATACACACAGACCTCGTAACACATCCATAAAAGGGTGCTCCACACATGCTCGCAAACCCTCCCTCGTTTTTCTCTAAATGATTAATCTGCTCTGATTTAGGAGAAATGAGCCTCCGTAATGAAACAGACAGAGAAGATGATTTTTTTATTCATCTCGGGAAAAAAGCAGGCCGTGGCCCTTCTCTTCATGGTAGACAGCTCATATAAACACCGCCAATGAGTTTGGAGTTTTCCCATTACCCCCTCACACCCTCTCCCCTCTGGATCGAGCACGCTCGGACAGACAGTCCATCTAATGAAGGCCTGCAAATTCATTGCCCAGCACCTCGGAGAACTTCACAGAGAATCTTTCTGTCACCATCCTCTCCTTAATCAATTTATAGGTCATGAGCTGCGGGCTTAGCGAGATGATTATTGTTATGGCGAGGCGGGTGTGCTCGTCGCTCGCTTGTCTAACCTCCCTAACACCTCCAGAACAGGCGGCCAGATTGAACAATAAAGTCGTTTCTGCAAACCCATCCTGATTTAGAGCACCTTGTAAAATTGATACTTATTTTTCTTTTCTCCTGTGCTCACTGAAGTATGATATCATAAACTGCTCCTCCTCTCTGTTGTTTTTTTTTTTTTTTTCCATTTCTCTTTTGGAGATTTAAGGCTCAGGGTCACAGGGGTCACTGAGCAGGGCTCCCTCTGTGTCTGTGATCATCAAGCGGCTGTCTATGAAGTCTGGAATTCTATTCAGGGAAAAAGAATGACTGGTGATCCAGGTCTGAATTACTGCCACTGCTGAAACAGTGAGGGATGCATGAGGTGGGTTTCATTATTATATTATTCAGGGCGTTGTGACCCTAACGTCCAATCTCTGTCTTCTTTCTCTGTCTCACCTTTTCTGCTCTGCTGTTATTATCTCCCTGTTAGTAAGCTGGTTGTATGAGTTGCAATGTGAACAGTTCGAGTGGCTCAAACGTTGGTCTATGTTTCCAAGGTGATTGACACAGAGAAAGACTGTGGAATATTACTGAATTGTGACTGAACAAGAACGTTTTTAAGACGTATAGTACTTATTCTTTCAGTCACATATATGTATCTTCATAGGAAAGCAAACTGTCCTACTGTACGCCTTGTTTTACATGCACATAAGAACTGATTCTTCCACATTATTCCCTGCACCGGCATCCACACTCCCACTGCGCCTTATGCTTCAGTGTTATAGTGAGGACATGTGCATGCGTAATGCAGTGGAAGGGACATGACCTGGGCTTGTACACTTGAGATAAGGCGGGTTTAGAAGAGGCCAGGGACATCAGAATCTATTTTTTGATCTAATGTGACCACTTTTAAGTGCATTCAGAAAGTTTCTAGCTAAGTGTTCAACATATTCACATGGCCGTTATAACAGTTTATATGATTGACTGTATAAACCTCAATTTTTCATATCACAACTGATAATTGATGACGCTATTTATTATAATGTCCCTGTTTTTTGATTTTTAACTAATTGCTGTAGTACATAAAAGCCATAAATTGTAAAATTTTTAAGAGCAGTCTTCACAAGATTCAATGAAACACATCAGAGAACGGATCTCAATACCCTTTTCACATTCATATGATAGAAGGAATAAAAGAATTTATATTTATTGACATTTCTATCTAATTTCTGTGCTGTCAGCAAATACAGTATGCATATATACGTTTTAACAATATGAGTGTTAAGAGAGAATCTGAGACTGTGCAATTGCCTGAAGCCACAGAACCTGGTTAAAGACCACAAAGACTTGGAAAATGACCTGAAAGACACAGAAAATTACTACAGAAACAACTGTTAACTGAAAAATTACTATAAAATACATAAAATGCCCACAGAGACACACAAAATGACCAACCTTTACTTGTCTTAGCCCAGAGACCCATCATCTCATAGCCCATCATTTTGTTAATGTAAGGATTTGGTCATGGTTTTACTACCTCTTTTTGTCCAATTCAGACAACATTCATTTTCACCAAGTTTCACATGAGATCAGTATGAATTGTTTTTTGCCTGATGAAATTCAACACAAGCTCTATCTTGCATATTCCTCTTTTAGCACAAAGTCTTTCAAAAAATCAGGAGATTGAAAATAATTTTTGAGAACATTTTTTTTCTTGCCAAAATCAATGAAAAAATTTAATTATCAAAATGCTAAATTTAATTCTCAAAGTTGCACTTTTATTCATTCAGATTTCTGCAAATATTTCCTGATAATATGATGTGTCAACTATCAATCAGAACCAAATAAAGTCTTGTGAGTGCCACATCCTCAGTGGAAATCCCAGTCACTGAGAGAAGTGCCGCTACAGATGACATGTGTCACAGTATAATGTCTGTAGGTGGCGCTAAGCTTACACTCACAGCACACTGTGCGTACAGAACCCAAATTACAGCGCATCCTAAATTTTAGGTGAATTACTCCGCAGTGGAAAAACGACCGGCACCACAATTCGAACCCAACCTCTATTCTAATAACACACTGTGGTCTGTTGTTGTTTTAGGTGGAACGTTCTCATGTTGTCTGCACCAACCATACCGAGATGTCTTCTGATACTGTTACATCAGCTATCAACAAGCAGCTGGAGCGCAGCAGTTTGTGCAGACAAAATTATTCACTCATACTGTAGTTGTGGAGAAGTATGTGTTGAGCTTGCAGGAGACAAAATGTTAGCTATGGGATTGACAGTTATCGATTCAAAAACATCTAGTTGAAGGAGTTGGCATTTTAAGAGTGTTGGGACTACTGTACTTAAATCATTACAACACAGAAGCTGCTACCCATTTGCAGGTGTCCAAGTGAAAGTTCTGCTTTTATATTAGTTTCATACAATTGAATTGTTAACTTTTTCTTAGCCTGGTTTAGTTTAAAAACTAATTCTCAACTGGAGGCTGGTTTGAAATGATTAAATGTCTAAATTATCCTGTAGTGTGAGGGATTTACACCAGTCAAAAGTTTGGACTAACACAGAAATTATAATTTCTTTAATGATAAGGTTCATGTATTAAGCAATGTTGCAAAAGTGTTTTCTAATCATCAGTTGCTCTTTTAAATTAATAACTTGTAACACAACATGTAATTAGAAGACAGTACTAATGTTAGCTGTTGATAGGAGTCTGTATTTTCATGTAAATATTCCTTTAAAACAGCTGTTTCCAGCTCTAAAAGTCGTTTACAATATCAACAATGTGTGCACTATATTTCTGAACAATTTGATGTTGTTAAATCTGCTTTTCATGCAAAAACATGGTCGTTTGTCTGTTAGTGTACAGACATAATCTTAATGGCTCACTGACTCTCTAATTGGGCGTTTTCCCAATTAAAGTATTGCAAAACTGTCTTAATGTCGTTGGTATTTTAAAAACATCAACCAAGACATAAACATATTACCTAAAATGTCAAACTGTTCCTTTAAGTTGACCAGCGCTGCTCATAAACACAAACATCTATTCCTCATGTCTCTGAGGTTAAGTTATATTGAGATAATGTGTAATGCAATAGTGGTCATGGCAAGCTGGTGGGTTTACTTTTTGGCATATGAAGAAGAAATCAATGAAGAGGTGATGAACGCTGTAGGATTTATATTTTTATTTTATTTTATATTTGTATAACTCTAAATGTTTTTTGCACATGTAGAACTTACACATAAAATATCTTCCTCTCTCTAGAATATCAAGCTATAATCCAACGTTGTATATTAAGAGTTCTTTGAGTCAAGCAATATGAAATGCTTACAGACAGCGAGGATAAAAAACCTTGGTTAGTACAACACTCACAGAGGGCTGATTGAGATCCCCGCATACCACGTAGATGAACGCCCTGGAAAAATGATTTGCTCTTGACATGTTGAGAGTGCCAAGCAATTACAAACAACATTAAAAATGTAATGAACCCTATTTGCTGCTGGGCCAGAAGAGAAATAGGCCGGTGTGAAGGATGGCGAGAAATAAAGATGTGCAGACAGATACAGAAGATAAGATCACTTGATGGAAGAAAAGGGAACAAAAACTGGGAGAAAGTCTGAAAAACTGAATCAGAGAGGAAAAGCAGCTTGAGGGAAGAAAGGGAATAATGGAGAAGACACAAAGTTGTATAGATTCTGAGAGGGTCCATGCTGTTCTCTAGGGTGTTTGGTAATCTACATGGAGTGCAATATCTATTGTAGCAATGACGGGGCCAACTACACTGGGGGAATTTATGGCAGCTGATGGAATATAATTCAAAGTTCGGGATGTACAGAGTGGCACCAGTAAGAATTTAGACTGCATAGGTGTCTTTGTGAATAGTATTATCTGTAATACAAAGAGAAATGTGAAGGAGGAGGAATGCACGTTGAGCCAGTTATGGACAGAGTGTGTTTGTCCTCTGATCCATTGGATCCATGTGCTAAAATCCAAATTTTAGCACAAGGTCATTTATTGGACATTCTCTGAACGCGCTTCTCTCTTTCGATCTTTAAGCCCTTCTTTAAGAAGTTTGACAAAAAGCCCCCTCTTGATTGATGGGTCAGCTCCCACAGTCCTGAGCAGAAACCCGTCCAATCCAAAGTAGGTTTAAGGTAACAACTTTCTTACCTGCGGCAGAAAGCAACACTAGTTATCCTGACATGTCTACCTGGATACCTTCCTGATGCTGTTGGCCACTGTGCTGTTTTCTATCCACTTGTTTGACTGTAGCTCTGTGATTCATGGCAAATCATAAACTTCTCTGAATCTCTGCAAACCACTCTGGGTACAGGCATCTTCTCTGTCATTCTACTCTAATAATAACTGACAAGCTGTGGGTGGAACAATGAGGGGATGGTATTATTCTGATGGGACTGCTTTACATATACATTTACACAGATGTTCAGTGTGTGTTCCTTTTTTACTGTCAGAAGTAAAAGAAATCTGTGCAAGTTGAATGTGTTATGTGTCCAACTCCTGTCCGCTGATTCTCTGTCCTGTCAAATAAACATGTGAATTCACCTTTTTCATCAACCTAGAAATCAAAAAATTTTCTTTAAATAAGAGCTGAATGTATGTTTAATTCTAAATCAAAATGTCACTAATACTAAAAAAAACATCAACATACTGTAGTAAAGTATGCCGTGGTAGTGTAAATCATGACATCACATCACACTTAAAAACTATGTATTTAATTATTCTGGTCTCATCCGAAGTAAATTAAGTGATGTGATCCCAAATGGAAAAGAAAAGTGGAATGAATGCTGTGGTGTCACGTTGGAAATAAGAAATGAGAAAAATGCTTAGATGTGAGATGAAGAAGTAGAAATGTAAGAAAAAAAACAGACTTCACAGAAAAAACATCACAGGGAGAGAGAGCGAAACACACAACAGAGGAAGAGAGCATGTGTCAAGGATCTAGGAGACACAGAAGATATTTTTCCCCGATCGGATGACACTCAGATATAATTCAGTCATTTGTCAGCCACACAGGCAGTATGCCTGGCTAATGGACTGGGAAGGCATGAGAGACACAAGCTCAGGGAATCCCTCTGTTATCTGCAGCAGACATTATCAGACCTACTTACAGAGAGCTGGCTGACAACAGAGCTGACACCAGGAATGGTATCACAGCCAATACTGATGGGGAACATAGCCAATAATTTGAGGGTTAGAGGGAATAAAAGATTACTGTAATCTCATAACAGTACGTGTGATCTGATAACCAAAAATTGCATTGCCCTTGAACATGGATTTAACCCAACTATAGTCTCAGTGGAACAGCTTGAGGGCCACCAACAGAAGTCTGTTGAGGTACTGGGCAGCTTCCATATCTGTTTGAAAATATTATGGAAGACCAGTGTATTGATATTAGAAGAATGATTATGCAGATGTATTTGACTATACTGAGCACAATGTAATTCAATTATATATTATATTATATTATATATTACATTTAAAGAGGCTCAAAATGCAATTGTACGGGTTATTTATGGTGGCTTTGATGTGCAAAAAAAACTGTGGAATTTCTCAAAGATATGATAACTGAAAATGTTTGGTGAGCGGAGTCAGGCCTTCTCGTCCAACATCAGTGTCTGACCTCACTAACGCGCTTTTCCGGAAGAATGGTCACAAATACCCACGACCACACTCCTGAACCTTGTGGACAGCCTCACTGGAAGGGTTGAAGCTGTTGTAGCTGCTATTATATTGAACCCTATGGATTAAGAATGAGATGTCAGTCAAGTTCATATGTGTGAGAAGGCAGACCAGCGAATACTTTTGGTAATATAGTGTATGTCGTGTCCTTGGGCACGTGCTTGTTTGTGCTTGTTGTAACCTGTGACACACTGACACTCAAACAGCGTCACACCTACCCACGAATCCAATGATATTTTAACAAGCTTAGAAATAATGTGCTCTTATTGAAAGAGCACAACGTGTGCCCAATGAAACCACAATACAACACAAACTTCGACATGGGTAAATTATGGGTTTACACTTAATACCATCTATTATTAAACAGACAACGCAGACAACTTTCAAGCAAGATAGCTGTTTTTCATTGTGTATAGAGACAAATGGCAAAAAATGAATGTTTGCAGGATTATTATGAGGTGGTATTGACTGGCACAAACACAAATGCTCAATAATTTCAAGTCCAGGAATGTTTCTCTCATTGTTCCCACCTGGTGGAGAGTCGGTGTGGATTTCTTCAATTTACTGTGTATAACTGCTCAGTTTCCTTCAGTGTCATTCTCAGGCGTATACTAATTCAGTTGTGTACCATCTTTCACTAAGGCTGTAATTATTTAAGAGTATATTTCTGCTTGTATTCCAGTTCATCTTTGTTTAGTTGAGAACTGAGTCTTTTATGTTGTCACTGAGATTTTTATGTAACAAAAAACCAAATCAAATTTACACTGTAGTAGGAGTGAGACATAGGACACAGAAAGAAATATGTGAACCAAGTGAATTCAGAAAATATTTACCCTACTGAACAACCCATAATTGGAATTTATAGAAATATTGAGCATCCATAAACAGGATGCTCAGTTGTCATGAGTTGATTTGTCTGCGCATTATAACGAGAGGAGATGTCGACATCACAGTCGGATTGGTATTAATTCAACTCAGTAGGTTCTGACCTTCAGTAAAAGATGTACAACTGTGTGTGTGTCTTCAGTTGTCGTGGATCTGCACCTTTACACCTCAGCAAGAGGCAAAACATATGTCCCCGGGGTTTTATACCGCGTCCACTGGAGGCACTGTGTAGCACATCTGGAGCGGGTGACCAATGCCAAAGAGCTTCAAAGAACCTGGCATCCTTTGATGCTCAACTGCCCCATCTTTACCAGCCAAGAAACATCCTGATTTTGGCATCAAGTGCCGCACCACGCCAGATAATTCATTCACAGCTGGAGCAAGTGATAGGTGATCCCAAAAGCAACAGAGGCACAGCACCCTGGTTGTTGGCCGAAATTGTTAAGTGTATTCACGTTATGTAAGTACTTGTGCCATTCATTTGGAATACTACAGCTACAACTGGGATATGTAATGAAATTTGTCAGGCTGACCTAGTTGCATTTACAGTATAGTTATTTTCACTGATCTTTAGTTAAGTGACATTTGTAAAATGAATGCAAATATACCACACATATGTGGGAAGCCCAAAGGAGAATGAGTCACTCCTGCTTAGTCCAGATGCAGTGTAAGTTTAAAAAAAACGTCTGAAGGAGGCTCAAGCTAAGCTACACTGACTATGTTGGCCATGATTAGTGTAAAGTGTCTCTTTAAATTACTGGAAGTATTCTCTGTAGCTGGGAACTGATATGTCCTATGTTATTCTGTCTGTAATATATATTTTTGTGCATGTTTATATATTTTTTTCATTGTGCAGTGCATAACTGACTGTTAATGTTCATGCAAATCTTTGGCAGCCTCTTACACAGAGACTGCAGATGGAAATGTGCTTTTACTTACAGGATGTCTTACAATACAATAACCTACATATCTACGTATTTGTCTCTGTTAACTGTTGTTCAACAGCAGCAACTGTGTCCACAAGCGGTGCTTATAGGACGTTGGACCGTACATTTTGTCTATATTTCCCAAGATACTTCTCTTCTTCTCTTCAGATATGTCATCATCAGGTGATTTGACTGAGTATTACGAGAAAAAAGTCATTTGTTAGTTCTGAGAGAAGGGATAAAATGATTTTAACTACGTAGGTTAAGATTTGGGTAATGTCGCCTTGCTGTAGTAGCTGTTTAAAAGTCGTAGGCAAAAATCCAAATGGTTAAAGGTCAGTGTGAAAACTACCAGTAAAAAGAAGTTGTTGTCAAGAAAACACATTAATTTCTGGTAAGCTAAGGTAACTGGTTGCAGGCTGAGCAGCAACATTTATCGTACAGGCTTGAATGTATCAGTCCTTCTTTCCTTTGTATAGTTCTGTGGAGAGGTTTTAAAGAACTGCCATTTCTAATCACTGTCTCCTTCTGGTCACATAACGAGTCAATGAATGCTTTATCATTAGGTCACAGTCTGTGCAAATAAGAATTTAAAAAGTTACAGGGCATCTGTCGTTACTTCATAAAATGCGCATGACTTCAACACTGAAGGACGAGTTGGCAGTTGCATTGGTCAGTCCTCTCTTTAATGCTTTTCATGCACTCCACTCATTTTGTTACGGTAAAGCGAATCTTTGACAAGAGCATAATAATCTATTTGCCAGCTCTCTTATTCCTTCGTGTGCATGTGTCGTTATGTACCGTTATGGATCGTAGTGGCAGGTATTCCATAAACCCCAGAGGAGCTCTGCCGCCGAGTGTTTCAGATGAATCACCTGGTAGGTGGCAGGGGTTATTACAGGGAGAAAAACACAGAGACATAAAAAATCTAAAAGAGATAAAGGAGATTGATGCCTCTCTAGCGGACACGTGTGAAAACATGCCAATGACTCTATCACCTTTAGGTCCTCACTCTTTCATGCACTCCGTGCTCTCTATTTCCCGATCTCTGCGTCTTCCCAACTCACAGTCACCCCACTGCTTCTTTACTTCATCTTTCCTCTCTTCATCTCTGGCATCTACGCTAATAAATCCCATTTAAGCTCTTGTTGTGACCCCTCAATCATCGCCTGCGACCATCTTAAAATAACACTGTGGGAATAGAGAGAATGGGGCTACTGAGCAGGAGCCCCATGCCGATGTTATTAATTGTTGAAGAGATGAATATCCCATTACAGTCCAACTGAGGAATAGAGATGGAGCGGGGGTTATACCATGATTAATGCTAAGTTCATGCAATGCATGATTAATTCTGAAGTATGAGTGGGTGTTTAATCAAGGCCACATGCGATATGATCAATTATAGGGTGAAGAAAAAGAGCTGGATGATTAGACTACCTTTCAGAGTGTGGAACATATGTCACCCGAGGTTTAGTGGGTTCAGTCGTAATGTAGGATTACACTGGTGGTAAAAATGAGCAATATAACCATGGAGCCTGGATTACACAGTTGCTTTGAAAAGATGGGAGGGTTAAGCTATATTGGGCTCATCCAAGTGTGAGCTGAGTGTATTCTGCACTTTCCAACAGAGAGAGCAGTATGACTGCACCACATGTGATCACAACTAAGGTGCTGTTTCAAGTCAGTTCAATATGGAGTGTGTCACCTGCCTCGGTTTAAATTACTGCTGCTACATGCTGGTGCATTGCTAAACCCACATCGTGATGAACGTGTTGCATTATATGTCCATTCTCTGTGTTGACATCTTGTATATTGTGTCAAACCTTCCGCTAAAAAGAAACGATTAATTTAACTTTGAAATCCACAAAAAACAAGAGCAGGGTGTTATATGAGGAAAAAGGTACAAAAGGCATACATCAGAGCAGTGCAGAGTGTTTCCATGTGGCCAGTTTTCCACACCAACCATCAGCTTTCCGTTGCCTGCTGCATGGGGAGAGCTGCTCATGTGAGCGTGCCCTTAATCTGGCCTCTGTAAATGGTTCTGTTGTGCTGTGCCAGCTTTCATAAGAGAGCCACAGAGACGGAGCAGCATAGCCCAGAGCAGGACATCATAATTCAGGAGAATAATTGGGGCATTTAAACCAAACCTGGGACTCATCCATGCCAGACAGATACAGGTCAGAGCAGCCTGTCCACATGGGAGAGAGGAAGGGATGGATGGTTAGAGAGAAGATGGGAGGATGTGACAAGGGAAGAGATGGATGGTAGTTGGTGGGGGGGAGGTGGACAGAGACACAGAGAAGAGAAGGTGAAGAATAAATATTAAACACGGGTGAGCATAGAATTTACAATGAAGATAAGCAGATGATGAATAAAGGGAAAATAAACGGGGAACAAGCTGGAGGTAAACTGAGAAGAAGCAAGGACCAACCTGGAAGTCAATAACAATTACTTTGGCGCTTCCTGAGGTGGGAGATAATCTGCAGTGCTGCCTTTCGCTGCAACTTTTTCATAAGGGTCAACTGATGCAGAATGTAATGAAAGCAGCAGTGATTTATTTACTTTGGCATAAAGGATGTAAAGCTTTAGGATGTATGTTTTTTGTAATTATCCTCCTTCTATCTTTGAGACATATGAACTGGATAATTTATCAAAGTGCAACTACAAACTGGACCAATCAGCAAACCTTTAAAAATGATATAGTAACCATTATAAATATTATAAAACATTCACTTTCATAAAGCATTCACTTTGTAGAAATGGTATCATTAGGGTTTAATCAATATAGTTGCTGTTATTAGTTCTGGTTATCAGTCTGGTGCTTTATCAATAATGCTTACTGTTTCCGTTAATTGCTGTGCAAGGAAAGAAAAAACAGAATTAATGTAACATGAAGGGATTTAGCAACATGTAATGTTGCTAGGTGGGCGGGAGTCTGATTTTAAGAAGAATATATATTTCTTATTTTAAACTACTTACATTTTTTTTCCCTAAAAGCTATATTCATAACAGTCCAGATCACACTTAATATTTGCATTAGTCACAAGAACCGACAGCTATTGGCTGAAGGTGTCTGGTAATTATGAAAAAAAAAGAAAAAGTTCTCTTAAGCTCCAAATTTATGCCGTGCTTGTGATTTCAGCAGACCTCTGCCCTCTTTAACAATAGTCACCTAGAGGCTTTTTCAGCAGCCTCTGTGATCTAACATAATATTAGATAAAATCTACTTAATTAATTTAAGTTTAGCACTGTACAGTATATTCTACTGTACATGTTCCCCAGATACATATTTAACTGCTGTATTATTAAAAAAAAACCTGCTCATCTTTATGTCCCAGATGCTTGTGAGCCATTATGCTTGTACATAATCAAAGAGAGTTCTCCAACATTGTCTTACTCCTCGGTGATTGGAGCTTTGAGGGAAATAGACTGGGCTTTGAATGGGTCAGTTCAACAGTCTGTGTCTATGTCCTTGTTTCACTTATCCACCTGGCTACCCTCCAGTGATGTGCAAATATAATATTAACTACATCAACGGAATCGCCCAAACCTCACCACCAGCATCCGACCCTCACTGTGTACCTTCTGTATAATTTAGGCACTGAGACAGCAGAGCCTGTAACAGACAATGAGAATTTGCAGAAGACAAAAAACAACTCCACACACGGGGATTCCTACATGGGTTTGAGAGACTGCTACCTTATGGACTGTGCCACAGCAGTCCCAGAACACAAACCATGGCCATCTGGCAAGTAGAGGAGGCTAAGGCAAACAGTCAAACTTTCCAAGAGTATTTCAATCCAAGTACAGAAGCCCCCCCCCCCCTTTCTGGCACACACACATCCAGTAGAAACACACGCTACCCAGTATCACTCCATATCCTTGGGCTTTGTAATTTCAATGCTAGCCATTCTTGGCTGTATTGAAATCAGAGCAGCCCTGTTTTCCTTTTTCGATTGTGTGTAAACAAAACATATTAAGTCTAATAAACCAGTTATTTCATAAGAATTCACTGCAAACATCAGACTTTCTGACTGTATGCCAAGAACAGGCATTAAAAGTTCCTTACTTTCAGTGGCATAAGTCTGAACTGATATGAGACATATTTTCTTGCTTTGAGATTTCAAACTCGTTTTTCCACCTACTGTGCTCATCTACACATGGCTGCCAAAGCATTTCCCTCACTCAATCATAATTTGTCAAATCAGTTTGAATTACAAAGGAACACAAAGCCACAGAAAGAAAATAACAATGTTAGAATTTATTTTAATCAAGATTATGTCAAAAGCGATTAAGGGCTACTGAAACCAGCTTTACTTAGCTACTGTTTGCCTTTATTATGCCCTTCTGTGCCTATTGTTGTGTGAGTTTCTCTCCAAAACAGGTAATTTAATTCAAAGGGAAACTAATAAAGAAAGTTGTGTAATAGTTGGATCTCTACTTTGAGTGTCAACTGGAGGCTTCACCTATTGTGACATCAATACAAAATGTAAAACCTATAATAATGTCAAATGCCAGTTGAAGTTAATCTAAGGTCAATAATCATTATCTGGACCACAATCATTTCCATCTCTTACTGACAGTTCAGAAACTATAAAATAGGCTTTGGCACATGTCAAAGACCCTGTTCACACTTGGTGTGAGTGGTGTGTGCTGTGTCTCGGTCGTCTGCTTACAATCTGATCACCGAAGGCACAATGCTAATGGAGATGTTAGTGGTTTTATGGGTATTTGGATGTCATTTGTAAATGTTAAAAACTGAATGTTTGAATTCATGATGCCATTATATTATGAAAAGTCAGATGGTCATTGAAAATTGCTAGTGTTTGATGTCTCTGTGTTAAGTTGACCCTAGATAATCAATATATAATTTACTGCAAGATGAATGTGGCTTAAAAACAGACTCAGAATGTGCACCCCAAGGCCTTATGGTAATAATTGAAGTATATCTGTGTGGGTAAAAGGTTAACACCTTTTGTTTTGTCACATTCATCTCAAGAGGAGTGACAGTGCTCTCTCCATGTGTGTGTGTGATTTCTTTATTGAGACTCTTATCATTTCAGTGACCTTATTTCTGTTATGTACAGTGAGTGATTATAAGGGCAGTTACAGGTTAGTTCCTGCATTTAGCATCACAGATTACCTGTAGAATGTAATTATACAGCAGTATATAGAAGGGCTGAGGTTAATGTCTTATGTAGGCATGGACACGTGTGTGTGTGTGTGTGTGTGTGTTTATGTGTGTCGCTTTGTACCATGGATTCAGATCAGTGAGTGACAGTCTCAGCTCAACCCACAATGAAGAGTGCCTACCCTGAGGCTTGGCCTTACGACTGGTTTATTACCAGTCATTATTGGCAATTACACAACACACTGTCAGCTGTTACCAATGGCCTGCTGGTGTTTTGCTTTTTCCATAGCAGTGCATAATAAGATCTCATGCAACATTTAGGATGCCCTTGAGCAAGATATCCTCCTCACTACTGCAGTGGTGCTGCTCATTGGCTGACTATATGTTTGTATGTGTCACTGGATAAGACTTAAAGAAGTTATTTAAAAATGGAGGGTCAGCAAAATCCTCAAAATCCAACGACCTGAAATGGGCAAAGTAATTTCAGTGTTGAAATGTTGTCACTGCTACTCTAGATTGATCTCCAGTATTCTCAATGTTGAAGGGGATCCACGAGGTGGTGAGACTGGAGTGCCAGAATACACTAGCACTTAAAGAAGCAATCATGTAAATGTATGTAATGGTATTTACAGTTTATAATAAGTATAGCATAGTGTGTCCAAGGGGGGAGTTGTCTTAAAGTAAATTTGGCTAGGTATCAGCTAGACGGATCAAACCTCATTTTAGTAACACAAGCAGCATGGGTTTCTTTTATGTTGTCATTTTTGTTTTAAAGTAATATGGATTGCCATGTAATTTTGTATAAATATGCCTGTTCCTTTCCTCATAAGACAAATACTAACTTTGGAGATCATTTAATTCTTCCTGCTTTGACTCGAAGTACTACCACTGTACCTATGTGCAGTCTCTGGACTTGCTAGTGTGAATGTTGCCTCATGCCTGCTAGGCATGTCAGTGATGTTCAAACATCACATCATTTACTTCATTTTATTTACAATGTTATTGCCACAGTGCTGCACAAGTACAAGTAATCATATGATAGATAGGAATAGAAAAGAAAACCAGCAGAAAGTGTGAGGCAGAGGCCTAAACAGGAGTGACGTAAGTGGAATATTACAAATATATGGATATATATAGCTAGCCAGATAGAAATGGACGTGTGAAGTTATGCAAAAGCTCTATTATCCTACCTAAAATGGTACGACACAAAAAAGACCTAGAGAGAACTTTTTTTGCCCCTCTGTGTGCAGAGGCTTAGCAAGGACAATGTGAGTAGCACTGACAATATGCTACAGTGCTACAGTCCCCATGTTGCAGACTTCTGCAAAAAAAAAAAAAAAAAAAAGAAATCGACTACTAGTAAAATTACTTAACTTTTTTCACAAGGGGATTATTATCCCTCTGCAGGGAAATAAATGAAGCTTCGTTTTGCTATAACTCACAGTCAGTGCGGCCAAGGTGTTAGAATATCTTAGAAAATATTAATTAGATCAACATACCATGCAGTACCAGTTAACATTACTAGATTAAGTCCAGGTTTACTGATGATTTAGGCTACTAAAGGGAGTGCTTTAAGTCGATATCTCAACGGATGTTTCTTTCAGTGGAAAAAATCATTTTGAATGGATGACTCATCAAACCTGCCTGAAGCCATTCTGTACTACTCAGCTAAATGAACTAAAGGGGAAATTTAACAGGCAAAGCAAGTGTCTCGTTTCCACTGTTACTGTTGAAGCATGGAGCACTTTATGGTTACCTTACAGCAATTTATGTCAGTCAGTCAGTCAGTGACTGGTAAATCCATGTGAAGGTGCTGCATGGGCGACAAGATAAAAGTTAGACAAAGGGATAAAACATTACTAACATAAATGAGTTCTTATGCATAGTCGTGTTGATAGTTAAGTATAATGTATCAGACTCTATAATTCACAATAAGGTATAATCAACAGGGTGATAGAAACATGTAATAATGAGGAATGAGTGGCTGGAATGCAGTAGATTGCATTAGTAATAACTCACATCGATATAAGTAGTTTGTGTTCATTTAAAAAAAGTACATATGTATAGCTACAAACTAAACACACAAACTCCACACATTATCAATCCTTCCACTCTTGCGACGTTCACAGTGGCAAAGACAGATAACAGTATAATTACCTCTGCCACATTATTGATGCTCTGAAACCAAAGAATTGTTTCCATTTCACATAACATAATAATAATAGAATAACATCGATGGAAATAACTGCACATGCAAATGGTTTTTCTTGTTACGCCCTCAGCTGTCTCGCATGATTTTTGTATCCCTTTTTAGCTTTGCAATAATAATGATTCTGACTTGCAAAACAACAACAGAATACACGTGTTTGTTCCCTAGCTTACAGATAATGCACTCAAGTATGGAACGCCAGCTGTTGCCTGCAGTACAATATGCTAATTGCCAGAGTTTTGGAAGAATAGATATGCATAATAGCATACAGTATTGTTTCAGCCTGCACAATGTAGTGTGAAGTATTGAGCATGTAGAAAATGCACATTTAGGGATGCTGAAACCATAATATTTGTTTTTTTGCTTCATCTGTCAAGATTAAAATCTACTTGTGAAATTGTCTTTCTTGACTTCATTAGCATTATGTTGTTTGGAAGTTATGTTTTACATTTCATTTTACCAGCTTGTGAAGTTAAATGTTAGTAAACCATGTGTTAATATTGTATGACACAAAATGTGTGCCAATAATAAAAAACAACAACAAAAAAAGCTGTAAAAGTACTGAGGTTAGTACTGAGATCGTGTTTTTTAATGCAGACATAGTGTTTGTGAAGCGACTGAGTGAAATGACACTTTTATCCATTAGGCAGCCCCCAGTCTTTCTCTAACCCTAACCCACTGCTGTGATGCCTGGTACCATCCATAAGACACTATCGCTACACTCACATGTCTGAATGTTGAAATGTAACGTCGGATATTTTAGCTGACAGAAAACCGGATGCTGATCGGATATTTTGGCGAACAAAAATATGTTAACTGTGAACATTTTATTAGTATGTTCGGTATCAATGTATTTACGACTTCTCATTTACGTTAACTGTGAACATATGATCATTATGTTAACAGACAATGTAATCAGGTTGCAAATACGTCCTGTTACGAAATATAATCGGGATTGCAGTTTTCAATTTTTTTATGTTTACGTGTAATTTAGTATGCATTTTCTCTTTACTTATGTTGGATAAACTGCTCTTACTAGTAGTATTTTAGTTTAAGTTGGACTTCTGTGTCAAAAATGTTTGACACAAAACTCCAAATTAAAAACACTTAATTCTTAATTATTTTTATTGGGTTTTAAACTACTTAATGTCAGAGGGTAAAAAAAAACAAACATCCACTGAGGCACCTGAACTCCACTCCAGCCTCGGAAACCTTTTAGTGCAGCATTTATTTACCCCCTGGTCCCTTAACAACCCCCTTGTTTGCACAGTTTTCTCACCCAACAATTTACCTGGCCCTCTTCGCCACTGGATATTGGGATTGTGGGGAGATAGAGGGCATGCATACACACTCATGCACACACAAAATGCAGCACTATTGATTTGTTGAGCGCTGTGGTCGACCAGCCCTGACTGGCCTTGCCCCTTGGGTGAGACAAACAATCGGCAGCGGATGTGCTGCTCCTAAACTGTCCCTGGGCACTATTTGAAATCCCTGTAGATTCATGATATTGATTTGAGCCATTTCTTTTTCCACCATCATCTTCTCCACCTCCATCATGTCTCCTTTAGCTTCTTTTTCATCCGACCTTTGTTGTTTTGTTTCTTGTTCCCAGGGGAAATTCAGTGATAAATAAAAGCCAGGCATCAGTTCTTCCTTTTAAAAAATAAAACAACAACAAAAAAAAAGAAAGCAGCCATGGAGGAGGAATGATGGGTGGAAAATCATGACAAGAGTCAAATTTAGTTACCGTTATTGCAGAGGCACTGTCATACAAAGAGATATAGGATGAGAGAAAAAATATTAAGCTGGTATGATTGGATCAGGACTCCTTGCAGGAATACCCACTTCCACGTACTGCTATCTCTCTGTCATAGTGATGTGTCAGCAAGGATTCAATCAAGCCTGGATATGTGTTGAATATGTATGAAAATGTTTTTTTAAACACAAATGGAGGATTGAAGTCAGTGCAGTTGAGAAATTGGTTTTGTGTACAGTAGCTGTTTTACATGTTCTTGACAGGTGAATAAAACAGTTCTAATTCTGCTGCTGAGTTTCTCCATTTGTGCTGGGTGAGACTTCTCTCCCCCCCCTGGCAATTCCTCGCTTCTTCCTCCCTCCTTTCACTCACTCCCAATCTCTCTCAGCTAGTTCTCATTGTCAGGCTGCGTAATTGAGGTAATGCTGTTAATGATGTGTGAGTGGTCTCTCCTTTCTCTCTTGCACACACACCCACTGAAGGCAGCAGATAGGGCTCTTTCATTAGAGTTGGCGAAGACAAGGCAGCGGTGGCTTACGGGCACAGACGACCTCGCCGTGGGGGAGCAGGAGCTTTAAACACTAATTAGGATGACTTTTGGACACGGAACAGGTAGGGAGGAGAAGACAAGTGGAGGAAGGCTGGAGATTTGAAAAATCCAAAAGGGAGTAAGAGCAGAGGTGATGCATCTAAGTAAAAATCACAGAGCGAACAGGTGACGAAGACGTGAAGAATGACATAAGTCAGACACAAGTGGGCAGAGAAAGTGACAACAAAACAGGAAGAAGACAGAGATAACAAACGTCATACGGTTTAGATGGACAGACGGCGATGTTACGCAAAGAAAATTGCAGCTTTGCAACAATCAGAAGATGGACATATGAGGCTTCAGAAAATACCAGAATACCAGTTGTGAACACACTGCTATTACATGGTAGCTGTTTATATCCAGAGCTCTTGGTCAGAAATACAATTCTTCATCCATTACTTGTTCCTATTTTTGATTGGAACAGAGAGTGGTTGTTATCTTCTGTGACGTCAGTGACTAATATACACATAAGAACTACTGTGAATGGAACACAAGGTCAACAAGAAAGATGTGACAGTCTTGTAAAAAAGACTTCTAGTTTCCCAAAATGAGAGTAGTACTTCTCTTTTACTTGTAATGTGTCTACACAGTAAATGTGATAAAGCCATGCATGCGCCCTAAAACACATTATTTCAAATGGGAATTATAAGGGACAAAGCCAGCCTGGAGGTTTTTCATCATTAGAAGTCTGATAATGTGACACTAAATGGACATGTTATTAAATTAAGGATTGAGTAGTTTGGCAAGGCACTTCTTTAAGGGGAAATGAAAAGAGTGAATTGTGTCTTAAACACACTTTACCTTTAAAAGACACTGACTTGATTTAGCTTAGTGAGTGTGCTAAAGTTTAAAAAGTATCAGATGAACTGACACACTGTGTGAAATGTGATACAACGTGTGATCTGAAAAGAGACAGCTGTAATGCAATGTAATTGTTTTCTTGCCGAGAGTCAGATAACAAGTTTGATACCACTAATGTGTCTAGACTGGGATAAAGACTGGAAACATGGTTAAACACAACCAGCCTACTGACTTTAACACTAATTAGTCAAGATCGTGGGCAGAGCATCACAGGCTACAAGACTAACATTGTCTGAGCTTTGTCTCGTTTGATTTGTCTGATCAGTATTTTCCAGTACAACAGAAAATTATACAGAATATTAGATAGATATTTGAGGGAAAATTCTAAATAATAAATAATAAATAACTAGCAGTATCTAAGTCTTTTCTAACCTTCTCCTATGGTAAGCTAACAAAGTGTAGTGTATGTCCCATCATGTTAAATTCTATCTGTAATTGCCAGTTCATACTTTTAATTTGTCCTCTGATGGGCACATACTCACACTCTGGTTGTCCATGCACTTCTACTCATACTACAGTTGGGGTTGCATTTACAGACAGGTCCCACACATGCACACTATGAAGCATGATGGCAGCTGTAGCAGCAGCAGCAAGAAGAAGAAGAAGAAGCCCTTTATTTGTTCTATTTTACTGAACAATGTGACAAACATAAAACACATCACAAGAACAGTGTCCCATAGCGGAAAGTATGAACTGGACTAAAATAATCCACTCCACCACACACATCGTACATCACATCCTTTCAAAACAGACTCAACTGTGTAAACCCAATCTGCCTTGGTCCTTCACATAAACCAATATGTTCAGTCTAGTACTTAATTAAAAGATGCGAGTGTGGTTGGACTACTAGGGTTGTTATAGCGCATACCGACAAGTTGACATTCTGCTATCTGTCAGCTTGAACGATGCAGTAAACAGAGCTAAACGGCTCAATATACGACTCTGTCTTCCAATCCTGTTGTAATGTTAGACAACACCTGCTGAGGGGATTCGCTCCTCCACTACTGACAGCCTCAAGTCAAAATACTGCTGGAACACACGCACACACAGACGCAGAGACCTGCTGATATATGCATATGTAGAAATAGGCACATGTAGCACACCCACAAACATTTAAAGACGGTATAAAAACACACTTGTATGTATGTGCTGTATGCACAGAGATGCATACACACTTTGCATTGTTGCTGCTGTCAGTTTAGCCAAATCACTGCTGGAAGTGCTCATCACAGGAGCACCTCATGGGCTTCTTCAGCCAGCAGAGGACAGATGCTGTGTAGGAGTGTGCAATTGAGAGAGAGAGAGTGAGGCAGAGCCTGCCTAATAGAAGCAGGATGGGGGCTAGTTTAGCTCAGGGCCACTGTGGGCCACACATACACATACACACATCTGCCTTCCTTCAAGTCATCTCTTCTCTCTCTGCTCCACAGTGGCCTCCCTTCAGTAAATAACACCATTCATTATCTGCATGAAGTCCTGAAATCAACTCCATGGAATAGATTGGTGTGTTGGTGAATGCAGCAGATTCCTTCTATATAAAGAATATGACCAACTGCTGCTGCTGAGGGAAATCATTTTGACTGTAGTCTTCAGTACGTTTGCTAATTGAGCTGAAAGTACTTGTACTTGTCATTATTTCTCTGTTTTCAGAATATAAACTATTCAGAAAACAATGTGAAAACTCAGCATGTGCACAATGCGAAGTGCTTGTAAAAAAACAAGAGTGGATAAAGAGATGAGACTGCAATCTTGAAAATGTTTTTCAAACAGAAATTAAGTGCTACCAAAACAGAAAGTCTACAGCCGTGTTAGCAGCTCACACCAAGAGTTCTGTGAGTTAAAATCTAATATTTGCACAAATGTATTACTGAGTGAGCCTACCAGGCATAAGCCAATGAGCGCAAGAGGTCAAGAGGTCGCCTCTGGGCTACAGCCTATTTAGGAAGTGAGTGTTCTTATTTGAAAGTTATAGAGTTAATTTAAAACCACGAAGGGCTACAAAACCAGAGATAGGCAAAGCAAACGAATTGAAACAAAAAAAATCACCTAAAAAGTGTCTCCCTCAGTCAGTGGATCCCATATAGGAGAAGTTGGTGGCCATAATATGTCCATGAATCAGGATGCTTCCATGCTCAAAATGTGACCCTAATTACAAAGACAGTATGCTAACATTATACATAATCGGCCAGAAACCAGTGTGAAACCGTCACAATGATAACGCCATGTGAGGTTCAGCAGGTTTAATGCTTACCTCCCAAGGTAGTTCAGTGTATTAGCATGCTAACATTTGTTATTTATTACTAAATGCAAAATACAGCCAATACCCAAGGGGAACGTCATTAGAATTTGTTTAACAAAAAGTCAATCATTCATTTCAGTTGTCAAGCAAGTTGTCCTTTAAATCTAAAATGGCCTCAGAGATATTGCTGTCCTGGTCATCATGAGATGTTCTTCAACTACTGCTTGTTTGTGTTGGAAGTTGGCAAAAAGCAGGTAAAGCTAACCCAGTAGAAACGGTAGAAACTTTTCCCAACCAGGCTTGAGACTCATTAGTCTGCGCTAAGACCCTCATAATGACAAGCAGGAAATGAAATCCAAAAACATAAGATACAAAGGGGATCAAATGCTTGCATGTCTGCCAAGCATATCTGCATTCTGTCGTTGTTCCTCACAGATTTAGGGGGCATCTGTGAGCAGTTATTTTAATGCATTGCACAGACTCCCAAGAAGATTCAAGTCTGTTTTGATTTTTGGCTGGAAAACTCATGAACCTTTACATTCTTGTTCTGAAGCCATCCCCTGTTTATTTTCTTGTGTGCTCATGGTACAGTACACACAGTATCCTGTCTCTACAATCTAAAATCCATTTCTCTTTATGACCTGCTTGTGTCTGTCTCAGTTTACTCTTCCCTCAATTGTCACAAGTCTCAGCCACAGAAAATCCCCCTGCTTCTTTCTGATTCTTCTACCTGCATGAATCACAGTAGGATGGTGTTAGGCGAATGATGAGATGTTCTGTGTTGGGGTTCTGTCAGACATAGCAGCTGAAGATCAATTTTTCTTTCATCAGACCACATATTTTCTGTCATGCTCTCACAGCTTTAATGTGATTTCTCTTTTCAAACATTTGGCCTGTTGCTTTGGGTCTTTCTTGAAGTCTTTCACACCCATTTAGTTAACTTGATAGGAGCAGGTGGTTGTAGGAAGAATCTGGACAGCCTCAGATTTGTTATCCATAATTTTTATGGCGATGATGGTGATTGTATTCAAAATGGTAACCCATGGTACCAAACGTATTGATTAGGTGAGCTGATGACGGAAACACTGTGAAAGCTGTAAAGAAAATCCCAAAAACAACAGATCGTGAGAGAGTTGAAGTGTGGGTCACTTACAGTAAATCACTGCCCATAGAAAAAGCATGTGAATGTTATATAAAACATAGAAAAAGAGTAAGACATGGGAACATGTTTTTGGTCTGTGACATGTCGATGCTGGGCCACTGATTGGCCACAAGCGCTGTTTCCTCGTCTACGAGGGGCCCATGAGTCAAATAAACTTGTCCATGAAGAGTAGAGAGAATAAAAACCATCATTTTTGACCCCTTACATCTAATAGGTATGCTTTTCATTGTTTAATAATAACAATAGTTTATTGATCCCCTTGGTGAAATTGCTGTTGGACAGCTGTGAGACAGCACATATCAGTGCTACAAAGAGGTTTCGGTGTTTTCCCCAAAGAAGACTTAAGATGTAGCCAGGCGACACTGGGAAGTGAACTGCTCACCCTGGCATTCGCAATTGACTGCTCTGCACTCAGCTACTTTCTACACTCAACACTGAGATGTTATTGGTTTATATTTTTTATAAATAATAAATATGCATACATATACCACACTATTTATTCACTGCAATATGTTCTATATATTTTTAAAAAATGTGCAACAGCTTTAGATTATTTTCACCTGTTCTGTTTTACATGTGGACAGACGATTTGGCCACTCACTTAGAAAAGGTGATTTTATTTGACCTCTTTTTCCCTGTGGTCTCCTTTTTCTCTGCTATGGCAAACACAATGGTTAACAGACAAATAAATATTTATGGGATCAAACTGCAAAAGGGATTTTTGCCAGGGTTCTCTATGAATTTTTCATCTATGGCACAACTGCAGAGGTGCATTGGGGGCTGTTCAGGCATCTGTGTGAACCTAATGTCAGGAGGCACTGATGTCGCAGTTATAGTGATCCAGCTCCAGTGATACTAATGCTGCAGCACTGTGGTGGGAAACTCATGTTAGAGGATTGAATTTCAGTGTAGGTTGTAGTAAAGAGGATAATGAATTGTGAAATGTAGGCTGTGCAGGGGTACTGTTTGGGTTAATCTTTTTTATTTGACTTTGTGCGTGTTTTAAAGACTTGCCTTCCCACCACGAGGGGTCAGAAGTGACACCACAGGGTGAGAGGTCAGATAGTCAGAAATGAGACATCAGTGTGCAGTACAAAAAGTCAATGTCTCTGAACGCAGAGAGGCCACCAAAGGTCTTGTTCCATGACAGAGGTTACCACCGCATTTTACTTGTGGTTGCGTAGGGAATCGGTGTGTGTGTGTCCTGTTTGCAAGGGGTCAGGCTCATTTGTAGGCTGTCAAACAGAGAAGCCTGGACAGAGATCAAGAGCAGCTCACAGGGCTGGTCCTTCTCTCCATGGGAAAAGGATTCTGTTTGATGGTCAGTGTTAGGAAGAAATGATGCTTTGTGGCAGGGAAGGGAGAATGGGTGAGGGTAAAAGGGTTTGGGTATGCAAAGAGAGAGAAATACTACTGAAATAGTAAGAAGTATACCAGTGAGCGCAAGAGAGTGGGTGTTAAATTTCGACAGATTAGAGGTTGAAAATTAGACAAAAACAAGATCAACTATTTGAGATGAGGAAAGAAAATATGAGTTTGACTAATGGCTGCCAAGAAAAAGGGACCTCCAACTGAAAGGGAGGTAGGAAGAGAGAAGAGGGAGATGCTTTCTTGCTGCCAATACTCATGTGTGTTAATGAATGCTCTTGTATGCAGAGATAAGCCAAAGTCTCATTATCTCCCAAGCTCTGGAAACTCAACTGGGTGGCCACAAAGAGAATGAAACAGAATATCTGAGATAGTCAAAAGTCTCAAGGCAGCACTAGATGTTTATGAAGATCATTATTACCATTGACTATTACCATTTGATATAATGCTAGATGTAATATGTAATTATTTATCATCATGCACCAAACCCGTCTAGAAACAGTCAACAGATAAAATAGTTGCACTAAATGGATTTTTTTATTATGTTATCAGACTACACACATAGTCTTATTGCTTATGGGGTTGGGGATGGAAAAAACATAGCAACTTCCTATTTAGCTAAGTCAACACAGATTTATTTGTAGTGTCGTAATTAAAACAAACATAAAGTAAATATCCTAAAGATTAGTGCCTGCTTTGTCATGGGTTTAATCATGATTAATGTGAAAAAAAATTAATCATTAAAAAGTCAGTTTTTGTTGCTATGGGAACACATTTTATTAACACAGCGACAGTTAAGCATTTTAAACTCCAAACTAACTGCTTTAATCTGTGCCTCCTACTGGTTTCTTCTTCAGTTCAGTGTTTTCAAGTATCGTGTTTTTTTCAGATTGAGCTGATTAAAATCACATGAAATATATGTTTAGTCCACGTTCATGGAGGCTGTGGTGACTGTGGTATTTTTTTATCAATAATTTATTCAACATGTGCTACTTTGTATGCTGAAAAGTAATGTGAATGTAATGTGAAAACCGTGCTCCCTCAAGGTACAACATTACTGTCTAAGCAAGTTACGAAGTTTCATGAATCAAACTGGTAGTTTGACATGACACAACATGTGAAATTATGCGACTTTATTGTTGGCTTACAGCAGAATTCATTTCACATCCTGAGACAGCTTTGTCCAACGCATTATCTCATAATTCAATTGCTCCTTGTATAAGGACAATTCATATTGTATCAGTATATACCAGTATACTATACTATACTATATAACGTCACATTGAAGCAAGGCACAGGTAATATACTGTATTTTAAAGTTGCCACGAGTGTGAGATCCTGGTCATCTTCTCGTAATTATGCTTTGACACTTGGTGTATGAGGTATAGATTCCTACAGAAACAAGAAGTGAGGAGTGGGGGTGTCATTTCTGTTTGTAATACCTCCATGTGTCTTTTTATCATCCCTTCTGTCAGCACCTCACCCTCATCTCTGCCTCTGAATCCTTGCTTCTCCTATCAAACTTTCTTCACTACACTGTCTTACTTTCTGTAACCATTTCTCCATCCCTGTCTGAATCTTATTCCATGTCATTTTCACCTCTCAAACCCTCCACCATCCATCTCCTCCTCTGCCCCCTCTATCTATCCTATTCCACTTCTTGGCATGACTGATTGCTAAAACTAGGCTGATTCTCCGCTGCACTGCCTGCAAAGTATCCCTTACAACGACAACTATGTCGCCCCTGATACCCAGCGTCTATGTGCATTGATTATCCCACATTGCAAGAAGATAATCAGTGGGCGTGACCAGATTTTGAAACATGAAGGGTCCGTGCTTGTGTTTAAATGAAGCTGATCTTGCTGGTTTTTAATCAGAAGCACAGAGGACGCTTAATCAAGCAGTATTTTGATGGATTCATGG
Organism: Ctenopoma multispine; assembly: GCA_034779795.1. Taxonomy (NCBI): domain Eukaryota; kingdom Metazoa; phylum Chordata; class Actinopteri; order Anabantiformes; family Anabantidae; genus Ctenopoma; species Ctenopoma multispine. Next base: position 5,280,750 of record JAUYWH010000015.1, on the reverse strand, counting down.
AATGGGAAACCCATTCATCAAGTCAATTACACATTAATCATGAGCTCACCCGCAGATTTGGGAGTGAGACATGAGGAGGGGCTCCACTTTGTTCTTGGAATGAATAGCGAGCCGCATTATGTAAAAGCCTCTTATCCATGGCAATGCGTCTGTGAATTATTGTTCAATAAAACGGAGTCTGTTGAAGGATGTTGTTCAGCAAACCATTTGTGTGTTTTACAAAGACAAATTCTCGAAGTGGCTCCATTTGATCAACCCTCTGTATATTTTAATGTGAGAATAATAGTTTACATCAAAGGCTCAAGTATTGTCAAAAGTAAAAAATTCATTGACTTTGTCTATGCAATAATGCAGCACTTTGAACGCTGTACATGAGATTAGATTCAAATTAAAACCCATTCACTGCCAAGCGTGGAAACAGTGAGATATTTAAATATTGATAATCACATTTTCCCTTGCCCTTGGAGAGAACTGTATGGATCATTTAATTTGCATAGTTTACAGCGCCAGTTAGTATTAAGGTCACAACAGGTGAACTATTCCCACAAACCTAGGGCTGCTCCCGTCAAGTAAATCATTCAGACTCACAAGCTGTCAGGTTGTTAGTAAATGGATTAAATGTAAATTATGAAAACTATAACAGAGAATATATATTACATTACCGGGAGTTTCCTGTAAACATAAGAAACCGTGAGATTTTCTTTACGAATTTGCTTCAGATCAGTGGTTATATTGTGTCACGCGTCTCCCACAAAAATTACATTTCTATGCAGCTAAACTGCCACTGCAGTTACGTTTTGCATGAAATGTAATTCCTATATGGATTCTGTTTTTATTTTCAATATGCTCATTAACCAAAATGGATTCGCAAAGCGTGTTTGCAGTCGATGCACAGAAAATGCACAGCTGTCACACCACAAGCACTGTGGTTAAGGTTAGGGAAAATTAGTGTTTTTTCTATATATGTGCAACATATGTTGCATTTAAAGTGACTGTGAGTTAATTTTCTATAAAACCGCGTTCCCTACCTTTAAACAGTTTCATGACTGTACTGTGACTGTAAATTATTTAATAATGCTGTAGTTTGAATATGGGGATAACTCGACGTTGTACTGGATGTTTTGACCAAAATTTAATATTTTTTATAAGTATAATTACATTTATATAATTATAATAATCTGACAGAAATATTTCAGTTTTGTGAGACATAAGAGCCAGATCAGAGAGAAACGCTTTTTAAATGCACAGGAAGTTGCAGAGGTGTTATGTCTTCAACAGTATTTTGAATTTTGGAAGGAACATTCAGAGGTAGATATAGTTTGTTCCACTACTGTGGAACTTGAGCTGAAGAGCTTTGCTGGGGTCCTTTGCTGTGTGCTTTAGAGACCACCAGACGTCACTGGTTGGCAGAGTGCAGCAGAGATTGTAGACCACTGACTAATGAACAGTGATGTGACGTGTGTCCTTTTTGGCTGATGAATAATGAGACATTCTGCTGCATTTTGGTTCATCTGTGCATCTGTGCTGGTGGATCTGTTCTGCAGCAAATGCTATGCTTGCTATTTTGTCATTATTTTCAATAACTCTCATTATCAAAACTACAGGTTGAACATTGTGAATGTCACATGAAACCTCTGATGAAATATATATTTTCAGATAAATTGAGAAAATTCTCAATAACCAAAATTAGTTGTGGTCCTGTGTACATTATAATAACCAACATTTATTTCACATCAATTAACAGTTAACATAATGCAGCAGTGATAATAATCTAAATATATTATGCATAATACTCTGACAGTCTCCTGTCTTGACTACAAAGTACCTTTTCTTGATAATATTTATATACAGAGTACGGCGGGATCTCTTCATAGTCTGTATGTACACAAGGGACAATAACAGAGACTAAACACTGTTTCCATGGACACATGAATATGACACATGGGTTTGAGCCTATGCTTTAATCTTTGCACCTCTAATGTCTGAACATGCAGGCTCTAAAGTATGACACAACAAATGGTTAGACATGCTCTAAACTGCATCAAAATATACGTTTATCTTCTTTATGGGGTTTCATTCACTGAGGTCTGTGCTTCAGACTGTGAGAGGGAGTTAGCTTTGTGGCAGGTGTGAATCCTCATCTTCTTATAAATTGCAATTAACCTGAAAATTGGGTGCTTGTGAACAGACCGAATTTACACCAAGATGTCTGAATAAATGAATAATTACAATAATGAGAAAAATAAAACCAAGTCAGTGACTTCCCAAGAGAACAGTACATATCTAGACTCTAACCAGTTTTTATGGACTGAATGCACATTTTGAGCCTCATCAGTTTGCTTCAGGGGGGCTGAGCAATATTGCAGGCCTCCTCTGGTTCATAGAACATTTTCACCATACTTGATTACAGATAATATCTTCTTCTCTTAAAAAAAAAACAGTGGTGCATATGACCATACTGTGTGCACAACTGTGTAATGTTGCATTCCTCAACATGTTGAGCACACATAAAAGCAGAGAGGAACCATGGGTTACCACTGCAAGAGGAGTCATGTATTAAAAATGTGTCTAAATGCAGTTAAATGGACTAACTTAGTAGCAGACATGTTGGGTTGACTACATTTGTCAGAACCACTTTTGCATCACAAATTAGTACAGACATGGAGCATTATTTTTTAATCACGAAAAACCAATTCATCATCCTTAGGTGCCTTTAATTTAACACGAGTGCAGTCAATCATGGCAGTTACATTCGAGAGAGTGGACATTGCTGCCGATTGTGTTTTAATAGCCGCCTGTTCACCTGCAGTGTGACAGCATGGACTCCGTGCAACAATCATTTCTTTCATAATAGCCCAGGAAGCTTTTTTCACTTTTTTAACAGGTAGCAGAATATGAGCAGGATTGGCAACTTCTGTGTATTTATCAGTCAAACAAAGGTCTCATAGTAACGCAAAGCATCAAACATAGGATTGCTGTTGCTCTAAAGCTACTGCTGGTTATTGTAATGACACATGTACCACAATCGATATGCACACTGTTATACCAGATGGTACTGGTCTAATTTTAGTTCATTATTTCTTACAATTATTGAATACAAAATAACCCGTTGCCTCTTTTAAAGGCAAGTGAGGACATGTACAGGAAATATGGTAACACCTATAACGAGGCATTTTACTGTACAAAAACATAGGTGAGTAGTGTTATGGAGTTGTGATTTTTTTTTTGGATCACCGTCAGTCAAACTGTAGCTGGGTGCTTTTCACCTTCCATAGATTTTAAGTCATGCTTATTATTGGTCAACCTTAGCTAATAGATATCTCTCCTAGACCCTCTTTCTCCTCTGGCAGTCCCCGAGACCATATTTCTCCTGTCAGTTCACATCCAGACCTGGAGTAAGCCAGCTGGCCTTTCTCAATCACTATCCCCAGCCATAAAGCCATAGGGCTCTCTCTATCTGCTGAACTCTTTTAGCCAGCCTCTCTGTGTGCCAAAACAACAACAACCCTTATGCACATTAAGTTCTTGATGCATGGCAGAGCTACAGAAGACTGCATGAAACGAAAGACCGGCAGACTAAGCTATTACCTCCAGTTTTAATACAGTGTTTTTAAGTGTAGCCCCATAAGGTACGATCAAGCCGGGGTCATGAAAACTTATTGGCTAACCATGAAAGTGTTAATAGCTTAGTTCTCTGTGAAACTGCAGCCACACTTGGGGAGGTTTATCTGCTGTTCCATTCACTCTTTCTCTTATAGATTTTTTTGCCTGCAAATCCTCATTGATGTGTCTATCCACATAGCATCAGAAGCCAATCAAGATAACCTCAGTAAAGTTAGACCACATGAGTCAGACAACACAGGCCAAAACTGCAGAAAACTCATTGGTATCAAACACAGCCCCACTTCTGTGTTTGTGTGAGTAATGAAAGAATTACTTCTAAGTCATGGCAGATCATAGATTGTTAACAAGGGATAAAATGCAATCTGCTCTGCAGAGAATTGAGTTGACAAGAAACTTGCGAGAATGTGATAAAAATTGCATTATGGTGACACGTTATTGAAACATGTTGATTTAGAGATATTATGATTTTCTTTCGTTCTTTTAAGTTAGCGCAGATTTGATATTCCATTACTTAAAAAAACACTTCTTCTCTAAATATAAACATGAATGCTTCATCCTTCTCACTTGTTGGACTATATGATCCATTCATTTGGAACATAATGTATTCTTCTGTCAGATAACCAGCCAACAGAATGTTAAGGTGGTCCAGGGACCTGACTTTGAAAAATGGCTATCAGTGTAGATAAGACTGGCCAGAAACACACTGTACGGATCTATCTGACTGGCCAAATGAGACAGGCTAGTTTGCTCAGTTGCTGAGCTGCAGACAGAAGAAAAAATGTGTATGTTTCTGCAGCCACCACTGGCTAGAAATACTCTCAGAAAGCATCTCTATGATAATGGGTTGGAGCAGTGTTCTGCCAGGACTGTTGTTTGGCGAATCACCTTGCAAACATACAGCATGACTGTTAGATTTAAATTATATGATTCGATTTGACTTATTAGACTTTGACATTACATATTATTCTGTTCTTTTTCTTTTCAAATATGTCACCTGTGGTATCTCAGAATAACAATAGCCATAATGATGTCTGGCGAAATGGTGGTTTAGTTACAAATTAAGCTGACTTGAGTGAAGTTGAAGCCAGGACCTCAGAGGCAAACACAATAAAGCATGCTGATTGAAAGGCTGCACCGGTTCCTATAGTAAGCCTCCTGAGAGGTGTTTCAGTCAGCGTGTCAGTGTAGGTGCTGCAAACAGTCTTGGTTACAAAGAATACTAATTATTTGTTTTCAACTGACAATTTAAAATCACAGTGATATTGAAGACATTGTCTAAAGCTAAAGCCATGCAATAATGCATTTGAGTTAACTTACTAAAAAATGAATTTGCTAAAATATGTACATACCTCTGTGGTTTTTCCATGCATTTACCTCAGTTTAAATGCTACTAGTTTCTGAGAACAGTAAAGAACTGCTGCAGCAAGTTATCCACCTCCATCCTGCTCTTGATTCCCAAAAGCGTAAATCAACCGCCACAAATCGAACCCTCACGTTACAGATATGAGACAAAGACATTTTGAGGTAGTTACTTCTGCTGACCAAGACAGATCAACAGAACATTAACTATTTTTTATAACTGATTAAAAATGTAACTTTGTTTTATGGATAAAATGATTAATTCATCACTGAATGTTTGACTAAATGAGCTGTAAAATATCTCCCTCTCACAGTGATTGTTCTAATCTCCCTTTAAATGATAAAAAGTCACCCTCCAAAAACCACCAGTCAGTCACTGGAAAATGTGTCTATTTATCATTAATTGAAGAGCACTGACAGATTACTTTAACTGTCTTTGTTCACATCGGTGCCTGGCCTGCATTAACTGGTGAGGCTACTGGGGCCACACAGATGTGACTGTTTGGAAACGGCCTGGGGGTTTAAAATGCCAGGGCAGAGTAATTCACCTCCTGCCATGAAGGCCGCCTGCTGTTTAGATCCACTGCCCGACAGCTGTCCTAACTGGGTTTGATATGAGAGGGCTGGGGAGGCTGAGACAGACAGGGGACAGAGAGAAGGAAAATGATGGAGTGAACAAAAAGAAATGGAGAGGATGACTGCTTTCTATAACCAAGGACAAAGTCCAGATTGGAGAGGCGTGTGTGTGATTGACAGTGCTTTGCTTTTGATCGGTCAGGAGAGAAATGGGATGGGACAAGCGTTTGTGGGATTGTCAGTGTGTGTGTGTGTGTGTGTGTGTGTAGCTGGGAGACAGTCCCCATGGAGACAGCTAAACTAAGAACTGAGTGAGAACAGGGGAAGTGAGTGCATGGATCTGTGTGTGTGTGTGTGTGTGTATGTGTGATGTGATGAGGCTGATGTTCAGTGTTTGATTGTGGTTCTGGTGTGTGGGAGCTTGTTTCTACTACAGTCCATGTACAGTCATGTGTACATGTACAGTCTGTGAGTGTGGTGCTAATTTTGCACGTAACCAACAATAACCCTATTTACCAAAATTCCCTTTTAAAGGAGGGAATTTTGTACATTGAGCTGATTTAAACCTTAAAAAATATACAGTTAATGAACGTGAGATTTATTCACACTATCAATACAAAATCCATCAAATGTATATAACCAATTATTGTACATTATGAATTAGTTTTGAGAATTGTATATAATCCCTCACCCAAAAATGTCTATCCAATATCTACAAGCATTTTATGTGGTGTAATTTAAGTATTCTACGGTGTGAGAGATAAAATTAATGTTGTGTTACTCATGGATTCAGTTTATCTCCTCTATTAAAAGAGCACTTTGCTGATTTGGTTGCACATCTATATCTGGCACACAATGGGCAGTTAAACAAAGATCAGACATGATGAAGCATATTTTTGTTACTCCACACATTCATCTTCCTTCTTCCTTCGTCTTCCTTTGATTACATTTGAATGAATAAGTTGTGTCTTAAATCGCTGAACTTTTTCTGTATTGAAAAACTATGATCCTTCCATAACTTTAACAAACTGATGTAAATGCCTAAACAGAACCATAAAAAGAAGTAAAACATCATTTAATCATCTAATAACTTAATCATCTGAATACTATGTATCGCCTGAGATTCTAAACACAATTATCGTAATAGCAAAACAGAAAAATAAATTGCATGTTGGTATTAATAAATCAATATTCCAGACATTTTCTACTATCACATTTACTCATGCATCTTATAATACAGATCAAATCAGTCTGTAATCAAAAACCTTCATAAAACTGTGCCAAATGGACGTCTCATCGTTCATGCTGCTAAATGGCTAAATTTGTTCCCAGATACGATCACAGAGCTGCAGTAAAAGACAATGGGTCATGGAAAAAAAGTCTCTCTCTCTGTATCTTTCCTCAGGTATCCTCGACCCTGGAGCTGTAGTTGCTGGTCCAGCCAACCTGCCCAGTGC
>JAUYWH010000015.1:5115001-5273634 GCA_034779795.1 Ctenopoma multispine | reverse complement strand
CACTGTAAAGTGCCCTGAGATGACCTGTGTTGTGAATTGGCGCTATATAAATAAAGTTGAATTGAATTGAATTGAAAAGAGGGGGAAAGACTTACAGAAGCTTTTGTGCTCCCAGACCAGAGCTATACTGTACATGTACATGTGATCTTAGAGCATTTGATTGTAGCAATTAGTAATTATTGTATCAAAGATTAATGTATCTAAAAAAACACCAATCAGTGAATTAATTGAACTCTAATGAGTCAGTTGATGGTTTCTAAATGATAACACAGCACGAGAAGAATCTCAATTAAACTCAAATTTGTGCTATAGAGGAATGGACCGATATATATTATTTATTCTTAAAATGTATAATTAATGCAGGTTAATGAATGAAATGGACACTGTACATTTTAAATGTTGAGCATTAAATGAGTTCTTTTGCAGTGTTTTTGCTATTTCACACTGGTCATTGCAACAGCTTTCTGGTGTGTACAATTTATTTATACAGGTAAATAAATGGAGCAGCACTGATTTGAATTGATTTTTTTTAATAAGCTTCAGGAATACTTTTACACTGTGAGTCGGCAAATGGACCATGTTGATTATGCACGTCACAGTGTGTTTGATTGATGTTAAATGATAAACTGGACCATTTCATTATCACAGCTTATTCAGGCCTCTTTTTTTGCCTGCATTTCTGCATTACCAAAGGAAGTTAGAAAATAAATTAATCATATTTTGAGTTCCCATTTGCTAGCAGGGGCAATGAAACCTACACATTTTCAGTACAACAAACAACAAAAAGGCAAATATTCAAGTCAAACACCCTCATCAGGACCATGTATCAAATTTAACTGCTATGTTAAATTTAGCAAGTTTAAGTAAACCAAGAAGGTGGCTACAGGTAAACAATTACCAGCAAACGTTTAAATACGTTGTTAGAATGGAATCAAGTACATTCACTGGTATTACAAATACTGAGCATTTTATTTTCATTTCACCTTATACTTTATAAATTTTCCACCAGACATCCAGAAGTATAGATTCCTACATGCTGATTTTACAGCGTGTGCTAAATGTTCAAGGTAAAACAGTTATATACATTTTAAGAGTTCATTTTACACAATACGCGTAGTAAAAACAAACCACCAATAAAACCAAAAGGAGAAGAAACATAATGAAAACAATATATTACAAGAAACATAAGGAAAACACTGTAACAAGTTAGACAAATGCTGGTTATTAAGGCAAAATTTTTGAGCTTATGTCTAAAAGATTTCCAGCTCACCACAGATCCTCAGAGAGGTTGCAGCAGTTGCTATATAAGCACAGAATCCCTGCTGCCACAAACTGCTGCTTTGTCCATTAGACATGCACTACAGTCCAAGGACACAATTGAATATAGGTATATGTATACTATATTATTTATTTGTTTGACCAAACATATTGTGTGGTCCAATATGTGAGTCCACTATCACAGTACACAAAGGGGCAAATACAATAATTCAGTATTAGGAGCTACTGGCACAATTCAAACCATGCTGTCCAGGGTGTTTCCCTGCCTTCTGTTCAGTGCACGCTGCTTCTGGCACCAGTCTCCTTTTGTGATCCTGACCAGAAATAAATGGGTAAAGATGATAAAACAATAGCTAAGTCAACTCAACTCCAGTGAAACCAAATAGCAGATTGTGACTTCATTATACAGCATTCTGTACATAAAATGACAACTCTGGGAATTTGTTTTAAACAAGGCAAGGTGTCAACAGTGAGGGGGCCCACAAATGGATTTTTAAATCTCACTTTTGAGGCAAAACATTCGTGGAATATGCATCTTTTCACAGGAAAGAAAATGTCAAACTAAAGTTAAACTTATATTGAATATAAACTATCTTTTTATAGACTGCAGATGTGGACACAGGGCTTTATGTCTGTTATTATTAACACCAGGATAGTGATAGCTAGCAGGCTGGGAAATGTTTACACTGATTTCCATTTGATGTTACTTTACATACATGGTTTTTCTACATGTGCTGAGTTTTTGGAAGGTGTCTGGCTTTTGTAGATAATTACAGTTCCAATATAACATTGTGGAGCTCTGGCACAGAAGAATACATTTAATCTGGTCGTGGATTCAGGGATTTTAAACTAATAACATAAATATAGAAAATCAGCAGCCACATCCTTTAAAAGTCCCCAAAGTATTTGCAAACTTCTCATAAACAGATATCTCTCATGTACAAAAATCTTCAGAACGTCTTCTGTGGCCCTCCATATTGAGCGCGGTCTAAAGCTTTGAGTGTTTTCAGTAGTACAGTGGCCTCAATAATTGTGAAAGGGATAAAGTTTGACACCGAGACTCTTTTTAGATTTGGCTGTACGTCAAAAGTCAGAGTGACTGTTGTGTTCTTCTTGCCCAGTTAATAACAGAGTCTCATACTTCCTCTGCAGAGCAGAGATGGAAGAACCCGCGTGAAAGATGGCCATCTGAGCAGCACTCCATCAATCAGGCCTTTATGGTAGACTGGCTAGATGGAAGCCACTTTGAGTAAAAGCCATATGGCAGTTTGCTTGGACTTTGCCAAATGGCATTTAAAGGACTCTGAGAGCATGAGTAAAAAGATTCCCTGGTCTGATTACACAAAATTAAACTCTTTGGGTATGACTCAAAAAGCCATATCTGGCAAACACGGGGCACTGCTCATCACCTGCTGGTCCAGAGTGCACATTTCTTTAAAAACATGTTTTCACATCATCATTATGAGATGCTGAACATAGATGCTTTGACACAAATTGCACTTTTATTAAATTAAATTAAATTATTATAAAGTAATAGAATGTGCAGAGAAGTGAAGGGGCCTGAGACACTGAAAACTAAAATGTCATCTTTTTAGTTATTTAGTTTTTGACCAACAGGCAAAACAAACCCTAAGGACACATGCTGAATAGTGTATACAGCTTTCTTGGCTTATATGAGTTTTGATTTCAGCTCAACTTTAAATTAATTTTACTTAAATTAGGAAAGTCTTTTTTTCTGATGGCAAAAAGCTTATCAGGAATGCAGACAGACAGAACAACAGGTCAGTAACTGAATGATTTGTTATATTATTATAATTTCTTGCTCTTTTTGTTTGCTAGTGTAGCTTTAATGCTGAACTGAATTATAATCATTTCTAAGTATATGTATGAGGTGATGGATGTTTGGGTTGTATCGATTTCTTAGCTAAACATTCACCATCTCTCTCTTCTTTGACTCTGAGACTCTTTTTAATGTCAATCTATATTACGTCTTTCTCTCTTCTTCGCTCTGGCTCCCACTCAGCTGATCTCCTGCTCACTTGCTCTCACTCACACACAAATACCCACACGATTTTGCTATTCTACTTCAGTAAACTCTTCAAGCGCTTCTAAACCCTCCTGTGAAACTTACCCAGTTGCTTTCTTTGTCAAACAGCGTATTCCCAATGTAATTCAGCAGCTGCTATTTAAAACAAGTTCGAACACTGTATGAAAAGAGTATCAGCATAACACCTGTCACCATTTCCAAGCACCCGACTTAAAATGGGAGGAAGTCTGGTAGAAAAACTCTTGGCAAACTGGCCTGAATTCCAATTATTTTTTCTTTAGGAGCTTAAGGGACAGATGCTGCATAACGTCTTTAATTGCAACCTTCTGCTCGTTAATTTAGAAGATATGTTTTCTAATGTAAATGAGAATTACGCTTGTTGGAGAAGAGTATGTGTGGGAACAAAAAACACCCCAGGGAATAATACGTTAAGCAGGTTGTTTATTGGATTAGATAACTGTACAATTTACCCTTACACTCACTTCCTACGGGAGTTACCTGGCACCTGTGGCTTTGTGTGTTTATTATTTAATATTACTCATTATATTAAATAAATTTGTTTAATATGACAGAACGTCTTAAATGTGCTTTTGCTCTCACAAACTGAGCTGCCACTTACATCAACTACAAAGAGAACAAATGCCTAAGCTCACTTTTATAAACCTAGAGTCACTTAATAGATTATATGTCATTTGTGAAAGTAAAGTGTTTACTAGCGGAAGCACAGAGAGGGTATAAGAGCTGTTGCATAAGATATATAGTTGAGTAGTAGTTTGTGAAAATCTGAAAATCACCCAGCTTCTGATGCCTGCCTGCATAGTGATCCTTGACAACAGCTGCACACTGTTTTTATGATGTTTTCAACCATATTTCCAATATTTTTCACCACTCACACTTCTAAAAGTAAGATATATTTTGTCACAGTAACACCATTTTATGACTCTGAATTTAGGTGTCAATTCTTCTGCTACAGTCACTGTGTGAAGTTGGTAGCGTGTTAGAGTCTTGGTTAATTGGAAATAGTCAGAACTATTGCACTGCACTGTGCCTAATGCCATATGGTCTTGGGTGTGCCTGTAGCTTCTTCTCACTAACGGACACGGTAATAATACAGAAATGTAAAAATGACATTTGAATTTTTAGTTAGCTGACATTTGAATCCAAGACAGCGCCAAGCTAGCATTGTTTCTTCCTTTAATGCTCACAATAAAAAACTACACTTAACTAGATATTGCTTTCTGTACTTGCACCACCTTTCTGGTGCAAAACATGCAGTTTCACTTCCCTTGTGGTAATATGTATTAGCAGACCTTGGTGCTGATACATGGCTGAACTGCATTAAAATCAACAAATGGCACTGGGTCTTGACTCCCGCAGCTTTTCCTCCCACCTTGCACCTCAAAGCCCATCTCCACAGAAAGAGTTCTTTTAAAGGATTCTGTCCAAGGTTACTCTGACCCTTCACTCCACAAAGGGCAAAGTCATTTTTTTCCCCCAATGACTGCGGGAACAGTGAAATTGTTTAAGGTGGTGGCTCTCACTCAAATTTTGGCAGAAAAATGACACAATTTTCCTCAGGCTATGGTGAACAATGGCTAATAATAATAGTTTAAAAATAGCAGCAGAAAAAGGTGATGTAGAGATTGGCTGGAGAAAAAAGAATAACCAATTGTGCCATGGAGCGGCTAATCTCAGTGCCTGTCATTATGCAGTGTATAAACATTTTTTTTTAAGAAACAGGACTGTATTTTCTGTAGACACTTGGGTCAAATGGGCTTTTTCATGAAATAGAAAGTGATAGAAACTTACATTTTTCAGGTTTCCTGGATAACTTTGTATGCAGTGTAGCTTGCTCGTGTCTACTTTTTTTTTATTATGTATTTGTGTGACTACATGACTGACTGAGCATGTGTGTATGTGTGTGTTTTTGTCTGTTCTAAAGCTCATCTCTTTAATGGGACCCATCCTTTGTCTATCACTGACAAGCGTGACCACTGTCCCAGTCCCCCTCGATGTAGTTTCATGCATGGTTGAAACTAATCATCATGCATGTGGACACAGTGACAGTTTCAAACGAGGAAACGGTGGAGGATATTGTAGTGGCATGAAAAGGACAGTTCGTCACTTCTTCCTATCTAAAAAAGAAATTTAAATAGCTTTGATTAGAAACACTTAGAGCTTCTTCAGAAAGTCAAACTTGTGCACTTTAAGTGTTATTTGGATTTTTTTTATTCTAGTGAATTGAATTGAGAAGTTGATTTAAAGTTAGAATTAGACAATAATTAAAACCAAAAAAGTATGATATATACTTAAAAGGTGTGATTAAAAGAGGATGTGGCAGTTATAGTTTATAATACTTGTTTGTGTTTTTTCATCTATAGAAACCTGTCCACTGTGTATGAGTCTTCATACCTGGTAGTGTCACTACTGCTCAGTCTGCAATTTGAGTTGAGAACCACAATTCAAAAATACTCCCCAGTGGAAATAACCTCACATTTTAGAAGCTGGGGTTGGTGCTCATAGTGCTGCTACCTGGCAAATGTCCAACTGCTGTTGGCAGAGCAAATACAGCCTCAGCCACTCTGAATTGATACTCTCAGCTGAAAGCCTTTCAGCTACCAGCCAGTTCCCATTCAGATAATTTACCAACCAGCTTCCAGCCAGTGTCCCTCCCTCTCCAGCTTCAAGAAGCAGGAGACCTGGCCAGGTGGCCCTCCCAGAATGAATAAACATTATTATTAAAATCATTTATTAATCTGGTTGTTGTTTATCACTAACATTAAGCTCCTGTTGTTCTTGCAGATGCTGTTTAATTCTAAACTTTCTGACTCCATTTATGGTGGGTGTATAGTGAGGGCAATCATTCAGCAGGTGCAGCGATATTACCACACTCAGCTAGCGCTAACAGTTCTGAAGATTGTAATGTAATGGGAACTAGTGATAATGTTATTGCAAGGTTAACAATCGCAACTTGATGGAATACGTCTGGCACTGTGCCATCTCTCACGCCTTCTGCAGTGGTAGTTGTGCATCTATTACCTTTCCAGCCCACAGTTTCTACTGTTTTCAGGTAAGAAATGCACTTTTGTCAGTGAATGGTATCAGCACAGTAGCCTACTCTGAAAGGTGTGTGCATTAGATGTTATCTGCTTCAACATTTAGTCAAGGGCTTTACAGACTGGAAATATTTTACGAAACGGACAAGAGACTGAATAATTACAAAACAACTTATAAGGAACATCAGTTGTGGATCAGGAAATGATTACATGAGGAGACAAAGGTGCTAAGAAAACAAAGTCATATTAGTCAGGTATAAATAAGGAAAAAGATTTTAAGGACATAAAAGCTGGGGGGGCACAATGGTCCCCACTTGCCCCACGTAGATCCACCCCTGGGAAAATATGTTGCCGTAAAAGTACCCGGATAGATACTTTTCTTCTTGCGCCAGGACTGACCCATTTAAACACTATTCATTCAGTGGCAGGGTGTCACTGTTGGTTGATCTGACACGTCTTTGTTTCCTTCTGTCTTTGTAATCTTAAAGGACTACAAAATCATCTCTCTCATCTTCAAATTTTACTTTAGGAACTTTAAAGATACAGGGGAAAACAACATTTCTTCAGTATCATACAAAGTGTGTAAAATAAAAAAAGTATAATCTGAAGTTATCACTGGATAAACTCAATTTTTTTTAAGGCATGAAATGTCAAAACTAAGTTAACATCTGACTTATATGTTGATCTTTAAATTATATTATCCCCACAACTTCCAGGAATCTAAATTTTATTTTATTGTGTATTTGTGTATGTTTATTGTGTATAATTCTAATTTTTCCTGTGTTGCATGTGGCTGGTGTGCAGTCATCATGGCTATATTAAGTGAACTGGATACCATATTCAAAGATAGCGCCACATGCACTCCGAAAAAAATATCCCTACTACGCAAAAAACACATTTTTCAGGCTTTGTTGGACTTTTTCCACATTTTGGGGCTAATACCGCATGTGCATGGAGAGTCCTCCTGGTTCTTGGCACACATTAACAGCTTGAAAATAATTCACTAAGGTGGCTTTTTATAGCTTGACTTTTAAAAGTTTAGCTGCCCTAAAAGATACAATTTTGAGAATACAAATAGTCAATTTCACCATTTCATTAGCGATGATTGTGTATGATATAAAAGGCTTTGTGAGCCAATGTTTGTCTTGTAATCAGCAGCTCTGGTCTTTATGGCAAAATTGCCTCACAATCCAGCGCTACATTTGGGAGTCGGTGAACAGGGCCACATATCTGCTCACAATTTACACCGTCTGTAAATATGACCAAAAGCATACTTTTATGCTTCAAGGCTGTGCTTTAGTATTGCTCTTGAATGCATGATGTGTAAATAGTCACAGAGTACCAGAGCTACTGCTCTGTTTACATGTTGCTCATACGTTGCCTTGTCAGTACACAAGGTCTAAGACTCTTGTTCATTTCCTGCTTTAAGTTAGTCTTTTTATTAACTGCAAATCACAAAAATTATTTTTCATAATCATAATTTATTCCTACAATTTACTACACAATAGGCACAATTGTCCAGCACTGACATTTTTGCCTGGCATGTCAGCGTATTCGCATAATTAGCACTTTGCAGGTTAGTTATTATCAAATTACAATAAATAAGAATGCTGCAAAACTTACTAATCAAACAAAAATAATTGGTTAGAAGACAGAGCCTCGCTCCACAACTTTTCCATTGCTGTTTTGTGAGTTTGTCTTCTTAGAGGGCGTTGACAGCTTCTCTCTACAACAAAAGATCTTTTTGAACATATTTGAAAGAAAAAAAAAGTTACATACTGTAGCTATAGAATAATTTTTGTTACCAGATCTGTTTGAGAAAGCTAAATGGCAGCAGGAGAAATGTCATGAAACCACTGTGACTGCCGTTTATGATGCAGTACAGTGACTGATGTGCCTTATCCTGTTGTGGAGATTATGTTTGACATAATCAGATAATTACTATGATATGGATGACTGCATATAAATGAAAACATTAATGGGATACTCTTTTCCCTAGAATCAAAACACGATAATGAATGCATTTAAACAAAGTCATTACTGATTTACCAGAAGCATCATAGTCAAAATTAATTGTTTCCTTCTCTCAAGTCTCGGAAACTAAAAGGCAAAGAGAACAGACAGATTTCAGCAAAAAAGCAAATCAGTGTTTAATATCACTATAAAACCACAAATGTGAGTTTTAATCATGTGCTTGTGTCTCCGAGTGATTACTCATTTCCATTTCTAATGTTGGCTTGATGGAGCATGTAAAAATCAGTAACATATAGCACATGCACAAACATGCACAGTTATGAGCAATAATTTGACATGATGCTGTTGCCGCATTTAGAGAACAATGTATCTTATTTAGCTAATTCAGCCATCAGTGCATACATGGTGCTAATGACAATGATTCATACAAATAGTTTATGTCTTAATGAGTACCACCCTAAGGGAAATTCAAACCCTTATTTAGCACAATAAACAGTGAAAAGGTCAGAAAAGATGATATTTATACCCTCATTTATGATTTGTTTGTTACCTCTTTGACCCATTTAATGGAATTCAGCTGCACATGAGCCCCAAACTGTGGTAATGATGATGTTTTAGAGGTGAATTATAACACCATTTATACCTGCACAATATGCAGACATCAAGAAGTTGAGTAGCGCAGTACCTTTTAGCGAGACATTTCATCCACAATTGCACAAGACAAAAAATGCGATAGTTATATTTTCCAGCTGTCTTGTTATGTTTGTTATTATTTTTTTTAAAAACCACATTCAGCAGTTATTATTTATACGTCTTTGCTATTTGTACACTTTTCCAGCTTCCTGTTAGCCTAATCTAAGAGCAGGCAGATACAGTTTGGTGTGAAATGAGTTAAGTCTGAAATGTCACTTTCGCTTTTGCGAAAGACCTCGGTTGGCCTTGCTCTTAAAGAATCATCCTGCATACATAGACCTACGAGGGGAAAGCTATATTTATTTCCTTTATGTTACCGTATTTATGTTTTTCTGCTTGCATGGTTTATAACTTCCCTCTGTCATTTAGTATTAAATATCTATTTGCTTTTCAACTCATTTCTTTGAATTCAGTCCTTTTATCTGTCATTTCTCTTCCTTTTTTCTCACACACTGTATATATGTGCACATGCTCAACAAGTACTATATGTGTTGCTATTCTTTGGTCTACTCTATATACGACTGTGGCAGCTTTAGTTCAACCAGCACCACCCATCAGCTAGTGAAAAACAGCATTCGAACTTTATACCCGCCTGAAGACGTGATCTTGTAACTGTGTGCTTGAGCTTAGTGGTTGCAGAGAAAGTAAGACTTTCATGGTTAAAAGAAAATGTTGACTTTTAGTTTGAAATGTGAAATGAACATTAAATCATTCTCTTACTGTGCAGTTCAATGATTTGTCAATACATCTATCTACCCTGACCTGCTCCTTAACGTGGACTTTGTTGGTTCTTAACAATGCTACCGAACTCCCTTCTTACCCACCATCATAATTAGTACTGCTGATACTGTCACTGGGGTGAAATGTATTTCCATTTCCCTGTAAATTGTAGCACGCTAAACAGTAATGTGCTCCTAGTGGAGACAAAAGTTGTATTCCCAGTCAATACAAGTGAAGCATAAAAGAAACAGGTCAGCACCTCTAGCATCTCTTAAATAATATTCTCAATCTAATAACTAAGGAAATGCCTATATAACAAAGTCTTCAGTATGTGGTAACACAATTTAGTGCACCACTGGGGTAAGAAACATTATTGGACATTACTAGGCTGCCTTAAGTAATTTACCTGCTCATAGAAGACACTGTAAAAACAAAATAATTTAACAATGTCTTTACTACATGAATAATTAGGTATCACGTAATTAAAGCATAATTGTTTATAGAGTAAATGTCAATGCAGATAATGATCATAAATTTGTCTTTTGTTCACCTGTCTGCACATGTTCACGTGTGTACTTATTTAAACTGTTTGTAGATACAATAAGTACAAGAGATATCATGATACTCTTCCTGCTTAGAGAGGTTCCTTACCAGGAAAAGAAATACATACAAACCCATGCCCATGCCCTAATACACATGCACACAGACCTTTGCAACCCTGTACAAACATCCTTTTCAGACCATTGCAAACAAGATATGTGAGGGCAGGCTCTGACCTGCTCTGTGTTAATCCACTCAAAGTGCACAAACACACACACACGCACATGCGCACACACACACTATCCTTTTGATTCAGAACACATTCATCCAGTCTGATGCAGCAGACTCTGTGTGTTTGCAGACAAAGAAGGTGAAGACACACAAGCCAATAAATGCCTGCGCTATATTTGTAAAGTCACCGAGCTCCCTCGCTGCTTCACTCATCAACATTGAAACGAAGCTCGCGCTGCCTTCAAAGCAAGTGTTTGTTAGTGTGTAGGTGAGCAAGCGACTAAAGATAGATAAATAGAGAGAAAATGTTTAACATGAAAATCTCCAAGTCATCCTAATTGAATATGAAAAACTACAAGTACCTAAGTGCCTCCACCATTAAGAAAAAGGCCATTTTCTAATGACAACAGCTGCTTGAGAGAGGCTTTTATATGTGTGTGTGTGTGTGTGTGTGTGTGTGTGTGTGTGTGTGTGTGTGCACTGTGGAGTTAGTGTACCACCTTGTCATCCTAATAACTTTGTGGGTAATTTCTGTACAATGTTTGGTAAATTGCATGCATAGTGCTGATAATTTGCATTTACTCTACCAGGCACAAACAAAAATCATTAATGTGGTACTAATAGTAACAAGATATTTTTATATGAGCATTGAGATTAACTTTAAGGTTTCTATACACTAAATAGTTTAATTCACCTGCCACTGCAGTATGTGCAAGTGTGTGGAAAGAAACATTTGTAAAATGTTGTTAATAAGCATTAGAGCAATATATTGGATTCCTGTTATGTTAGATGTACTGTATGTGTCATGGCTTCCACTTCTCTGCAGCCAGACTGGACAAAACATTTTTCCATGCATAAATCATCTGACAAAAAAATGCAAAAACACAAAGCCTCGTTGGGCATGGAAACTGTCACAGCTACCACCGCATCCTGCTATACCACAATCTACACCTGTGGCCAGTGGGCTTTGGTAGTTTTTATTTTGTTTTAGACTAGATCTACGTTTGACAGCAAGGGACAAATGGCTGCTCTGTGTGTGATGTATTGAATTCTGAACCAGACCAGTTGACAGTTACATCTTTCAAAAACTATCAGGCTGGTGGCTAATCTAAGCTCCTGTGTCTGCTAACTCCTTGGATGCATTACTGAATGTGCCCACTGTCCACAGGTCCTACAGCCTGAGAGGTCAGAAGCCTTGTGTGAATTGATGGTTACTGAGACACAAAATGACCAGAATTAGACCCAAAATTACTACAGACATGAAAAAGATTGCCAAAAAAAGATAAAACATAATAAAATAAATAATCTGTGTCCAGAGACACATTTTCTCATAATCCACCCATGACTAACTACAGCACTAAACAGATGTCTTTTTTAAACAAAGGCCATGCTTCAAGCAACTCCTGGAAACCTACTTAAAGCCTTCTGAACAGACCCTAATCTAATCCTGATCAAGCTGTTGAATTTGGTTTATGAAGGGTGGTGGTTCTGGACTCTGGGCATGATTTAATCTTATTTGATTGACAATGGCCTGGCAACATGAGAAATTTTGCTCCAACTACCATGTGATTACACCAGCAGATGCTTGTGTAACTTCATAGATTTTACCTCAGAGCTTTTAAATTGAAAACAAAATATTTCTACTGAAGGTCAAATGGGAATCTCTGGCAGCGGGAGGTATAATAATGTTAGACAGAACAACTCTGTTGTTGTGGGATGAACTGGGTCATGGTTTGGTTTGAACCAGACTTTGTTTTATTGTGCATTCAGCGGGAGAAATTTCAGGATGTGAGCAGGCATCGGTGGCTGACATCTCATGATATCACAAGCACAAAGGTTCAACCCTATGTGAAAGAACAGGATGTGAACTTTTGCATAAAGACGACCGCATCTTCTCTCACTGGCTAAAGACAATGCATGTCCGTAAGTGTGACTGCAAGGCAGACATTAGGAGACACCAGTTTAGGTAGATGTAATGGGATGTATGATATCTGTGTCGTGAATTGAGGCATATTGTACAGTAAGTCTGTGTGTGATAAAGAAACTTGTTTCATCTTAGGAGGATTAGATGCACAGTCTGCACAGTTTATTTCAGTTGGCCCACTTCAAAAAAAATCCTGCTATAGCTTGATAACAAGATCAACAACTTGCCTTAAACAGCTTGAACAACGTCCATACACATTTACTGTTGTCACAGGTGTTTCAAACTGCATGTAAGATGGTAACATCAGATCCTTTGGCGCCAAATGGATGGTGCTAAAAATTTCAGGTGGAGTAGTTTGATTATAACTCCAGGTACCCATACTGAAAATAAACGTGACAAATATCGTCCACTAAAATTCATAGAATTGCACCCCAGAGCCATTTCACAAAGCAAGAAGATTGCCTGTTCTAACATCTCTGAATAATGCCTTGTTCTTGTGATTACTCACATTTTCAGGAGCTGCCGCTGCCTTTAAGTGGTTTGATTATAACATACTAACACCAAGAGTTCCTTTGGACACAATTTGAGGCTTTTAGTAAAATGTCAGACAAATGTAGACATCACAGAAATGTCAGATCTTTGTTTACATAATTGACATGCATTTTTTTTTGTGTGTGTGTGTGTGTGTGAGGGCATGTACATATGAGCAAGCAATGTTTGCATGTGTTTGCCTGCAAGCCGGTGGGTCTGTTTTCGGTTTCAGTCTGTACTTCATAATATTTGTAAGTTCTTCGAAAGTGTCTCCCGCTGTGTCTTCTCCTGAGAAGGATTTGGCATCATAAAAAATATACTACTACATATGAACAAAACCTTAGGGTAACTTATGAAACATTTGCCAGCGTATTTAAAATATAGAATTTAATGTTAACAACAGTCTTCGCTCAAGGTCTACGTACTGCATTATACTGTTTAACAACACCTTTTCAACACATTTCATATCAAATGTGAAGCAGTGTTTTAGATACTTTAAACCCGTGTAAGCTACAACTGGTTTGACGTATTCAGCGCCACACAAAGTCACATCATTTCTATGTCAAGCGGCACTCCCACCTCACGGCTAGAGGGCCATGGGTTCAAACCTGCCGACTGGACAGATTTGCATGTCCCAACTTTGCTTGCTCCGATTGCCTCCAGGTGCAGTTAGGTTAACTGTTTACTCCACCTGTAATGTGGCTGTGAATGTCAGTGTGAAAGGATGTCTGTCTCTGTGTATCATCCGTGTGATTGACCTGCTTCTCGCCCAGCGACAACTTAGATCGTCTCCAGCCACCACATTACACTCAACAGGATAAGCGGTATAGATGATATTATTTCCATTACTTTTACTCCATCCATTTTGTCCTGTCGTGATCACGCTTTGCAAGTATCCAGGTAGGAAGGCAGCGGGGCTTTGTACAGACACTGACACTACAACCTTTACCGACTTGATGTACATGAGGAGGGATTCATGTTGCTTTACATTATGTGTGCACAAATGAGGCCAGTCACATACCCAGTGGTTTAGAAAATGACTCAGTGTGACCTTAGTCTCGACTGACAGTGTGTAGGTGCTGCATGCCCTATAAACTGCACAATTGGTCCAACTACTGGCAGGTAAACACAGACACACAGAGAAAGGTCATCCTATACAGCTTCTAACAAGATTAAAAATGATTCATGAGACCTCACTGATGCTTTTCACCCTCCTACAGAGAATATGTCCTTACTTCCCCAGCGGAGGAAGAAATATATATTTTTAAACTTTTCTAACACCAAACTATTACAAAGGTGAAGCAGTGGCCTGACTGCCTGACAAGTTGATCTTGAGAAGGAACTTATAGTAGAGTGTAGTCACCATGTGTAGCAGTTTTAAAATAGATGGGAGCAGCTACTGGTGTCTTTCTTCCCCCTGGTGCAGTCAATTGCCATCAAACCTCGGAGTTCAGATGAGGCAGGTCTGTGCCTGTTGGGTTGGTTTTCAGTGTTTTGTGAAAATATTGTCCTTCCTCCTATCTGCATGAGTCTATTTGTTTGTGCATGTGTATATACTGCATTTGCATCTGTATATATGAGTCCCAGGACTGTGGGCCATTTTATTATCTAAATGGGCCCAGGCAGCACTGGACTGGAACCAATCACATCAACCTGCTATGATAGCAATCCTGGGGGACAGCATCAACTAAATTCCTTCAGTTTTCCATCTCAAATCTCACTTTGCTTTACTTTATATATCCATCGCTCAGCCGAATATAACCCTTTAAGATAACACTACTTATCAAATTGTCAAACAAAACAACACCCCACACAGTAATACATGTTGTATTATAATACAGAGTAATCACAACAAAATTTTTATTTTGCCTCTGCATCCACATACAGCCAAGACAATAGGCTACACCTTACTGTCACCTCTCGAAAAATAAAAAGAATAATAAGAAAGATCTATCTCTTTAATTGTCAAAATCTTTTTAATGTGAAGTTACATTGTTGAGGCAGTAATTTGTTCCATTTGTTATTTCTTTGATATTAAAGTTAACTTAAACACAACACATTGACAATTTGTGAATATACAAACATCTAACTGCAATTTCTACATACAGTATGTAAAAAAAAAATATCTGCTAGCTTTTTAGTGGAAGTGTAGTTAGGAGCATTGGTGCTAAATCTTTACAATCACAGCATAACTCCTTTGTATTATGCTAATAAAATGTAACCACAACCTGCTAGCTGGCACTATATGCATCTAGATTTTTTTTCCAAAACTTTCAAGCTATCTTCAGTTTTCTTCAAACAAAAATGAAATTATCATAATTTATCCTGATGGAGACATGAATGTATATACCATGTTATATGACTATCAGCGTGTGGTGGTGCTGAGGTTTACATAATGCATTACAAGTCTGACCAGTTCTTGATGCTATATGAATAGCTATGACATCACAAAAATACTCATTATTTTGGGATCTTGAATGTTTGTACCAGATTTCATGGCTGTGCATCCAATAGTTAGTCAGTTAGTCAAATATTTCGCTCTGGAACAAATTCATAAAGCTGTAGTGCTAGTTTGGCTCAATAAAATGTCAGTTTTCAGCCCTTCCTCAAAGCCCAAAAACTAAATTATCCCACTCAAAATCTGTGCACAGCCTTTGTTTATTACTAATTATTTATAATTAAAAAAGTAGTGCAAATATGAAATACAGCAGCCTTATTACTCATTCTAATTTTAAAGTGGTTGGAAGGCACCAGAAGTATGAAAGCTCATTTCTAATCTCAGTAAACACCTGCAAAGCTGCTACTTAGCTTGAAGGGAGTTCCACATTATTCTGTATTAGTAGTGCTGTTGTGACCGTGGTTTTGTCTCCAGATATGATAAGCTGAATCACTGAAGGAAGCGATTCATGAATCGTAATTTGTTTGCTTTACCTCCCTGCATCGATTAAGCATGGAAACTGCACCAGGCACTTGTGCTGCTAAATGTTTTATACAGCATGAATTAAGAATGTGAGGATCCTCAAGCAAACACAAAAAGAAGGCAGGAAGTGGGACAAAAGCACAATTGAACACTTGTGGGCATGTGAGGACACTGGAGGCAGGATATTCACAAACACACACACACCCACACACACACACACACACACACACACACACATAGATACAGTACTTAGCAGAAGTCAACTCATGCATATCAGTAAAGCTGATGATCTTAAAGTGTAATCCATCCCAAACAGCAGCTTTGCTCATGTCTTCAAACCATTTAAAAAGCATGTGGTTTTCTTAAATTTATGCTGGAATCAAAATCCATTTAACCGTGTTTTGAAGCTCCTTAATTCAAATCAATAACCAAAAAAAACAACAACAAAAAAAAAAGCTGGCAAAATCTCCTAAGGCTACTCAAGAGGGATAGAGACAAAAAAAGAAATAAATTTATCTAAGGAAATGTTTGTATCAGAGGCATTTCTGTTTTGTCTTATTCAATTAAACTAAAGTGGTAGAAATTATCCCCATTTTTCACCCGTTCAATCATCATGTTTTGTTTTCCCCTAACTACAAATTGAAAGCTTTTTATAGCAGTTACAATAAATAACACTTATTATTTTTTTAATTAGTAACTTAGGAATAGCAGCTTTTCAAAAGCACATTTGGACCCACACTGCTCACCGAAGTAGTCAAAATGATGACCTAGCCTGTAGTGGTCTTTTCATGTCACATCAGGTTGGGCATCGGCCCTACACCCCTCTTCATTTGTAGACGATTGAACCACCACTGGGCCAAGGAGAGACAATATACCTGATTTAAATGAATGCTGAGAGAGATGGAGTATTGAGCTCTCTAGGAAAGTGGGTTTTCTTTGAATTCAGTCAGGGAAATGAGTTTTGGCTGTAATGGCTTCATTAAGGATTTTGCCAGCAGCCTGCAAGCTGGCATGGCTGCTGAAATTGTCCTTCTTTCACTGAATCCCAGATAGTTGCTTTTCACTGGGAGAAGAGGCGAACACACTTGTTCGAGTTTGAGAGGACAGCCAGGTGGAGTGCGCTGGTCTGGGGAAGTGCAGAGGGAAACACACAAAAGGCATACAGGAAATTAGCAGCATAATTGAACTAAAGTGGAGTACTAGATGAAAAAGTTGTTTGGAAAAAGTTCTGCACTTCTTAAACTCAGATGGGTGAAAAATCGAAGAAGAAACAACAGCTTTAAATCCCAGGCAACGATGTTTAAAATGAAGAAATTGGTTCATACTAATGCAGTTGCTGCTGTTTGAATTAGTTTGCAAGGGTGAGATGACTTTGTGGGAAATTTTTACAATGAGTTTAAGTTTGATGTCTGAAATCCCTCCACTGACAAATTAGCATGTAAGTTGTCTTAACAGCAGTAACTGCTGAACATACAGAACACCGATAGTCCAAAACTGAAGATGCAGTTGTAGCTAAATAGTTTTGTCCACTTCGATTTATTCTCCTCTGACATAAACTGCTCCACAAAAGAGGAGTAGTTTGGAGATGGTTATGGGACTGGCAGTAGCTGTGACATCTTGCTATCTCTAGCCTTTCCGATAAAAGGTTTATGTCACTGTCACTTTGCTGTGACCAGATCTTTAAGTAAGTGCTGAGAGTCTCTAGTATCAATGTGAGAGTGACGGACACGTCTTCTAACTTTTATGTTTGTGGTATGTTTTCAGCTGCCATGACATTGGTACTTGTTTATTTGTGTCACGTTGTTCATGCTGTGCTTGATGTGTAACAACCAATAGTCTCACAGTATGACATAGCAACATAACCACGTTGCTGGAGTATCGTGCAGTTATAATTGAAAAGATATTTTGCCCCTAATCACAGTGTCAAAACTGAAGTAGTTTTCAGATCTGACACCACCAAGTTGGAAGTAAAGTCAGAAAGAAGAATTTGTCATGTCAAATGTCAACATTTTGAGTCATGATTACTTCTTTGCTTTACTTTGACTCTTTTTGGCCATGTGAAATGGCAGATGCTGTTATTTTTCTTTGCAAGACAGTTGCATATACAAAACAAACATACAGTAGCACACAAACTGCCTGAACTTTGTTTTTTACAGTAGTTTGATTTGGTGCGTACTTCCAGGCATCTCTGCAAAGGGCAGGCAGAGTGAACATAGTGACATTTCAGGCATCCTTGCAGTCATTCATTCATCCACATCTCTCTCCCTCAGACTCCCTCGGTAAACCAATACTGATCCCGAGCAGCAGAGTGGCTGACTGAGTGCCTGTCTGGTAGACATGCTGACTGTTCCCAGTGGTGGATTAATGTGGTTACTATTGAATCCCTGGGTTAGGAATTGATCTCCCTGTCCGTTGCATGAATGCATAAGGGGATGTGGGAGAGAGTTTGTGTATATGGTTTATTGTGTCTGCATGTATGTACTGCATTTACTGTGTATGTATACTGTAAATACTGTATACTGTATTTGTCAGTACAGTGTGTGCATGGGTGTATTTCTTGAATTTGTCATGACCTTTAAACTGTGCTTGTTTGCACACTGACAATGCATTTGTAGTACAGTGATTTCACAGCTTCTTCCAGTTTCCTTTTTGAAATACGCTTATGCTGCTCTTTGTTTTTTCATCTGCTTCAGTGTGTGTGGTCCAAATCTTCCCCTTGATTCTTGTTAATTGTATCTGTGGGGCATGTCTTTTCCTGATCACCTGTCTCCATTTAGACGATGGATGGAGGGCTGATTCTATGATAGGTTTCTTCATTGCCCAATAGAGCTCTATTAAATCTAGACTAATTTCATTTTCCTTGGTGATTTGGCCACATGTCTCCAACACACAGGTCTCAATGAGCTCTAGATTGAATTGGATCAAGGCATATCAGTTTCTGAAGAGATCAGACTTACTTTTAGTTCCATTGCAGTGTGTGTGTGTGTTTGATTGGATTGTTGCAAAAGTATGTGTGTGTTGCGAGGGCCCAAAATACTTGCCACTTGCCTTTTTTCCTGAGAGGCTACAAAAACACAGTCGAAATCAGAAAACACATAAATGTCCATCCATAAACAATCTAAAAAGGAAAGAATGATGAAATGCTGCCAGGAAAGGAAAGGGGAAAAAATGCAATAAGTGTGGTAGCTGTGTATAGCTGACCCAACATTTTCAAAAAATCCATGCATTATGTGTTCCTCTGTTCTTTTTGATTTGTACCATCTGCTGTACTTGCACAGTCATCTCAGAATGACTGTATTAAGATTTTATGCTTTGTCGTATCAGGTGTTAAGGGAAAATGGATAACTCTGTGGATGCATTTAAAATTTAGATTCCAGATGAAACCAGTCTAAATCCGTTGGGCCATTTGAAAGATTAAAAACCTAGTCACTGTAGCATTTCTTTTCATTCATTGTTAAAGAAAGGGGTTCATTATTTTATTTCAGCGCTTTGCTATTGTGGCTCTCAAGATCTGATTCATATTAAAGCCTATTATGGGTAATTAGCAATGTTGAGGAAAATACCAACTTTAGCATAAACTAGCATAAATAACTGAGCAACTAAGTCTCCTAAAACATACTGTTAAAATAGTTAACATAGTATGTTGACATCGTTCAAGTTAAAGTTAAGTTAAACTTAAAACATGCCAATAAAAGTTTCCAAGGAAATAAACTGTATTTACTTCTGCTATCCAAATACTGAGTGCAGTTTATGTATTATGGTGGTGTTTAGGCACTTACACCACTTGGTTGAGGTTGGGGAAAGGATGTAGTCTAACAATCATTTCACACACAAGGTAGTAACTTTTAAACAAAACCAGTCTTTACCTAATTTTAACCAAAGTGCTTTTCCTGCCTAAACTTAACCGTGCACAGGACTGGTGTGTAGTGCGACACCAATCATGCAGAAAATCTGAATTTATTCTCTTCAAACTAACATACTAACACACGTGTGTTATTATTAGTATTTACTGTAAGTTATGTATACATAGACACACCAAGGACATGGATCACACACGCACTGCTTACTATACACATACACACAAAGTGATCTCACGCAACAATTTTGGTAAAGATTTCCAGCCTTCTCCTCTGCCTCCCACTGACTACTTATCACCTCTGGTCTCTAAATCAGTTGCTTCTGGTTGCTTCCTCCCAGTCTGCTCCCTCAGTGTCACCATGGGTGGGTCCCTTTGACTAAGACCATGCAATAACATGCAGCTGCTGGTGATTGATTGATTGTCCCATTACTCTGTGGCTTCCCTGCTGTTTGCCTGTGGTCCGCCATACTGTGTTAGAGTGGATTGTGGAGTGTTTGTGTGTATGTAAGCACTTCTGTATTCCAATACTTATGAGGTGCAGATGTCTTCATGGGCATAGCAGTGTACATTAAAACGGACGTTAGGATAGCTTTAAAGTTAAAAGTTGCATTACCTATTTTTTGTTGGGCAGCACATTGCATATGCTGCAATAATGGAGAAACATTTACATCTACTGTATATGCTGCTGTGATTCTTGCTACTTATGAAATCTTACTGTAATATTTTTTGCTGTAAACAGCTAACTGCTAACCTAAACTTTTTAATAAAAACAGCTGCCAGCTGTCGTGAAAACATGACAATGTGAGGGCCAAAAAATCAACAAAGACCTGAGAGTCTTAAAAGCTTCATGTAGAAATGAGATGAGCTGCAGTTCAAGAGGTAATTCTTTGTGGGTCCATGTACACTGATAACAAAGTCTACAGGATAATAGAAACTAATCATTCACTTTAAAGGGGGATTTGCCAACACTAACGCACAGCTTGTGGTCCATTAAGTTCATAAACACTTTGGCAGAATTCACATCAACAAAGATATTACATTCTGCCTGATTGTGGCCACATGTGCACTACCATAATATTATGAATATAGTAGGCTTAATATGCAATCATTAGTATGTTAAATGGTGTGTAATTACATTACTGGACATTTACAAGCATAGACTAACTGTTTACTGTAACACATACTTCTTGCAGCTTGTGTTTGAAGATGGTTTTAAGCTACAGTTTTCTAAAGACTGCACGCATCCCGTCTCTTTGATTTTTCACCAAAGCAGCCCACACTCATAGGATGTTCTCCTACACCCATCCACCTCTACAGCTACTTGTACCAAGTCCTCCCACCAGCTTGTGTTCTGCAACAATTCACATTCCCAAATTTATTTTAGACACTTACTGAAAAGCTCTAACAGGCATCCCCAACAATGCTGTTTGAGGCTGATAAACACCTGTTACTTTTCAACAATACTGTATATGCCACTGTGTCCATCTGCAACACTGAACAAAGAACCTACAGGCAGAATTGGCTCTACCCATTTTTGTGACCTAGGCAAGATTACAGTTTGGCACCGGTGCACAGGTGCACCGTGCACCCAGTGAATACTTTGTAGTTGTATTTGGGAATCAGAACCAGAATGTGCATACAAGACAACATAAAACTCTAATGTGGCACTAAAATCTTATTCAAAGTATCTGATAGCCTCAAGAGGTCTCAGTCCATAAAGTCAATTTATGTACTACTAGCTACGTGGCCTGGTAGCTCAATGGGTTAAGCGTCAGGCTGAGATGCAGAAGATCCCGAATCCCAGCCTGACTCCTAGCCCATCCTCCACCAGGTGTGTCCCTGAGCCAGACACTCAGCGCTAGCTCCCTGTAAGTCGCTTTGGATAAAAGCGTCTGCCAAGCAAAGTAAAGTAAAGTAAAGTAAAGTGCTACTATTCAGTACAAGCGAAACACGTAGCTGCAGTAAACAGAGACTTGATGTGTTCAACATGACAAAAGTATTATCTGGTTGTGATCAGTGTTGCCAGATCTCACAATAGACATAGAAACTTTGAATAACTGTTCACCATCAGGTCTGTTCATCTGCTGTATTAAATCTGCATGGTGAGCTCATATTTCACAGTTCAGCAAAATCGGCAGAATGTCTTTTAAGTGGGATCCAGACTTTCAATGCGCTCTCTTTCTTTCTCATTTAAAGGATTTAAGGACCTTATCGCATTTCGCTTTTTTTGTTGAGAGATGGGAGATAAACATGAGGGGCAAAGCAAGCCCAAATAAGTAACTACACTTTAGAAAACAATCTCAAAAACCTGCGACTGACGATATTTGCAAGTGATCTTCTTTGAGGACTTGCAGTTGAGCCCCTATGCCAAGAGCCTTCAGGTTCTGCACACCTGTAGGCCAGCCCACCCTACACACCTATTTTTCAAACAGAAGGCTGACATGCACGTGCACCTAAAGCTACAGCTCCTCCCACTTTCCCACAAAGGAACCAATCACTAACCGTCTTTATCAATCCAGTTAGCAACACCTGGAGAGCTCGACCTCCAGTGCCTGCCACTGATACAAACATCCAGCTGTGTTTGGATTTCAGTACATTTGGTTCCTCCCTGTGGCTCGGTGTAGTTTGTTGTGCTCTGTCATTTTGTATGACGCTGGTTAGTAAATCTCCAGAGGCACCGCCTTTAACCACAACGTAAACCTGCTGTTGAACCTTTCCTAACACAACAAAATCTGTTTAGTATGCCTCAAGAAAGCTTGTTAATGAAAATTAAACTGTTTGCAACACCCACCTCGCTGCTGTAGAGTGAAGCAGCAGAACGTGCAGATGAGGTTCCTAATATCCAGTCTGATTTGTAGTTGTAATCACAAAATTATCGAGTCACAGTCATAAACCTGGTCCAGTGGAACCATGAAACAATATCACATATAACAAACTGCTGCATAAAAAACAGCCAAATTCCAGCAGTATTATACTATTTTCCATTGAAACGTAACTATACTGCTGAAAACAATGCATTCTGGGAAATATTTATGAGCAGATCCCATAAATACTACTACTATGTATTGTAAGTAGCATTGCATTCTGGGAGTGATGTTAGAATAAACAGGCTGCATAAAAACGAAACGCTACTGTATTTCTCTAGATGACTGCAGAACAAGACAAGGAGTCGTCT
The DNA here is from genome assembly GCA_034779795.1 of Ctenopoma multispine. Taxonomy (NCBI): domain Eukaryota; kingdom Metazoa; phylum Chordata; class Actinopteri; order Anabantiformes; family Anabantidae; genus Ctenopoma; species Ctenopoma multispine. The sequence continues at coordinate 5,250,686 of JAUYWH010000015.1, read as the reverse complement.
CTGGACTTTTTTTATTAAGCATTATCCATCTGAATCCTGTACTGTAGGAGGAGATCGTAACCGTAAGTTGAATTATTTTTTATCTGTCTGTTGATGTTTGCTTAGTAACATCATGTTAGTTACTCAACAAAGTGCAACTGATCAGTTAAGTTAGTGAGTTACTGAGTGAGTTTAATAGACTAGCTTGCAGCACACACATGGTGCTCTTGCTATGCAATAACTGGCCAGTAAGTTCCAGCACATTTATTTTTTTTATTATTGCTTGGTAAGTCTAAGGCTGATTAAAATAAGTTAGTTGTTGGAGAACTGAAACACTGACACTGACACTGACTGATCACATAATCACGATAGACTACAAGCTAAACTTTGACATAAATAACATTTTATGTTAGCAGTAAGTTGAATACTATAATTCAATAAAGCTTATTTGCTTTTTATGCTTTTGTGATTGAAAACAAAGTGGCACATGTCACCAACTGTTTTTGCAGAGCTGGGTCTCAGGTCGGATCCTTTCAACCCTGTCTCCTGATAATTATGTACCTATGCAATTAAACTGCAGCAGCAATAACAGTTTCTTAGTGCGTATAATCAAATTGTCATTATGCAGTGATGCAACATTTTTTTAATGAATGGAGCACTACATTTATTAAGGGAAAGTGAGGTACAAGGAGGTGGTTGGGGTGGATGGAGGGCGTATGATATGTAGGACCAACAAACTGCCTTTCCCTGATATTCACAGATTGCTGTGACTGCCTAAAGCCAACTATTAAAAATTCAAATCTGGATGTTGTACTGCAGGATCAGATATTTTACCGAAAAGTAAACCTGATGCTGTAGATTAGTGTCAGTTGGCCGACAACTGGATATTTTGGCGGACAAAATCTATTGCCTGTGTTTGTGTGGGCTTTTATATGTGTGTGCTCATCAGGGGATATGTGTGCGTACCTGACAGGATACCTGTGTACTATTTCTATGCCTATCAGACTGTGGATGGCTTCTGGGTGTGAAGAGAGACTAAATTGAGACGTCGTTTGAGCTCTCTATATGTTACTCCATGGCCCAATACGTTACAGGTTATGCCATGTCTTGATTCAAATCAAGGACTATTGCCCAAAGTGATGAAGTTACAGGTACTTATTGCCATGAGTTTTCAGATTCTGGTTATTTCTCATGACTGCTGTCAGTAATTGAGCAGATGCTAATGCACCATGGACAAAACAAATGTCTAATGAGAACCTTGATAAATTTAGCAAGTTTCCACTTACACAAATATATAAAATTCCTCAAAAGTCAAACATTTGCAAAACAGCTGCAATACAATTTTTATTTACACAAAAGGTGAGGAGAGCAGTTGTATGGGGGGCAGAGTAGAAAAAATATGGACCTGGATTTTATTACCTTCTTTTTTGGGTGAAATGATAGGTCTTAGTGGTAATAATAGTAAAGAGCTACTATATTAAAGTTGTGGGGGGTTGAGGAAAAAACTGTAGTTGACTCATATAAAGGTTGAGACTGTGACTGCTGAATAGAGTGAAAACTGTAGCTTAATGATTATGTCCAGGACAGTTATGGTATTAAAATATAGACTTTTTTCTTCCTGCTGTGGGTTCCTGGCTCAGGAAAGGCTTTACAGACTAAGCTCCTCAAGTATTTGGACATTAATGCACTTTCTTATTATTTTGGATATGAAATTTCAGTGTTGCTGCTGATTACTAGGTTTGATTTCAAGATATTTTTACATACACACTGGTTGAAAAACAGAGCTAGAGTTTTTTCATGTCACCCCCTTCAACATATTCAGCATACTAGAATTTCAAAAAGTTATTAGGTCTCCGTTTGTTCTTGTCAGAAATCCTTCATGTGTAATTACTTATGGGAGAAGATACAGAATTGCAGAGGCACAGCTTGTTGCTGATTTGAAAAAGTTAGGTGGCTACAGAAAAAGATGGATACATGGAGACAAATTAGAGAGGGAGCAGTGAAGGGCAGAAAAAGATAGACAGGCAAAAAGAGAAACACCTGACAGACCCAGGCCTTCTTTCCATTTTGCCAGTTTGAAGCTTTACACCTCGGCAATATATGCCCCTCAAACAGCCCCTCCGTCAGCTTCAAGACTGTCCCTCTTCACACCTAGAAGCTGTCTGATAGGCATACACAAAGCCAAACCAACACACAAATACACAGCCACAAAATAAGGTACACTGGTATCCTGTCAGCTATACGCACACATCTCCTGATGAGCGCACACACATAAAATCCCACACAAACACACTCATAAGGGCAAGTAGGTGAAAGAAGAATCCTATTAGCTGTCCACCTACAGCCTGACAAAGTCCGGACACACACACACACACACACCTAACTGCTGGCTTACCACTTTAACTGTGCTAACCTACTGAATCTTGCATTTGTTGGTGAAATGTGGAAGATGTGTTTTCATCTCAAGTTCTGTAAACATAGAAGTGAGATTAAGCAAGTGACAGTGTGGCATTACAGACCGTCAAGACAATATTCCTCTTGGAATCAGTATTGCATTGCATCAACTACTGTAGCAGCGAAGGAATGAAGGAAAGAAAAATAGCGGTACGTCATTTAGGTGTGTACCGATTGAACTAACAATGTTGTACCTAGCTGCAAATTTGTCTGCATCATGAAATATTTAGCTCATTAAACGAATGACTACGCTAACAAATCAATCACATTTTTTGCTTTTTGAATAAAAGTTGGCCTCATTCTGTGCTATGCAGGAAACAATAAGATGCAGCATGAATGAACTGTCTGCAGAATGAAACGTCTTCGACTGAAATTAATTATCTGAAATTATTAGTTATCTCTCTGGCATCAAATGCTTTTCAGCTGTCATCTAAATAAAACAATGAGTGAGCAGGAACAGTGAGAATGTGCTTTTTGTGACTGTGCTAGATTAAGCCCACTATGATGCTTTTGGCATCTCAAAAATAAATAAAGAACACCATGCCTAATCGATAACAATATGTTTCACAGTTCAGCCCACTGCATGACGCAGAAGGTGTTATTTATGCAATCATCTCCTCTCATGCACTTACTGAGTTTGTATATTATCCCAGCCAGATCAAATTTAAATCTGGATTCAAATACTGAAATGATACAAACGTGAAATTATTTTTAACAAATTCTGAAAGCAAGAATTGACTGTGCTATTCGCTGGACAGCTTTGACATCTAGTAGATGATGCAGCCTGTGAAAACAAAGATACTGACTAATTAGGACAATAATCTATTCAGGGAGAAAAGTTAAAAGAAAATAATAAAATTACAAACACAGAGCAGAGTTACACATACATACAGTAAGTGGAGTGAAACAAAGAGTGTCACAAGCTATTGTGCTGGCTCGGCAGTGAGTTGAAAGCAGACACTGACCCAGGAAGCCCTGCTTAATAGTTACTAAATCCTAAATATTAAAGATGATATGTACCAGATGTTTTATTTATATTTAGTAATAGGCTCAACGTCAATGAGGTCAATAACATAACTTCAGAGAGACAAGAAGTTGCAGATTTCTTTTCGTCCAGAAACAGAGATATGGAATTACTGTAATATAGAATTAAACTGTAAATTAGTTGGCAAGGGGCATAATGCATATCAGAGTTAGATGACAGAATGGCAATGAGCAAAATTTTAATTCACAACTTTATACGAACGCGAAGTTCGATTTAGCTCGATGGAAGCAAACAGAGTGTGCTGGCATTGCAGAGACAAACAGTAACATCAGACTGTTCCCACACTATAATTAGTGCATTTAACAATCAACTTCTGAATCTCTGAAACGTTGAGCTATTATGCACATATCCTCCCAACCACAGTCATAAAGTCCTTATAGTTATAGCAAGATTGTGAATTCTGGAAGGGAACACAACATGAATGTCAATAATCCATGCATGACCATCATTAAAAGCATCTCCAGCAAACTTCACAGCTCCTTTAAGATTATCTCACATGCTATGAAAACTCCTTATAGCAGCCATTAGTCATTGCAGTAATATGAGACAGAAAGTAAACAGTGGGGGTGTACAGCTTCGTTACTCTCTGTTATTCTTTCTGCTATTCACCTAATCTATTGTCATTTCTTTGAAACCCTCTCTTGCACAAGTATTGACTTTGTGTGTCCTTCTTGCTTTAACTGCAATCTTCATACACTTTTTTTTGTCTTTTCACTGTCACTCATTCATTCCCTCCGTCTCACATTATCTCTGTTTGCTAGTCTGTGGTGGAAAGAAAGAGCAGCCATGGGTAATTTGAGAGAAAACATCACCTCTGTTCTATAGATTGATAAGCCGAAACATTGCTATTCACCGACTCAACTTCCTCTAATTATTTCTGACCTAGATGTAGAAATGCTGCTTACTTGTGTCTGTGTGTGTGTTTTGTGTATATATCTCTGTTGCATTGTTTACAATTGGGCATTATTCATCAGAATGGGACTCTGTCTCCAGAGCACACTGGCTAGCTTTGAGCCTGGGCAGTGAAACCCATTTGGGGTTATTATGGACTGAGCAAGAAAGGTACTGTGAATGGTGGAGTAGATTATGGAGCGATTCCCCTGTGCTCCCCTCCACCTCTTCACAGCACACAGAAAATACACACAGAGAGCTCTGTGGCATTGCTTGTCCCCTGGATCAAACCACATTTCTATTTAGTCATCTGGGAGCATGCCAATTTATGCTGCACTCCACAGTATGGCTGCGTGGACTGTTTTGCCATAAATTTACATTTGTTTGGCTGTCAACCAATTTTTTGTATAATATAAGAACAGATTAGAACTCTGCAAGGTGAGATCTTATTGCTCTCCAATAGGAAATCACAAGGAAATGCCCCTTCAGGCTTTCTTGCACTTATGTACACATAAACAAGATATACCCACCAAAACACCAATTCCTCCTGCGTGATTTCATCCTTTGAGTTTACTGTATATTGCTATTCTAGCCGACTGAGATTGTTAGATAGCACAGACACATATCCCATATCCCTGGATCTCTTTTGGGGTTATTTTTTATTTAGCCTTCTAGTGGCTGGTCTCGCATGGCTGCACGAGCCTCTTGCTCAACGCTGTGCCGAGAATCCATAAAGCCGCCCTGAGGATTCAGGTCTGTCAATTTGTGTGTTTTTTTTCTGAGAATACTGATTCCTGCCCTTCATGCTTCTCCTCTATTCCTCAGTCAGGGGTTAAGGAGAAAGAGATAAAAAGACAGAGGCAGACAGTAGAATGTGCAAAAGACTAGGCTGAGCCAAGGAAACTGGAGTGTACGAGTTGTAAAGAGGCTGGCAGTTTGGAAGAGAGGCTGGTTTACAATACAGTCTGGCCAAGACAGGGGGCCAAGGGTTTGAAAATAAAAAAGAGTGTGAAGGGGGAAGGAGCACAGACTGAAGTGAAGATATTAACATTCTGGATGGGACAGCAAGAAGCAACAGAATGGAAACAGACTGAAGGGAATCTATGGTGTGGAGGGAAAAGCTGAGAGAGTACTGAAACAGCACAGAACAGAAAGGGAGTGAAGGAATGACTGAGCACAGTGGGCCGGGATGTTAAAAAGTTCGCTCAGATCGGACTCGGGGCAAACGAGAGAGAAGTAAAAGGCTAGAGCAAGGTATGACTGGAGGAAAGGGTCAGGGAGATTAGACTGCTGCCTGCCTGTCTGGGATTGATCTAATACACAACAAGGTGGCTGTTCCTGATCAAAAGTGGCAGATTGTCAAACAGCCCAAAGCATGATAGGAAAATGAAACCGAAAAGCACTTCATCGACTTCACATGTAAATCTTTGGCCTTTTATTTGTTGATGATCTCACTTCTTAACCTATTTAGAAATCAATTGTATTTTTTAAGAAGGGATTTGTTTTCACTGAGACATAGTCTTATTACAGCTGAACAATAACTGTCAGTTAATCTTCCGTAAGGAGGCACAGCTTCCCTGCTATAAATGACTCTTTTACAGGCTTTGGACTGAGTCAGGCGCATTTCAACCAATGGAAAATTTGCACACAATGGCTTTGATTACAGTGCTGCTTCATGCTCACCTTATGTTCCCAGACCTCTTTTTCCAAATATCTCATAGCGTTTCTTCCAAAAAAACTCATATGGGATAATTTCAGATTCCCAGAGAAATACATTCATTACCATGCAAATTAGTTTGGAAGTCGTAGACTTAAAGCATTCCCCATACTTCATTTCAGAGTCTGTAAATGCAATTAATGGGACCTCGTTCACAAGAAGGAGAGTTGCCTGCAGATAATTGTGATTGTCGGGATCCTATTAAAAGGTTTCTCCCCCCAGTAAAACATAGCACAGAGAGGAATGGGAAGTCATCGCACCACTGCGACTTAGGTAACATAATGGGATAATAAAACCTCTTTCATCAGCGTTGAATAGAGCAATATTGGCAACAAAAAGGATATCCGTCATGATTTCCCACTGAATTTTCATTCTTAAACAAGCTATGCAAATAGATGCAAATGTAAGTGCAGTATGGTTGTTTTTTCTGCTAAATTCGGCTTGCCCTTAGTGCTGTAAAATAAGCTAGGTAGCAATGCCGAATATTAAGGAGGAAGCCACCGGTTCATCACTATAGTGACAATGATCCAGCATGATAGAGGTCAGAGGCAGGTGACAGAAACATAGCCCAGAGCAAATACAGACTGAGTCACTGGACACATGTTGTCGGCAAATCTTTTCCATGGAAGACAAATAGAACACCAGCTGCGTAGCTAACAACTAAAGTTAATTTCTGAATGAAAAAATGTCATGTTATGTTACAATTGTTAATGATGATCAAAAATAAGGTTTTTGAGTTGGTTATCTCATTGAATCTATACATTAACAGACTTAAAAAGGCCTGAACATTTAAGAATTATGCATGTAAAACAAGGAACAAATCTAAAGACTTACATTAATATTATCAACAGCATCGGCTTCAATAGTGTTTAAAATACTGTAATTAGAAGGGTAACCTTGTAGCAACCTTTGAATAATGTGGTCAGCACTCCAGAAAAGTAATGCTGTTTCTTTCCAATCTACTAACACTGAATTATTGTAGAGTTAGATAAGGATTGATAACACTTTCATATCTGTTTGTTAAACATGGAGTGTGGTAGATTGGTGAAATTAGTGGATTTTGCAGAACCTGGCTGGGTTTCCCTATGTTCAAGCTAACAGTCTCCTTGCTGTAGGTAATGGACAGATAGTGTGTGAGGCAGTATTAGTATTCTTATCAAATTATCTGTTAAGAAGTGAATTCGGTATATTTTCCAAAATTTCTTTTCCACTATTCCATTAGCAAAATGTCGGCATTAGCATTGGCAGTGGCATTGGTTCGGGTAGGATGCTGTTGGGATGTTGGGACTGTTATATCAGAGTTGAGATAATTTCTTTGTTTTGGGTGTCCACCAGACATGAGTTTAACAAGAAAAAATAGTCGACATTCTGAAAACTTGTCTGTAGTTTTAGAGATGTAGTTATATCAGTTATAAATGTAGCTTATGTACATGTACTCTCCCTTTGTATGTCCCAGTTGTGTACTTTTTGTTCCATGTGTTTTCTTGTATTCCCCCACAAGGTTTTCAGTTCACCTTTCACCATAGTTTTGCATCTATTAAGTCCTGAAAATACGCTTCACTTGTGGTAATTCACTGCAAATGAAATAGGAAAATGAAACACACAAGGCACAGTCAGGCAATTATTATACTAACTTTTTCACTCCAGACACAGGTTGATAGCAAAAAAACACTACGAAGGCAGAGAGAACATAACGTCTTTGATAGATTTAATTGATTTTAGCTCAATTTTTATTATTTAGGTGAATTTGTAACAAACGTATCCTTTTCTTCCATGTTGCTGGTGTTATGCATTTCTCTTCTCTATTTAGTTTTTCTGCTAGCTTTGGGCAAAACGCCAAAGCAGGAGGCAACACAAGCAAAGGCACCTGTTACCCATTTGTAAATGACAGCAAAAAGATCTGTGTGGGGAACAGGTGGGTCACTTTGTTCCCACCGTGTTGTTTACCTGGGATCAACATTCACCCCTGCTGCTGCAAGGCATATTATCCCTTAGCTCTGTTTATATTAGTCAAATGGTTGTGCTGAAATGTTAATTTGCCGCAAGAAGAGAACACAGGCAGTGAGGAGTTCACCTGCTCCGGTACTCTGGTCAGGTCATTTCATCTGATGCTAGCCAGGGCAGCGATAAAGAGTCAAGACATTTATCTCATGTGAGTAATCACTATCAACAACAGGTTCTGTAAAGTTATAATTAGTGTCATTTTTACACAAAAGCAGGATATTGAAAAGTACCAATATGGCATTGCCCTCATAAACTGCCTGAATGCATCAGACAGTAACATGGAGATAAACAACACCAGGCTACTTTCAATACATACAGAATAAGTAGAGTAGCCTGATGTGAAATACTGGATTGTAATGGGAGAGTTCATCAGTGATTCAATATGTTTTCTCATCTGATATGCCAACGTAAAAATAGATTAGGTAATTTCATGTATATGTAGGTAGCATATTGACATTCACCATAACATGGGAGACTGGATTCTAAAACCTTTATGTCACACTAACGTTTTCTTCATTCAAAGCCAAAATGACAGGATATTGCTGCTGCTAAAGGGCAAAAATGAGACATGTTACTATCATGACTTAGTTTCAACACAACAATTAACTGAGTGATTCAATGAAGCTGCTTAGTGCCAGTATTAAGTCTGAGATCTCTCTGTGGTGAACCCAGATTTTCAGAGAGCTGAAAAGGCTTCTCATTTTCTTCTCTTTCTCTTAATCCATGACAGTAAGAGAGAGCCTGCTGTGGTACCAATAAGAAGACTGTGTTTTCTTAAGTCACTGAGTGGCAAGCTAAGTTCAAAGCCCTCCTCGGTGGCCCAATAAAGAGGAAGTGTGTAGCTTGTGTCTAGATGGATCAAAGGGAAGAAGCACAGAGAAAGGTCAGGTCTCAGATGCTCCCACACTGACAATCTCAATGCTGCACTGAGAGAAGGAGATGTTTTCCACCACGTTTTCTATTACTGACACAATGGCTGTTGCTGGGCTCACGCTAGGTAATATGTTATTTTACATGTTGGGCTTATAGGCCTTTATAGTTCAAAATAAATCCAAAATCCAGTGCTTACTAGCTGAATCTTGGTTCCAAATTGCCTCTTGAGACTTAAAATGTGTCATTATTTTTCAAGTTTTATTTCAAAATACAGAAGTTTCATCAGCTTTAAAACAAAATAGTACTTTAGCCGTCTCTTGTATCCACATGTGACCCTGTACACTAGACAGCCTGACCACTAAGTCACACTGCTGCTCATAGTCATCAACAATGTTAATTGGGATGAGCATGTGCTTTTTAAAATAGGATCTAAGCAATCTTGTAATGGCAGGATTTTAGGTGCATCAATTTTTGAGAACAGAGCTTGTTAGGCTCACAGTAAACACTGTGACCACCCACCATGCTGATTACTTTTAAGACTTTCTACAACGCAAAGTGTCAGTTGTTACAAGAGAACTGTGTATTGCTTTTGCTATTGTTTTTTAGGAAGTGTGTTTGGTATCATTAAGTAGAATATTACATATACAGCCAGAGGATCAGTCAGTCAGTTTCCAGCTTCAGATACATGAAATAATTTTCTGCTCCTCTCTTCTGCTTTATTAGGGCATCGCTGACTTGTAAAATTTAAATTAAAACATCTTTGTCTGTTACAGAACTGGAAGATTCACAAAGACTGAGGTGAAGTATGGCAATTTCAAATGTGTGTTCAATATTGAATAAATAAGTAAGATATTAAGAAATAAGTGATAAACAGTGGAGAACACGTAAGCAAGCCACAAAAGTCTTTAGTAAATCAAAACTCTATTATAGGAAAGTATTATTTCATCACTTAGTTTCAAATTAACAGACAAAACAGCAAATACATTTACATTTATATTTAGTCATTTGCAAAGTGACTCGCAAATGAGTTACACAGTAGGTAAAAGTCAGGGAGCAGACATTAAAAGCAAAGTGCTATGAGAGGAAATGTTTCAGTTCAAATACAAATAAGTGTGAGACTGCAATCTTTCTGTATCCTTAACCAAACTATTTTCTTTTTTGAATCAGAAAGGTTTGCTACTAGTGCAACAATTGCACTATTACAGCGACCAGAAGAATAAGTTGTTTTACAAGAAGCATTTCAGTTGGTGGTAGAAGAATGAGAATAGCCAGGTCCAGTGGAACAGGTGGATGAGGCATTTGTTGGCTATGCGGACGACAAAGAACCTGACAGATCTGAGGGTTAGGGGTAGGGGGTTAGGTGTAGGGTTAGGGGGTTAGGGTTACGGACTCTGAGTGTCTCGTAAAATACCACTGGTTAGCACCACAGCCTTGCAACATCTGCATGTTCACTCTGTGCCTCTATGGTTTACTTGAGGTATTCCAATTTCCTCCAAAGACATGCATGATTCATTTTATTATACATTTTAAGTTAATTAATTTCATTAAATATTTTAATGAATAACATTAAACAGTAAACAAACAGAATTTTAGCATTCAACAGTGAAGCTGATGTCTGTTCTGTTGTTGAGCTGTTTTGCTGCTGTAGAAACCAGAAAACGTGACGTTCTGATTGACACCATGGACTTTAAAGAAGAATGTGATGCCCTAAGTGCAAAAATTGAACCTTGATAATGATTAATTTTAAATTGATTGAATTGAATTGTTCTTCAATTTGAAATATGTTGAAATCTGAACAAACAATGAAATGTATTAAACACAATTTTAATGATGCATATTTAACTGTTTACCTAGGTTTTAGTTGATATGTTTGAGTATGAGTGCAATTTGCGCCTCTAGAACTTTCTGCCGTCTGCTCTAGAAGTTCTGCTGTCTGCTGCATTGTGACCAAGACAAAGGGATGAAGGCAAATTGTGGGCAGTTTCCTGGCAGGGGCCAGTTGCCGGACGCCCAGCTGAGACCCTGGGCAGCCCAGGGCTAAAGTGCTTGTATGCACTTTATAAAACATAATTACAGAATGCTCAATAATTAAATGAATCAAAACAACACTGCAAAGTGTTTTTCTCAGGAAATGACTGTTAAGTAATGACAATGAAAAACAAAATAAAAGGGAGCTAATTTGCAAATAATTAAAGGTCACAGCTTTCAAACATTTCTTTGGAAGCCAGTTTTAAGAAACCACCTAAGACATATTTTTGGAAAAAGGATCTAGGAACAAAAACTCTTGTTTTAGAGACAGAGACATGGGTACAAACAGGTCTCCAGAACTCCAGGTCCAGAACTGAATGTTCCTTCTCCTATATGCACAGTCACTGAATCTTGCAATCTGGATCACTGGAGGTGCAATATAGGTAGGGCATACATTTTTGTTTTCTCATACTTATGGGATTGTTTTCTTAGCAGGTTAAGGAACATTCATTACCTAAGAGTAATCACTAGAGATTTCAGAAATGTTTTAGCTGTTTCCTTTTTTTTCTTCTGTTCTTTATGCATTACCATCTGTTAATTAAATTTTGTGTGATTACACATTATGTAAAAGGAGATGGTACTTAATTCTTGCTTGAATGTTGCTTGTGGACACCGTTTCTCTTTAAAAGAATGAAGTAAACAATAGCTTGTTTATCTGTCTCTGCTGCATTAGTTACAGGTATCATTCACTGTTCCCTCTGAGTCTTTTCCTAGTCTCAGCTATAGTTAAAGTCCCAAGCTTGCTTCTAAGATGGGGAACCATATTTATTCCAAAGGAGTGTGTTTATCTCATTTTTTTCAAAACTGTCACACTTAGCAGCCTCTTGCAGATCTTTCACTTGGAATCCTCATCTACATTTTAAAAAGCACAGGTATTTGTTAAATCCATTTGAATGCCAACAAAGGGCATTCAGTGCTTAGCACCAGTGAACACACATAATCATCAGAACCAGTGCCACAGTATTATTTTATGTTAAAAGAGAATAAGATAATAATGAAGTCTTTGAAAAGGGAGGGGTGATATAACAAGCTCGAAAATAATGCTATGCGAGTCAGTGTTTTCATGCTTTGTGTGTTTTCTGTTTGGAGTTTTAGAAATGTTATGTAAAAGTGAAAGACAGAGATAACATATGTAGGCCACAAGCTCGCGCATTGAATCCAAGTTTGAGGGAAACAGAATAAGAGGGAAAGTGTGTATAAGCGCTTCATTTGAATTAAAAGAATGCATGTCTGAGGTAATGTGCATGTGTGTAGCCTCATGTTCTTGTGTATTTGTTTGTGTGCCAAGCAGGCTTTGGTCTTGCTGTCTGGCCTGAGCCACAGTCACTGAAACAACACCACACAGGAGGCAACATGCCAGTTCTTTCTAACAAAGGCTGTATCTGACTGTCTACACTGAGTCAACGTGCTTTTACAATTGCCCCTGCAACGTAGAAAAGGAAGGAAGGTATGAAGAGAAAGTTAGAGAGGTGGTAAAGTGGGGAACAGTTGATTTAGGGCAGAATAAGCCCAACATGTTATCGCATAGAGCAATTACATACAGATTTACAAGGACTAATGGGGACACATACAGCAATTAACCGTTTTATTATACCCAGTGCGGTTTACAGTCTGGTTTTACAAGAGCTCCAGACTAAAGCACAGTTCTACAGAAAGGCTAAGCAGGGATAGCTTGGAATCACTACAAAGGAACTTGTTGGAAATGGTAGCTCAGCTGACAGACCATCTGTATTAAAATGGAAGAGCAAAATTTCTACCTTAAATATTGAGCAATTCATGCTTATTTGCATCCTTAAATACCACAAGATAGTGTGTGCACAGGGTTTGGTTTTAGTATGCATGTCGGTGTGTGTTGAGATGAATGCACAGAGCCACACTGGCAGCCGGCACAGTCAGCTCCAGCATTGACGGGAGCAGCCAGAGTGTAGATCGCTGAACAGCACTGTCCGTGGTGCTGAAGTTCAGGGACTGGCGCTGTCTGTGGTACCGATTCCACATCATGCTGTCCGCTGGACTGTCACTGGCTCTGTCCATGGTTCTGAAGCTGAATTGCTGCAGTTCACTCTCCACTGGGCTGTTACTTGCTGGCGCTGTCTATGACACCAATTCTCCATGGTGGTGTCCATGGAGCTTCCTGTAAAAGGCACAGGCAGTGGTACTACTCATGGTCCTAAGGCAGTTTTAGAAGTAATACTCAGGTCCTCCATCAATGTGTAGCTTAATATAGCTGTATTTGTATCAAGCTTAATTAAAAAATCAAGTTAAAGTAATTTTTATGTAGAAACATCAGGGTGCTGTAATATAAACGGACCAGTATATTGCTTCCCTTGGTCTCAGCAAAAATACTTCAATAAAGCATAAGTTGATTAACCATGTATTACTAACAATGTGGGGACCATAATCTATTTCCACACTCACATTGTTGGGGCTTGTTTTCCTCATGGGAACTAAATGCAGATCCCCGCCATGCACCATGTTAAATTTTAGGGTGATGACTTAGTTTAAGGGTTAGGGTTTGGTAAGCAGTGGTCAGAGAGAGAGAGAGAGAGAGAGAGAGAGAGAGAGAGAATTGTGTCTCTTTCTGAGGAAATTTATTGCTAATGAGGAAAATGTCACTCAATCTTTATTGATTCAAAAATCAAACACTCTACGCTCACTGGCCAATTTATTAGGTACACTTGTAGATGCAATCCAATACATTAACTCTAAATTCTAATTTACAAAGTTACAAATGTCTGACCTTTCTGACAGTACCAACAAAAACTAAGAAATTAGAAATTAGTACATTAGATAATGTATAATGCACAGGCGTATCTAAGTGGCCATCGAGTGTATAACGTCAATAAAACCCTTGTACCCAAGTTTTTACACAGATTTGATTATGTAAAATGATTTTTTTCCCTGTGTAACAGCGTCCAGCCGTTGTGATATCACTGTAAACCTCAAGTGGCTCATTGCTGACGTAATATCGATTATCTGAATGTTTCACTTTGGACAAAATCACTTGGAGTCGCATAGCGCGCACTTTTCCTCTCGCCCTTCCTTTCTCCCACAGTGTCTGTCTCTACACATCCATTGCCCGTTTCTTTCTCCAAGCACGCTCTGATCCTCATCTACTTCGTGCCCAAAAATTCAGCTTCAAGGACTTTTTTCTTGTACGACCAACCCTTCTTCATCCATCCAGGCGGATTTTACAGGACCCCGATGTTTCTGGGGGGGGACTTCGCCGTCGTGGCTGCTGAGGCTGGAGAGAAGCGAGAAACCTACCACAGGTGAAAAGAGGTTTGACGACGCTGCGGTATAGATGATTGAACACTTTGAGCATAAACTCAACGCAGTCACCTGGCACCAGCGCATCGCGCTTCCTTACTGAACTATAGGACGTCAACTGAGGTTAACACACTTTAAGGCATCTAAAGGGACTGTCAGTAACTTGTGTTTCTGCACAAATATAAGAACGCTGCGTTATTCCCCAACAAGGATTGCTAAGGAAGATGTGACCTATTCTTTTGCGCACCGGCAATCTGTCTACCCAAGGACCAGATCCCTGCTTGTCTATCAGTTGCTCGATCTTGACATGTCTTTTATAGGATTACAAGCGGAGATCTTTGTAAGAGACCGAGCTGGATTGTGAGATTACCGTTTTTTATTTCTATTTGTCTCTTCAAAGAGGAAGCGCTCTGTTTCTTCAATGGCTTCAGTGTCAAGGTTGGCAAGACGCAAAGATGCCAGTCGCTGGCCGAGAATGTCGTCAACTTTCTGGGCTGTGGTGCTTCTGACAGCGCTGCTGGTTCTCTACTGCGGTAAGTGCCGCTGCTCATCTTTTGACCACACATATCGACATTTGGCTTTGGCGTTGATCACAGGCGCTGGTGCGCAGTGGGTGACGGTGTCAAAGTGTAGGGACGTTTTGACAGCAAAATGTTCCCACTGGTACTGGCAATCGCTATTATTGATCCCACATGTTGTTCTTAACGGATATTGGAAAGCGCACGCACACACACACACACTAAAACCCACGCACGCCTTAATCTTTTCCTTCCTGCTCTCACTCACGCGAATACACAGACAAGCGTTAACAGATAGTTATGCAGAGAGAGAGAGAGCGAGCGAGAGAGAGAGAGTGAGAGAGGCATTAGATAAGAGGGAAATGTGTCTTATTGTCTGGTAAAAACACTTGCTTTGGACAGGAGGGTGAACTCAAGTGTGCCAGAGGCCTAATTAAGTCTCCCGTGACTCTCTCTCAAACACACACACACATTTCTGTCCTGAGGGCTGTGTTACTGTCAGGCTGACTTACTGAGGTCACACAGTCATGCATGTGGCATATTGTCTGTGCACTAAACACTGGTTGCTGGAGATTGAATATGTAAGGAATTCACAGGAGACATACAGTAAAAAGAGAGACTTTCTATTTAAGGGACAAGCCCTGTTTAGTTGGACAAACAGTACTCTTAGCTGTAATTCAGCTATTGCCTGAGGATAACCTTATTAGGCAAATGTATGCAGACACACACACACACACACACATTCATCCAAACTCGCTCACTCTCAGGCTGGCCGAGTTGGTCTTTCCTTTCATTTCTCGTTCCCTGGCACCCTCACACCTTCTCTCCCTCGCTTCCCTTCTCAGTCTCAAACTGCATCTGAGTCACTTATGAGGCGAAATCCAGCTGGCACACAGTGCTCCAGTCTGCTAAGTGTGAAAAACGGAGGCTGTGTGCAATAGCCATGATAAGCCCATTATAAAAAAAACTGAGCTATTTCATTCAACGCGGAGCAAATGATTAATATAATCATCTTGTCTTTGAGGGCATTAACTATGCTGGTGTGGTGCACAAAAGAACAGATTGATTACATGATCATAGAGTTTTTCCACCTATGTCCGAAATTGGCCCCATGCTTTTTTCTTTTCTGCCTTTCTCCTTCTACAGTGGACAGAAGATTGAGTTTGCTTTGTAATCACGCAGGCCCCAGGTTAATCAATGGAGAGTGCGGGGGTCTTTTTCTTCTTTTATGGTGCCTTTGGCCATGTCGATTGATATCTTCTGCATGTGTACAATCAATGGTGCTTGGATGTTTGTTTTCAGTCAGCAGTTTTTCAACCACCTATACCTCCTTCTTTGAGGAATAGAGATTCTTTGATTTCTTGTATTTTATACCTTCTGCATCATATACTGCTCAGAACTGTTTGACACCTTCAGTCTAAAAGGCTATTTGTCCAACACAATGGCTGAAATCACTCCTTCTCTTGTTGGGTATTTTAACTCTAACATAACTTGTGCATCTATTTCTTCTTTTTGTCACGTAGCCCCAGGGCCTTGTGTCTTCTGTCTCGTCTATTTTAGCTCTCTCTTTTGTCTTAGCTGGTGGTCTTTTTGCCTGACAAATCTCTAATCATTTCAGCTTGCAGCTCAAAAGATCCCACTGCTCTCGGTTTCTCTTTTAGTTTTCTTCTCTTCCATTCCCATTTAGTTTGACCTTCCTTGTCTGTGCTGTTTCGCCCTAATTTTAATATTTATTTTTCATATTTATCTTGCCCTGTCCTCCATTTACTTTGTTCTCATGTCCTTCAGTGTCTTACTCAGCTGCCCATTCCAGTCTCCTTTACTTATGCTCCTTATTTTACGCTAATATCAGTGTTGTTTTTAGCTCTACTTTATCCTTCAATTTTCTCATCTTTTATTTCTTCCCTCTACGTTTTTCACAGCCTTTCCTTTTTGGGTCTCTTTACTGCTGAATGTCTGAGCTGAGCTGCTGTATGTTGCTGTGTGTTATTCTGACTGAGGTGTCCGCTTTCTCAGCAGTTTTTTTCCTGCCTCCCTCTCATCATTTCTTGTCCTCTCTGCTTTTTCACTTCTCTTTCTGGACTTACTCAGATCATTGTTTTACAACTTTAGTTTTCCTGAATCCAATAAATATGCCAGATATATCCCCATTTATTTTGGTATATTTACAATTTGATGACTATACTTGATGACAAGTATAAAACAGAAAATTCACATAGACAATAAAATCTTAACATCTCATGTAACAGTTATGTTCATTGATTATTTATTCCTCAAGTTCAGACTTACTGCTTTAATCATATTTCTTTGTCTTCATTTAATATTAATAAATTGGCTTGAAATTCTGATCCAAGCAATTCATAGGAATTCAGAAATGTTCATTCTTGGTCATCAACACCTGTGTTTGCCATATACTATTTATGCATACATATGGCTAAAAAATAGAAAATTGTGGGAGCAATATTTGCAAAAACATTTGTCAGCATTTTTAAGTTCCTTAAACCTATGTTAATGTAAAGTACTGTTGATTTTTACATCCATGGTGTGTAATGAACAGTTATTGTTTGTTGCTAGGATAGTTTTTGCTTTGCAGAGCTGCTGTGTTGTGCAGCCAAAGGTAGGGGGAGGAAGGAGGAGAGGGGGGGTTAGCAATTGAGGGAAGCTCTGTGATTATGGCTATGACTCATATGGTGTCTGTCACCTAGAATCAACATCCAGCTTCACACGAACTGCCATCCTCACTCAAGCCCTTGTGAGAGGGAGAGATTGAAGAGAAAGGGATCGAAGAGGAGGCACTGAAGGCAGCAGGAGGCTTGATATCCTCCCTGATGCCTTGAAAAGAAAAGGAAGAGTTGAAGGGAGAGAAAAAGGGAGGGGAGAAAGCAGCATAGGCGTAAGATACTAATGAAAAGGCGATTAGAAGGAAAGCACAGAGAAAGGAAATGAGTAAGAGAAATAGAAGCCCAGCTGGGAGTGTGAAGGAAGGCATGGTGGACAGGAAGCAAGAGGAAAAAAAAGTGGAAAGGAAAGTGAAAAGAATAAAAAAAGGGGGGCAAACATAGGCCAGAGAGAGAAAAACAGATGCTTGCAGTATAAATGATAAAAACTCAACAAATCAACTTCTCCTACTGTAACTGGTGTTGTAAACTCTAATTACCAGAATGGTCCAGTACTCTTTGATTACATTACAAAAAAATAAATAACAGCATTGTATTCTGTGCACTAGCTCCCTCCTCTGGAAACTCTAAGATGTGCATTTGTTTGCTGACGGTGCTAATATGTATTCATGAGGCTGTAGCTGTGCATGTGAGCTCGGAGGAAGGCGAAGACAGAGCCCACAAAGCTAGCTAATCAGTATGCTAATCTTAGCTTTGGACTGCTAAGGAATGTAGCACGGCTGTGTGTCTGCTCTGAACTGCAAAGAGGAAAAAGGGAGAGATAGAGTAGCAAACAGTAAGTGGAAAAAGGGGAGGAGGAGGTAGAGGGAGTGATAGAGAAAATGAAAAAGGTCATGCACAACTCATTACTTGTAGCATCCTGCAGTGTCAAAAATGTGACGATTGCTGATTCAGTGTAATCCCGTGGGCACATGTACACCCATACAGTGCATGTACAGACAGATATAAACACTCAAGGGCAACCATACAGTATACAGTACATTTGAGATGGTTACAGTTGTGCACACATGTGAGCGCAACTACATCAAAGCAGGCACTCAGGGTCAAACACAAAGATGCGAACACCAGTGACCTACTTGCACAACATGAACAGCACCCTGCGAGGATACAGTTGTTGAATGAATGTAGAAAGGTTGGACACACATGCTTGAACACGCATTCCACTGCAGTCAGGGACCGAAGCTTTGAGCTTGCTGCTTAAAGTCATTGCCATCAGATCAGTCTGTCTGTCATCGTGCTGTCCTGTGTTTCTTTCTGTCTCTTTATGACATGGTGTTGTTCTGAGGCTGAATCGATGGATTGCTGCCTATTATTGAGAACTGCAGCTTGGAGGCATCCATGGAGAAAAGATGATCTTGGTTCGGATGTTATCAGCCAATTCAATGGACATTTATCACTGCCTACCAGGGCCATAGGTATGGATTATGGATAGAGTCCTATCCACCTTCTAGTCAACTCAATAAGCTTGTATTGTGCACTGACTGTTATTGTCATGGTTACCATAGTAACACACAGAGCATAGCTGATTTACTCATAAAACTAATTGGTTAAGTTTAGGGAAAGATAATAGTTTGGACTAAAACAACTACTCAATAAAGCAGCAACATTAGTTCAAAATTGGAAACAAACAGCTGTCTCCTGTTTTACTTGTCTGTCTGCTGTGACCCAACAAGAACTCAAGAAGATCTCAAAACAGAAAAACATAGATATTAATATGGGGAGGGTTGTGTCTGTTTATGTGCATACTGATATGCACAAACTCCGTATAGGATGTCCGAGAACCTCACAAGACTGATTCACCAGTCGAGGAAACAAGACTCAACCGGCCTCGAAACATTCAAGAACTTGTAGGTGAACGCATGCACTTATTTGAATATCTTATCCTATTTTCAGCATAGCCTGGAGGCTCCTCCTCTGCAGGGAAGGAGACGGCGAGAGAAAACATAGTCAGGAAGCAGCATAAAGGGCTGCTGATGGCCTGGGAATGTACATTCATAAAGGGAGTCAACTTGTTGAGTGTTCCACTGAGAAAGCCGAGAGCCACATTATGGACGCCCGGAAATGGGGCAAAACACTAGACACATTTCTGAACAGCTTTTTAGGAGGTGGCTTTGCAAAATTTAAAGACCATGATGAGTGTCATTTGAAAGGATGTGGGGGCTTTTGCTGTTGCTGTTGAAATATTAAGCAGCGATGGGATCTTTTTCAGTCCAGGCAGAGACCAACTGACATTAAATGGGAGATGGCAGTGCGGCCACAGGCGATGTGTTTTTTCTGTCGTGTCTGCTTGCTGCTGCATTGTGTTGTCTGGCAGTGAGTAAATGGAATATTTTAGAATTAGGGGTTTGCTTGTTGATTGTGATCGTGGTTGGTGCTGTTGGCTCTCTCTCTGGGAGGCGGTTATTCTGTGAGTTCTAAAAATGTGTTGATGTTGCAAGACGTTCTCTAGTTCCATCACCATGTTGCCATTCGTGTTGTTTTGCTTGTTGCCACTACCTATGTGGTTTGTTCACTTTTCTTATGCTAAAGAGTTGCTTTTCTACTCAACTGCACTTATGCACTTCAGCACATATGTCAGTCATCAAATGCATCTCCATTCAAAAGCTCTTGGGTAAAGCATCACTGTGAATCATGACTAAGTTAACAACAGTGCTCTCAAACACAAGAGAGGTACATTTGACTGATAAAAGCTGCTGAATCAGTTTAAATTCAGCATAGTCAGTTTAAGTTACATTCTGTCACACTGCACAGCCCTAAAAGTATTATTCAGTATCAAATTACAATAAATAAGAAGCTACAAAACGTAATAATCAAGCATAGATTATATGTTGGAAGGGTGAGAAACATATTTATACAAAAAATATATATTTTTAAAAAGTTACATTTTGTACAGTGCATCTTTAAGTTTAAAGATGAACACTTTTAAAAATGAAAATATTAAATTGGTGAATGTAAATGGTAACAATATCCCTCTTTGACAGGGTTGCATGCTGTCATTAGTAGTTAGATGAAATCAAGCACAACCATGCAGAGCTGCTATGACTGTAGATTCTTGTTTACAGGAATGCAGGTCAAAGGGGCATTTACACACAAAAAAAAAGTTATACAGAGCTGTTTAGAAATTACATTTATCTGTGACCTTATGCTGAATTAATGAATGTTGGCCTTTAAGTTGACAAGATTAATACACTAAAAGCAGGTATAAATTAAACTACTGATTGTAAGTAAACACACAGAATAACTGCTTAATAAAAGCAGCTAATGTGTACACATACAGTACTTGCACAAATGTACTAAACAACCATCTTGAACACAAACCTTTGCTGGGTAAGAGACAGTGGCAAGTGACTTTTTTCAAGAACATCAGGGTTCTGCTGTAGCTACAGTAAGTCCTACAAGTCAGCACCCTGCCTGTGTTTTGTACTTTTTCTTATCATAACTTCATCTGTAGTGAAACAGCACACAGTCTGTTCCCCTGCAGCTGCTCCATGGCTTCAGAACAGTTAACAGCTACAACAGCTGGAGCACTTGTTTACACTGAGATGCAGTAAACGCTGCATTATAGCTGCTTCTATTAAAGCTCCTCACTGAGTCTGTTTCTCATCGCTTCATCCAGTTTCTGTTATTGGCTCGTCTCTACTGTACCTGCGCCTTTGTATCTAAACCCTGTTGTGTTATACAACCATGGATGCCATAGTAGCATACTAATATGCTGTGACATTTACTTAATGTGAAAACAAATTGCGAAGTGTTTGGTGTTTGCAGTTAGGCAAAGTATCATCGTAGCTTCCTCCATGGCTAATTGCACCTTAAATGCTCTGTGTTCCATCATGAATTAATCTGGTGTCGCTATGACTTTAATTAGCATTAAAACTGCATGTATAATATTTACATACCATCATCCTAACTATCATCGTTAGTGGTGTATGGCTAATGTGGCTCAACAGGTCACAGTCAAAGAAATGTATTGGCTGCCATTACAATATGCAATTGTACTGTCAACCACTTGTCCTGCTCTACAGTGGCAATGAAGGTTAAAGTTTTCTCATTCAAACATAAGTAGAAAAACAGAATTTAAGATTCAGAGACTTCGACAAAGAAAAAAAAAGATTAATAGTACATTTTTGAACTCAGTCCAGTAAATTGTTTGAGACAGCTTAATTGGGTTGGAATCCGGACACAGTCCTGCGTTGTGCTCCTCAAGAGGATTCATGGATGTGCACTTGTGCTTGTTTTGCCTAGGGCCAGTAAGTCCATTCTGTGAGAGATGCTAAAGCTACTCCCCCTTTATTACTGCAAAAAGCAATTGCTTGGAAGAAAATGCCAGAATGGTGCTTTGAATTCCTGGAGGGGGCCATCACTGAGACGCGGCCCACAGAGCTGAGACAGCTAGCATCTGGAGCAAAGACATTGTGGTAAAGTGGAGAGAGAAAAAGGGGAGGAGTGAATTTGACAGAGGGAAAGAGAGAGTAGGTTGGCAAAGAGGCAATGAGAATGAAAGAGTAAGAGAGGGATGAGAGACAGGCAGAGCGCGCAAGGGAAGAAGAGAAATGGCGAGTACGAGACAGACAGAGCAAGGGGTTGACGAGGGAGCAGTAGAAAGAGCTTGGAAGAGAAGAGAGGACCACGAAGGCAATGAGACAAAAGACAGACAGACGAGAACACTCAGATGGTCCACCAATTGACAGCCGGTTGGGGAATAAAGTCAGCTAACACAATGAAGCAGTCGGCAGACAGACTCGCCTTGGAGTAGCTGAGAGGCTCTCAGAAGTAGAAACAAATATTACATTAGAAGAGACAGAAGCCATTTGTCAGCGTGGGAGGCCTGAGAGGTAGTTAAGCTGCAGAATATAAGGAACCATGGCCTCCTTGATGCATGTCGCCACAAGGAGGAAAATTGTGCTGAAGTCAACTCCGTTCAATCAATTGTCTGGTGTCCTTCAATGACTTCCGCACTTAACAAGATAACACCAGTGCAAAGTTTCACCAGCCCAACTCTTAAGAACTTGTTACAGGGCCTTGAGGGCCTCCCCTCATCCCTTCTCTTGATCATTTCCTCACTCCTTTCATCCTTCCACTCCTCCCTTACTGCCATCTTTTCAGCCACACCACCTCCACATCAAAACCCAGTGACATACACGCTGACAGCCACGACTCAATGGCAATGTTTCTGGAAGCTACATCTGCTGGACATTTATGGCCTAAATGACAGCTGCACTCTGTCTGCACCCAGATGTCAGAGACGGTTGAGATTGTGAAACCATTTCAAGAATTGTTAGAGACGGACAGGCAGAGTCGATCACCCCGTGAGTCAGTCTCTCATTGGCCCTGTGCCACAAGGTGCATTACCTGGCCCTCAATCTGTAATGCGCTTCATTAAATAACAGCTAGCGTATGCTCATCATAACAAAAGCATCTATTTTGTTATTTTCTCTCTCTGTCTTTCTTTCTCTTTCTTTTCACTCTCTTTCTCCTTGTTCCCAAGTTAAGCTGCTGACACTATCCGTGATTGATATGGAAATTACAGTGCGCTTGCCCTCGTTTATCTTGCACTGTTGCTTGATGCTGCTCCAACAGCCATTTTAGGATGCAGAAATGATGAACTGATTGGTGGCTTCTGCTGTAAAGAGCATACACTGTAAAGATTTGATTTGAGGCCCTGCATAGCCCAGAGGATGAGGACATTTTCCCGTTTTAATAGAAAAACAACCACTGTGCTATACAAACAATATATTTCTAGAGGCACTTATTGTATGGATTCTCAGGTGCTATAGATGTCACTGATTGGATGCATCAAAATATATCACTGAAAATAAAGCCCCCATAAATCCCATCAAGGCAAATGTAATAATAGACTTTTTTCACATTTAATCTCCTGAAAGCTTTGCCTTGCCATTTTAATGTTGTTTCTTCTATCGATATGGTTCAACTGTTTCAATGTGTTAGTGCATATGTTTAAACAGTATGTGTGGTTTTGCATTAAGTAGTGACAGTGGATGAATGGCCATACAATTTTGACATTTGACAATTTAATTTGTTCTAAATTTAGATTTATGACGAAGTAAAAATACAGAAGTTCCCAACAGCCTAGTTTTTTTTTATATATTATCTTGAATCTTGAATTCTGTCTGTAGTACTAGTGGTGTTAGTTATGTATATGTATATGCTTTTTAGCACAACACACTTTCAAAACCTTGAAAACGTAAATGTCTGATCATCTTGTAACAATCTCATAACCCTCAGCAGTAAGTGGTTCCGATCAATTCTGCTAAAAATATAGCCTTGCTTTGACTGTTGTTGGATTTGTGTATTTGTTTGATTTGTGCATGTTTAATCCATTTGTCAGTTTTCACTTCTGGGGTTTTGATCCCTGTTTAGTATTTTCCTCTTTACCTTTCTGACACAGTCTGAGAGAGAGAGCGGCAACATGCAGAAAATAGGTGGAAATACAAGAGAGAAAGGCATAAAGAGAGTGAGTGAGAAGCTGAGGGGTGGGACTGAAGGTTAGCACTGCTGCAAGGGACACAGTAGGACATGTTGCCTGAATGTGCTCTGTGAGCTTCAGCAGTGTAATTCCAGCTGATACTCCTCTACATGCTGAAACATGCCTGAGTTGTGCATGTGTGGCAAGCTGGAGGAGATTTTTTTTTATTTCTTTCATGCTCTCTTGCTATCTCTGTCTCTCTTTGTATACAGCATTTCCTCTCTTTCCAATCTCCCCAGCGCCTCCGCTCACACTCTCTCCTCCCCGAGCCTTTGGCAACGATAAACCCTTCCATTGTCACAGTGACGGCAGAACATATGAGTTATGCCTGCCTCTTCAGGGTTGAAGATCTCATTATGACTTCTCAGCTAGGACCCTATAGGCAACAATATATGTGATGTGCATGTGACATAATCAGTGAAATTCATGCAAATGCACTGTTATGATTTATACTGTTTGATATTACCCTTTGTGGCATATAACACTCACATTGTTGTGGGTAAAGCCGTATTTTATGTGTATATCTGCCTTCACAGAACATTGGGAGTACTGCACTGTTTTTAGATATAAAACTGAACATGCTTTTTTTTTATTTCTGTCTTATTCAATGCATGATATAATCTTGAAATATATTTAAATTGTATAAGAGGCCGATTGTAGGAGTGTGTGCCATTTGAGAAAATGACATATTTTCACTCTGATAATTTGATCTGATATTGGGCATGTATGACTTTGAAGAAAACAGTATCTGGCTCAAGCATAAAAGCAGAATATTATCCATCATTATTTTCTCAGAAAAGATGAGCTCTACAATTTCAGTGCCGTCTCTGACAAAATAGACTCTGTGTGAATAGGAGAGTGAAAACATGCAGTTACTCATGCAACCATTCAGAAATGTGTCTTGCTTAATGCCACTTGATTTTAAGTAGTAGTATTATGTTTAAAAGGTAAGTTCACCCCAGTTATATAGAACATATTTTGTATATCTACCCCATAGCAGTAACTAGCCATAGTTTTTGGTTTTAGTTACTCAGGATGGAATTACTTTCCACTCAAAAAGATTTACCTGTTTGGTCAGGTACTGAAAAACGTCAGAGAAAGTGAGGTCTAGTGTTTTAAGTCATATATCAGTTTTTACTAAAAATCACAGCAGCAGTAGCTGAGTTGGTAAAGCAGTTGCCAAACACCCCAGGGTCAGTGACTCCTCCTGGCTACATGTCAAGGTGTCCTTAAAAAAGACACTGAGACCCCAATTTCGCCTAGAGGAACAATAAAGTATGTAATTATTCATCATTCAATCAATCATTCATTATTACCGGTGATGGAACTGATAACTAGTTAAGTTTTTTATTCTTATTATGTTTTCTTACTTATACTATAATCCAGGAGGGACGTAACTATGAATCACAGTGCTGCTGACATAATAATGCCTACTTTTGCTTTTGATACCTGTTTTGATTAGGCAGCTTGTCTGATAACTATAGTGGTTTGGGTTGACTTTAACTGTATATTCTAAAGAAAACTAATAAAGTTGATACATATGGTAACTTAAAAAAACTCTTATATAATGTTGATTTAAAAAATGCTTTTTTTGATTTTCTGTGAACAAGTATTAGATTATTCGAGTAAATTGATCCTTTAAAGAAGGAACTTTTCCTGAATGTCTCATTAACACTTCGATTACCTGCATGCACATTGCATTAACATCTGAGTATCACATCTGACACATTAACAAATAACACATTTCTTGTAACAAATGAAGAATAATTGTTATAGATACAGTTTTGAACTGACTCATGCCTGCTTTAAAGTCTGTGGATAACGTTGGGGGGGTGATTTCATTTTGACAAAAAATGATTTGTTATCACAGGAAGATGCATGAGTATCCACAATTAAATCAGAAGTTCTTCATAGCGAGCATTGGTTGATGAATCAATCCTACACACTCACATAAATGTAATTACTTCATTTGTCAACGTCTGGGGA
Organism: Ctenopoma multispine; assembly: GCA_034779795.1. Taxonomy (NCBI): domain Eukaryota; kingdom Metazoa; phylum Chordata; class Actinopteri; order Anabantiformes; family Anabantidae; genus Ctenopoma; species Ctenopoma multispine. Next base: position 5,224,759 of record JAUYWH010000015.1, on the reverse strand, counting down.
GACCACATCTAGCTCAGTGTACCCGAAGCACCCAGCAGAGAAATGAATAGAAAGAACTCGCTGCCATTTCGCCCTCCTCTTCATCTCCTGTAGGGTCTGTCTCGTACAACTTAATCACAGCTATAATCATCCCGTAAGAGCAGAAGTTATCATTTCATCAATTCCCTTCGGGCTGTGGAGGACATTAAAAGTGGGAAGTGGGAGTTTTACATCAAAGTACAGTAGATACTACTCCCTTTCACACCCACCTACGCGGACAGATTATTCCTGTACTCTACTCTTCTGAAGAAGGGCATGCATTATTTAGCAACATGTTAACATCAATTAAAGAAGACCCAGATAAAAGATGGAAAATTACTCACGACCTACATATGTGGGGTGGAGGGTGGGGTTTGGTTGACAAGTAGTTTGGTGCTGTTGCAAAAACGTGGTGATGAGAGAATGGGTGTTTTTGTATTCTAATCCTACTGAGCATTGATAGGACAGATGTTGGCAAGCTAATTAACAAATCCTTGGGCGATGTTGAAATGCACCTTTGCATTCAGGTTACAGGATAAAAGTGAGATCGACAAGCACACTACTATTGCTTCTGTTTGTGTGTGCATGCAAGCATTCAACTCTTTCTCCGCACTACAAACCACCTCCTCCTAATCCCCTTGCTTTTCGAGTGACACAAGATTCGGAGTGAGAGACACAAGGCGGAGAGGAGGCAGGGTGACTCGTTTTCCATTTCCTGTTGACACACTGTGTCATCACCAGCCATCAGCTGTTTCTATTTTATGTGCAGACAGCGACAGGGGCATCATATTACTGCTTTGATACATCAGATAAAAGTAAATACTGAATATTTCAACAGTTTTGCATCAGAAGGATATGTAATAATTATGAATCAGTTTCCTCAGCAGTTCTAATAATACATTTTAATTAGAACAAGATTGCAGGTTAAGCATTTTTTGTTAACTGCAACTCAACTGTTTGTCATTTATATCTGTTATTAATTAATTATTATTAATAGTGAAGTAATTTATTGAACATAGGACTCTCCACTCATAAAATAGCTGTGCTTCAGTTGATGGACCATAGCTAATGTTCACATAGCAAGTAAGGGACACAATATAGCTATGGCTAGATAGGCACAGAGCCTGTGTTTTTAGGCCCGGTTGTGTTCTTTTTTGACCTGTAAAACTAAACTTCTTCATGTTTTCTGTAGTAGAGAGCTTTCTAAAGACTCTGATGATGTCATCAGGGTCATCTTGACTTGGGACTGGAGACAGACAGCCTGTCACACTGAGGCATGGAGTTTGAAAGATGTTGAAAAGTGCACGTTTATCAAGCGGAAGGAGTCTATCAGAATGCAATTTGAGTTGCATTATGGGAAACAATTTTTTTGGAGCATGACCTGCACTACTGTCTGAATGTCGGCATACTCTGTAGTACCAATTTTATGTATTTCAGTGTCTTTCGTTGGCCTCCCAGCTTTGTGGAAATGCTGAATTACTGGCAAGCTCCTTTCTGTTATTGCTATTTCCTTTAATGGTTCCTTTTTGTCCGAATGTTTGTCATGAGTTCATAATAAATAAGGGAAGTAATATGATTATCAACATTTTATGTTAAGGGTGTATGAATTGTCATCAATTAATGTAAACAATGTCACGTTAACAGTATCTCATGCATTTGTTAAAGAATCATCATGACTTACGAGTTATTAATGATGCTCATGTCTTCTTCGTAGTTAAGTCTGCGAAAAAGAGACGAGCTACTACAAAAACTGACCAGTCATAGTTCTGCGTATGTATTGATTCCATTTGTGTCGTGAAATGTTAAAATGTTTTCCCTCTACTTTTTATTTCTGTCTCTCTCTCTCTAAGCTGATGACTCAATGTGCAGTGCCCTCTGGGCCTCTGGGTTAACACTTGCTTTTAAGCGTGCACTGTAGTTGACTCAGTTTTGAGCATCTAGTCAGAGGGCTGAACATCTACTCACCCTCACCATGAACATGGGAATCGCAAAGCGGTAATGGCTCACTCGTTACGCAGAGCGAGGGCTCATGGGGCAGAGTGGGGCAGATGTCTTTCTCTTGAATGACCACGTAATACATACACAAAAGATGCATTCACATATACACTTATTTACTGACACATGCTTGATCTCTTACTCTTTCTATTGCAGCTTTTCCCTTTTTCACACTCACATCCTACAGTTCTCACAAACTGAAGCACGGACATCAGCTTGCCCATTCTTGTGAGGACATTGTTTTAAATTACATTAATATCCTGGGGGCTTTCCTTAACCTGCCACAGTTTTTATTTTTGTCCTCACAAGTACAGTTAAACCACAAAAGGTATACAAGTACTTCCACACACTCATCCATATACACATAGTATGCAAATTCATGAGATAGTGGAGAGAAGGTACCAAATAATGAATCCTCTTCCCTCCCTTTCAGGGAGATGAATGGCCAGGAGGGTGGAAATAGAATTTCTCGATTTCATAACCCCGTTCTTTTGTTGTATTGTCAGCCTCTGTTATGAGGTCACCTCAAATCACTCGTCAGCCACTGGAAATCAGGGAGCAGGAGTATGTTAATGCAGAATGTCCTGTCAGAAATGTAAGGTTCTCAGCAGCCAATCTTAAGAAGTAAATGTGTTGACACTTTTGAAAAGCCCTATTTTAACTTATGGCATCGTGCTTGGAATGTCTGGCTGGAGCGTGCATGAAAGCAGTTTTGTAAAGGTTTCCCGGTGAGCATGTGGATCATTGTGTGACTGAAATGAACTCTCAGAAGCTTAGGAGTGGATGCGACTTTGAATACACACTCTTTCCCTTTCCTCTTTTAATCTCGTGCTTTGTCCTATTTGCACACACATGCTTCCTCCGCCCTCCACCTATAGCCATGGGAAGGGACGCTAAGTTCTCATCCTTTGGGAACCACCCAGAGAGATTAACGTGAAGTATTCCTCTCTCCGTGGTGGTTCACTTCTGTAGTGCTGCTAATCTAATGCACACATTATTCAGTGAGGCCCTGCATCTATTAATGGAGAGCACTGCCAGATTTATCGCCGAGGTTTAACTGTATGGTAAAATAGCGCATTAAGCAGATGATATCAAGGCATATATGAAATGATTACGCTGGCTCCAAGACGTTAAAAAAAAGGCTGAGGAGACTTGGTTAATTAAATGCAAGGTCCACTGTTATACATCACTGCTTTCCTTATGCACAGACCACTTAATGCAAACTGTGAGGAAGGGAGCTGTTTTCCTTTTTGCTTCTCTTTTAACAGTCAAGAGCTCATGTGCAGTGTTTCATCGCCCCTCCGCCCCACTCCTTCTCTTCCTCCTCCTCCTCCTCCTCATTCTCATCCTCCTTATTCTTCTTTGCTGTGTCATCTCTACAAGCTGCTGTGCCCAAATTATGCCTAAAATTTTCTCCTGCTTGCCGGATTTGCTTAAAGAAAGGGGCAAGTTGGCTTCTTCTGAGGCTCATTCCCACAGCCTCTGTAATCTCTCCCTCACCACAAGAGAACATTATGCTTGAAGTCCATTAAAACACCAGAAATCTGTTGTTTGACATTGCTAAGTTAACAGTTTGACAATTTATTGACTGAATTGGAGTAATGAGTGCTCTCACTGGAAAGCTGTGACCTTTGCATGAGGACACGCGCGCCAAGCCCTACAACACATCTAAAGACCACCCGTCCCTGCTTGTGTGTAAGCGTATAGGCCTCACAATTCAACAAGACAACTCAACACGCAGTGTCACACTTAACATTGTACCATGCTCTTCTGTAAAGCACAGAAGCTGTTCCCTCACGGGCATGCAAAATTTAGATTCTGTTTGGGAATGATGAATTTGAGCATGATGCAGAAGCCTTTAAATAAGCCATAGATTTCTTCTCTGTTCTTTTACCAGGGCAAACCCACAAACCCTGGCATAATTCAGGCAGAATTTAATGCTCACTCTTTTTTTTTCCTTCTTTCCTCCTTCTCCTCTGAGCCCCCAGAAGCTTCTTTATTGAATAGCCCTAGATGTTGTTAAGAGGAAAAGTGGGAAGGGACCACCAGTGCTGCCAAAAATGCAATGGTGGCTCCAGGGTGAAGCAGTCAAAGTACCAGTATATCAGTGTAAGATCATATATTATATATACAAGCTTTATATTGTACCTACATCACATATGCATTGTGTGTGGCACAAGAAGGGACTTTTATTGTTTATAATTCTTCTCTCCTTGAATAGCATAAAGTGCATGTTTTTTGGGAAATGTGTTGGATGTAAACACTGATATTATTAATTTGGTGGTGGTATGTGTTAAGAAACAACAACCAGTGCAAACATTACAGTTTTATTCTGGGGCTCTACTGAAATATAAATAGTTTTGGATGATGTACATTTCCAGAAACTGCTTATCTTTTTCTAATAAAGGACCATTACGCATATGCTCTACTCACCCTTTGTGTGAAACAGGTCATTTATCTCCTGTTTCTTTAAGACCCTCTCACTCCAAGTCCACTCTGTTCTGATTGACCAGCTTGTTTAACATTGACCCCTTTTATTATTTAGCATCATCCTCCTGATCACCCTGATTCAGTGCATCTTGCATGTTGGTTTTGCAGAAAGCTGTAAGGTCTAATTTTGATTAAAGAAAAAATTTACATGCTTGCAAGTTAAGTTAGTTATTATTGTTTAATTTCTGTTTTTACGTTGCACAGTTCACACTGCTCCTGACTTTAAAGCTGTTAGAGATTGTTTAATGGTTGGGTTAAAGAGAATACAAGTAAATGTAACTGCAAAGTGCTTTGGTATATGTGATATTACTAAAACGTGAGCCAAAAGCTTTTAATGGTTGCATCATAAAAAAAAAAAAAGAGGCTTATCTAAAGTAGACACACCAGTTGTGAAGAGGCCTTTGAGCTAGCGGGAGACTTTGTGTTGGCTGGCTGTGCTCATGCCAGGCAGCTCCTTGTGAGTGCTCAACTGGTCTTTAACTGCTCACACACACATGTATCACGTTACTGTACATTGACTGACAGCAACTGGGAATACACCCATACAGTGAAGTAGGCAGACAGACCTACTCATGAAACAGAAGGACTCCCCTAACGCAACGATGCCCTTTCACCATGTGCACCTACTGTACAATGCCTTCTTTAGGATGCTGGTCCCTTTAAGAAGCACTGTACACTCACATGCAAGGTAGTTAAGTGTATTCAATAAAAAAGCATATGTTGTTCCCCTGGGAGAGTGTAGGTGTAATATATAGGGTCGTTTTCAAAGCCAAACCTACACTAAGTCACTGCATTCTTAACAACAAGCTGTGTATAGTCTTTGCCTGGACTCAGTGGGAGTGAGGCTTAAGAAAGGGGGCTACAATAAAAAAACAAATTCTCCTATAGCATCTAAGATGGTTTGTTGGCATGGAAATAAACAACCAGACTATGTGAAATGAAAGCTGTAGTTTTACAGGTATAGCCCTGTGGGCTTGGTTTTTGTTAAAGTAAATAACAGTGAGACTATTTGCCTGGTGGAAATTTGATTTTGATGGATGAAAGAAACTATGTCATGTTTCATTTTGCTTGACAGTTACTTTTAACTCTTTTTATCAACCATACACACGTCCGAGTTCTTTCTTTCTACTTACATTCCCCTTTGTCTGGGTTAATTTCTCTCCTGCTGCTTAACACTCACTATCAGCAACAGCAGAGCTATAAAGTATTTAATTTTATGGTAAGACTTCTGGCCCCAAACAACTTTCCCTAGTTATTCAGTTAAAATTTGTGTCACAATTGCCGTCCAAAACATCAGTTGCTGTTACAAGTGAATGGAACTGAATGGAGATTATAGAAGCGTATGTGAAATGTGGATAGGAACAAAACCAAAGGCAAAGGAAGGAAGGAACAAAAGACAGTGGATTAAAGAAAAAGTAGTGAACAGCAGAGAATAGAAAACAACTGTAAAGATGGAGAGTTCAGCTCAGGACATTGCAACAAAGGGTGACTTCTGGTTTTAAAAAGCACTTTATTGATCATTCCACTTGTAAGCACAATTTCACAAAGGTTTTGCAGTGGACACTAAATATGCATGCGTAGCAGGATGGGGATGATCCCATTATAACCTGTGAAGCCTTGCGTCATGTGTCTGCTTTTGCACTGACATCGTCCAGTCCTCTTCCTTTGTTTTGTTTCACTTTTAAGAATGCACTAAATTCATCACTATGGCAGATATAAGGACATTTTTCAAAGTTTGTGGGAAGATCCCATTTGCTATGTGAAAAATACTGTTACTCCTATAAATACATTACATGTGTCATTCACAATGTGCAAAGCATTAGCCATGTTCCCATCCAAATGCAGCTTGAAATTTAGAGGGGCCCATGACAGGGTGTAATTAAAAAGGCAGTCAAACTTTTTATATATTTTTATACTGGTTGAAATGCACTGTCTGAAGATTAAAGTAAATACCCTTTACCTTCCTGCTACACTAGAACTGTTTGAGGGGGAAACTGCCTTACATTCATCTCTTCATCAGTAATACAGACTATTGCCGTCCCTAAATTGTTTAAGGGATCCTGGCAGTGACACAAAGTTTGAACATATCCTGGTGGCCTCAAACTGACCCAGTTTAACAAACAGAAAGACCAGGACGGCTGATGTCAGTATCCCTAAGATAAAGCAGGAGCAGGGGCACAGAAAAGGGAGAAGCAAGGGAGGAATGAAAAGGACGGGGTTGAGGAGGACAAGGAAATATAAAAAAAACTTCATTTTATGGTTTTTGCCTTGAGAGTGCCCTTGTGCGCTTTGCATATTTATGACGATAAAGGGACAGGTAGAAATTTAGAGACAGGATTTAGAATAATTCCCAGTTGACACCTCTGGCAATAGAACTGAAATAATCCAGAAGACATCTGATATTCAAAGGTATATTAACTTAGCCAGTTCACTGTCTCCCATTTGACTGGATGACTATCTGACTGACTGTGTGACTGGCCATGATTGTCTGCTAGTTTCATAATATTTACCTGGGATGGGAGAAGAGAAGTGTTTATTTTATGCACTGAATACTATTGCAATTTAAAGAATGCTATGTGTAGTTTTGTTGTGCGAAAACCCGTGATTGTTGGAAGCCTTACTAACTTGCTGCTGTCATTGTTTTTAAATATATTTGTGGGCTAAAAATGAAGCAGAAGAAGCTTGTAGACGATGTTTAATTGTATCAGGGTTGTATTTGAGTAGAGTGGATACTGAAGCTAAAATGTTCACCATTCAATTGTTATTAAAAAAAGAAAAAAGTCAAAACAGTCTGACACATTAACGTCACATAAACACAATTTCCCGACCTCGTCAAAATCCTCTTCAAACTAAGTCCCTCAGCAGGAACCTGTCAGGCAAATCACTGACGAGTACAAAGTGCATTGAAGAACCTCTTCTCTAGTACAGATCAATTTTCTTTGTGATCAGTCGAGCTTGATGAGATAAAAGTGTTTCAAAACGTTTTAAAGGCAAAGCTGTTTCCCTCTCTGTCTCCCCAGTCAGCCACTTTGAAGGTTTAGGGCTTTTTTTCCCTCTTTCTTCTCTTTTGTTGACTATACTGGGGGTGTTAAAGTGGGCATCTCATTTTGTGAGCACAGCATGAAGCAGCAAGAGGCCACCATGCAAAATATCGCACCTAACAGTCATTGTATTGTTGGATCTGACATAAAAATTGATGCTCTATTTGATATTTTCCTTGTTAAACATCAAAAAAAGAAACCCTATCTACCATTTGCTCTTTTTGCGGTGAAGATTCATGTCCTCTTTCAACAATAAGTCCCTCCTGAAATATTATCCTCTCTAATTCAGACATATTTTCCTGTGAAGAGTGAAGAGGCTGGATTGTAGCATCACAGCATGGTTCAGGATTTAAACCTGCATGGGTGGTGGCAGTCTGTGCAAGTGCCAGGCTGTGGTGTTAGCCACTGGTCCTGCCAAATGAGGCCTTTGCCATATAAACAGGATTTTCCCCTTGGCGGGCAGGCTGGCATACTGGGCCCCCGTGGCCCTTTGAAGTGTCAGGCCCGCTGAGTCCCATGGGAGAGGCTTGGGATCTGATCCCTCTGCACCTACACCCTCATGCCAGTTTAAAAATACACCCATATCCGCATAGATCCGGATGCACAAATTCATAATCTGCTCTCACTCAATCAAGCGCTCAAAAAATATAATTTACCCCCATGATCAGCAAATGCACACAAGCAGCAACACAGAGACCAGGCTTACATCTCTGTAGCTCGTGCTGATAAAGGGCAAGCAGGAAGCTCCCAGAGTGCACCTGGCTCTCTGTTGATAAAGGAGCAGGTCGCGGCTCCCAGCAAGCATCCAGGAATGGTCCAAGAAAAGAAGGGTGAGGTTGATTGACTGAGGAAGGGGTAAGAAAAAACAGCTTTATCTTATGCATTCTGTTTTCTTTTTGGTATTTTAATATCCCTTCTATCACTAGTTTGCTAATACATTGAACATTTATAACAGAAATGTCACATGACCCAGAACAAAATGGCAGATAGACAGTTGGTGAAAATAAAGGAGAATTTAGCAGCTAAAGATGCTAATGTTTCCCTGGGGAGTTGATAGAGACCAAAACAGAGCTGAAAAAAATGCAGTAAATCAATGTAGATGCAAGTGTGTCTCATTCTGCATATCATCAAGTTCAGTACATCTGTGTTGTGTCCACAGCTAGTACAGGTTAAAGATCAAGGGAGTTCAAGCTGAGGTCAACAATTACAAACCACATTTGTAGATACAAAAAAAAGATTAAGATACTTGAATATTGTATAAATATTATAGGTGTTTTCTGTCCTATTTTCCCTTTGTCCCCGCATCGAACTCTAATTTACAATCCCTGAATTGTTAAATAATGTTACCACTGAACATAATCCAAAAATTTATTATATTTCAAATGCAATTGAAAAAGCATTTAGCAGTTAATGAAACAAATTTGACAAGAAAGCGATTCAGAGTTTCACCCACATGCATCCACAAACTGGTCTAAGCTCATGTTCAAGCTCTAAAACCATCAAGAATGTAGCACATAGCAAATAGGTTGTTGAAATAAATTAACTGGCCCTCTTCTGTCAATTGTTTTTCCTACATGATTTAAAAAATTCTCAGCCTCTGAATTTGCAAATTGACAATTCTAATTATTGAATTTGGCCTAGAGGGTAGAAAGCTAATGATTTGAGCTCATTTTATTGGGATTAATTTAATTTATATTTTGAAGATTGCATGTACTAATTGATTAGCTTTAACCTATCTAAATGTGGGAGTTACTTTGCCCATGGCAGTGTGGATTATGTCATCCTGTTGAGGCTTTAGTCAGGTTATTAGACTAAACACTTCCTCTAAATATGTTGCATTACTCATCTGCCCACAAACTGATAGGTGTTTGTTACACATCTCAGTGAGACACTGGCATTGATTACACTGCAAATGGTTGAAAAGACTGAAGAGAGTGATGAAGACAGAGACATAAATAAAGATAGAGTTGTTTGAGAAATACAGGAAAGATAAAACAGGAAGATAAAGGGGAAGAGAGAGAAAAAAAATCAATGAAGAAAGAAAGGCTATTGAAAGCTTTCAACTCAGCACCCAACTTTGAAAGAGACTTCATAAAAATTGCCTGACTCCTGTTGACTGTGTTGTACTCCGGCAGCCATTAGTTTGACGATGATGGTAATATTGCAGGAGTTACCTATAATCGATGAACTCATTGCAGCACTCATTCATTCTATTAGTCACCATTAGTTCTGTGAGTGAGAAAACACAGGGGAGGTATGAGGGAAGGATAAGCTTTTGATGGTAGAGGTTTGAGGTATCTGCAGGGAAAATACAATGGAAAAAACACGATCAGGATACACTGAGCCTTTTTAGGGACTGTCATAAAATTATTGACCTGGGGATGTTGGACTGGACCATATGTTTTATATGACACATTTAAGACTGTTCCAAGCATTAACATATTTTCAGGCATTCTTTTAATAAAAATCCCATTAAAATTTTAATAATATTATGTTTGACTAATGTTACTACTTACTGTGGTTTTTACAAAAATACAGCAATCGGACAAAGAAAAATAATAAGAAAATATAAGGACATAATGTGATAATTCAATGCATATAAAGTTTAGATGGATTAAACACAGTAAGATAAATCTTTACTGTTTAATAAGGAAAGTAATAATTCAAGTAATAAATTCATTAATTGTTAACACAAGTTTCACCAAACATCTGTTTTGTTTCTGGCACTGTACCCAGTATTTAGAAACATAAACTACCATCATTTATTTCTCTTTACATCCATCTAAAATAAGGTTTCAAGTATCATCAAGTATTGTGTTTTAGAAAATTTACATATTTATCCCTTTAGATGCTGGCTTATTTTGATGAGTAAAATTAGCCCTATACTACACTAATAATTTTCTTACAGGCCTTTAGTTATTATTGTGTTTGAATAGTGCCATATTGTCCCTACACATTCCTATCTTGTTCCGTCTTATTTTTATTTTCCACTCTCATTTCAATCAGCGCGACTACTCTTTCCTCTTCACTCCTGGCACTCGACAACATGTCTAGTTTCTCTGTCTTTGCTTTGCCCTGTCAGGTGATTGAGAGGCATTGAGCAGTGAACAGAAAGCGGGAGGTGGGGTAATAAACCCAAAGATGAATCAGGGACCAGTCAGTGAAGCCCCCATTTCGTCTTTATCTCTGCTTTAGCTTACTTCTCCTACATCCCTCTGAGGAACAGAAGGGTGTGGTGATGGGGTTGCCAGGGTAGTAGCAAGAACTGCTGAGGACTCACAAATCCTTGCACTTTTTTTTCTTTTTTAAAACCTCCTTCACTGTTAAATGCATGTAAATAGTTGTATCCAGATGACAGGTAGCAGATGTTTACCCCAGGGCTGAGTAAATCACAGGTTAGTTACTTTGATTATGGACCCTTGTCAGTCCCCAAGGGGAATAACTTGATGGGCTTTAAGACAAGCTTGTGGCATGAATTATAAATAACACAGGGAGTCGGTTACTGCTTTTCGATTCTGTCCACGGAAACTGTGAAAGTATTTGCTTTAAGATAGTGTCATGCTGAAATTTAACGTGTAACTGTTCCAGAAAGATGCTTTCATGAATTCCAACAAATGTGAAATGTGTGTGCTTAGCCACTGCATCTCCTACAAAAATGAACTAACTAATGCTTCTTTGTTTTAATCACAGTGCCCTTGTGAGAAAAACAGGGTTAAGCCTGTTGTGTGATTGGATGTAGTGTCAGTAAATCAACATAAACAACCAGTTGCATACAATGACTCAGCCCTGTTATAGTTTTAGTTTTATAGTAAAATAAATTTGTGCTATGAAAACAAACTTTTGGGAAAAAAGTATTGAAATAATAAATAAACCATGATTAAGCTGGATTTCGTAATACTGAGCTAAGTATTAAATATATTGCTGATTATTTAACAAAAAAATGTTTAAGTATATATTTGTCTGCACATGATTTATTTGACTATCTTCTTCTTATTTCTTTTACATTACAGACTTTGGGCCTTAATGGCTGAATTTCTTTATATTTCCATTTTTCCCTGTATTCGATACTCAGTAGATCTGTAGACAGAGACAGGAAAAAGAGAAGCATACGTCGTGTAAGCTGGAGTTACTGCTGAATTTACTGTGACTTTTCCTACATTTTATCAAAACCACAATATTTCCTACCTGTGTCATAACAAGTTGCATTACTATAGTAAAAAAGTTAGTTGCTAGGAGAGAAAACTGAAGAGAAAACAAATAGAATAACGGACATTTTGTTTTCGCCTTGTTACAGTTCTTAAAAATAATAATTGTATTAGAAACAGAAATCTGGACATAGTCTTTGTAAAAAGGGGTTACCTTTATTAATGTTGCATTGTGAAAAAAGCAATAATTTTGAATTTACTTCCATTTTGCTTCATTTGTTGCGCTTTGGATGCTCAGATTCAAACCATGTTTCCTAAAAATGACATCGCGTACATCAGATTAGCAAGTTTACCAGACACTCGACTGTTTGTGGATGTTGTGTTTTCCAAAAGTGAAACCAAAGAACCAATTCTCTGAATACTTTGAAAAACCAGCAAAAATTTGATGACATTGCGTTTGCTACGAAATGTTAATGTAGATATACTGCATTTTTATGAGATGGCATATAAACAGCATACTGTACAACATATACCATTTTCCCTGTGTTTGACATGAGACCCTTAAAGCAGACAATGCAGTCTGCAAGCTGCCCGTGTGTGTGCATATGTGTCAGTGTGCCCATGTGCATGTGTGTGTGGCAGCCAAGCAGGCAGCCGGGCATCATGCGGCCACTGTATCAAACAACAGCGGTGGATGCCAGCCATACTTCCGCTCCTCACAAGAAAGGAAGGCAGGATGGAAATGTTGCGGATCGGGGAGGAAAGGGGGGAGAACACTCGGGGAGCAGAGGTGGGGGTTTGGTCGGGACGAGGCAGGGAGGGATGGATGGGACGGATGGATGGATGGCTGAGCGGCCCACGGAGACTGCCAAGCACCCAACTTCCCTGCACAGATGGAGCCTCCTCCTCCTTTTCCACCTCCTTCTCCCACTGCCCAGAAATATATTTGAAAAATGTATGTGTGTGGAATTTTAAGCTGTATGTCTGCTTACGAGTGCTTATGTGAATATTGGATTTTAGCTGATCATCTTGCAGTGTTTGTGTGCGTTTGAGGGTATCTGCAGGATTTGCTGAGTTACAGGGAGGGGTTTGTACAGTATAGTAGGAGAGGGGGAGTAGATGGTTTGAATGCAAATGCCCTTCCAAAACGGAAAAACTCCGGCCTCAGCTTATTTCCATGCATTTAGTTTTTACGCTTATTGCGTTCAGATCAATCAATAAATAAAGCAAACGTGTGAAAAGAAAAAAAAAAGAATGAAGGAAAGAAAGAAAGCGTTTGTAGGCAGAAAATTGTCAGTGGATGAATATGTAAATGTTCAGTGCTGCTGTGAAACATCACCATTGCCCTCCCAGCATTCTGGGCCTGCTTTAGATGCAAACACATGACTGATCAGAGCCTTGCTTGATAGAGCTCCTCTCCAAGAAGCTTTTATGACATGAACTCTCTTTCTTCCCCTCTCCCTCTCTCTCTTCTTAATCATTTCACCCCTCTCACTTTCAATTTATCAAAACATCTCTCTCTCTTTCAGCCCACTTCTCTCTCTTTTTAATCTGTTTACCTCTTTCATACTGTTTGGAATTAACAAAATCTTTTTTTTGGCGTGGAGATTCTAGTCACACAAAGAATATGTCATGGTCATCAGCACTGCAGTTCATGTAAAATCTGTACACACAAGTGTGTGTTTGTGTGTGTGTGTGCCTCATCTGAGGAAACATTTGACTCAATACTGAATACACTTTGACCCCCATCATGGTTCAGCCCCTATACGGTAAAAGCAAGAACAGACATCCATGCCCTTGGCAGCTGCAAAGGGAGATCATCATCGCTAAGGTGATGCGTGCACGTGTGTGTCCATAAATACTGTATCTATTTGTGTATGTGTGTGTAGGTGAGATGTGATGATGAATACGTTAGAGCCATTGACAAATGCCGGGTGCTGTCTTGTGTGCTGCTGTGCCTGTACTGTACATCTGGGTGGTGATCTATAAATTCTCACCTGTGGCAATTCCCTACTTTTTTCCTCATACACAAACACACACACACACATGTACACACATACACACACATACTGGGAGATACAGGTTGCAGGCAAGGCAGACCAGGCAAGCAAACGTGTGGCACTTGCCAACACCCCGCAAAACTAATTTCATATCTGCTTTTGCTGCTGGGAGATTGTTTGTGTGACGGCCCTAAGGAGAGCAGGGATGGCAGAGAGGGGATAAAATCAAATCTAGCTCTTGTCACCAACTCAATTCTCCAAGTGATCTGTGCGTGTATGTGTGTGAAAGTGACACAATAAAGGGCATGTGGGACCGAACATGCATGCATGTGCTCCCAATCCAACACTCGCACATTACTCTTGAGAGAATCAAGTTTAAGGTTTTCATTGGTATGCCAAAGTTGGAGAAGATTTTCAATACGGCTGCTGCTCGAAATGAGTGTCATCCATTCTCCACTCGCTCTGTTTGCCCTTCAACTAAAGAGCCTCTTGAGTCTATGAGAATGGGTGAGAGCATTTTTTTTTTAAGGCTGGAGCTTCGATATACAGTGCATTTGGTGCCATACCCTCTGTGCCGTGGAATAAGAGATGAAGATGGAGCCCTCACATCTCTATAGCCGGGGATAATGGGATTCCAGGCCATATTTTCACGGTGTAAAGAGACAAAGCCTGTTTAGAATCAGGGTTGATCCTCTGTCTTTCTAATGCTGTCAGAGGGAGTTTGAGCCCTGGAGAGGCCAGAGGATGGTGGATCTTTACAGTGTTTCTCTTGGTGTTTCTCTCTGTTATTGCTTTCATTCATTCTCTTTGCCTGCGTCTATCTGTTTCTATTACCTTTCCCTTGTAACTGTGTTTATTGTCCATCAGGATTGTGTCCTGGTCTTAATCTTTTTTGATTAAGTTGATTAAACTTGTTTTTCAATGCATATTATTCAGGTAAAAATATAATTTGTATTTCTTTATATTTAAAAAAGTTCTAATGAAGGTTTTGTGTGTATAAATTGATATGGATGAAAAGCTGATACAAGCAAGAGCCCTTGCAAGAATATAAAAAATTATTGAGTTGATTTGGACCATATGGCTACTTGCAAAACTAGGGGTTTTGATCTTCTGTACCTGTACTATTCAATATTTTTTATTAGCATGGCACAAATGTTTTTGTACCGATAGTGTCAAAGAACTGAGAATCATCACCTGATTACAGCTTTCCTCAGCTTTGCAGAGCTAGTGTCTTTCAGCTCACTGTTTTGGCTGTATAGCCTTCAACTTTAATATTTTAGTCTCACTGATCTAATCAACCCATTTTCCAGTAAAGTAGGCAGCTTTTGAACACATAAAAAGCTGATAAGCCACTGTCTAGCACTAATCAGATGAGAGATACAGGTAATGACTAGCTGATCAGAATAACTGACGTTCAGCGGCCACTCAAGACCAACACATCAACATGGTTTGCAAGATGGTTATTTGTCATAAAGTCTATATTTTATAAGCTATTAAATTAGCTTGAACATATACCATTGTTTGAAATGCACGATTTGCGCATTTACTCAAATCTCTATTTAAGATCATAAACCATCAAAAAACTGTACACAATATGCACAAGAATAAGCATAAAAAACTCACAAGCTTATTTGTTTTCTGCTTACCATTTAAAATTGAGCTCACCCTCTTGGTGCCTTTATCCCTGAGCAATCCCTCTGACTGCTTGAAAGCCACGTGTCTACAGTAAAAAACTGAGCAAAGAGGCAGTATATGGATCCAATAATGTGTGTCCATCAACAGACTGTGGTGACAGACAGACAGTGTTAGTGTCTGACTCTCTGCTGAAGCGTTGCTGCAAAATTGTGAATCATCTCTCTCTTCATGTCAATCCATACGTTTTACTGACTGTGTCGTGCCCTGAAAGACAAAAATGAGTGTTTCTATATCTGACCCCCCCAGCCCCCCCCTTCTTTTTTTTTTCCTCTTCTATGATTCTCCAGCTCTTCGGGTTTGTTTTTTTTCTCGCTCTCTCTCTACATGCCCTCATCTAATAATCACATTTCTTTTCAATTGCCTTTCCTTTTTTTTCTCTCGTATGAATGCAGGCATGCCAGGGTGAATCAAGGTTACAACACTCCAGAGAGGAAGCTGCTCTTTTTTACCTTGTGCCAGACAATGTTGCTACCCAATATTATCATCATCTACCCTATTTTCACAATTGAATTTTGTTTTGGCCAGAGAGGCCACAGCCTCTCCTGCTTTAAAGCTATTGCTTCTTTTCAATTTCCGTTGTATTGCTTTTCATCCCAGAGCAGGTATACCTAGATCCCACAGTGCATCATTTATTTCAAATGAATATAGAAGATACACATATAGCATGTGAAGTATATGATCCACAGTCATAAAAGAAATCCATTACAAGTTTGAGAATATTTTCTTTCAACTTGTGATTATACCTGCAAATTAAATGTAATTTAATTACTATAACTTTAATGTGATTAATATGATTTATGCCCTGTTAAGTGCATGCAGCATTTAGTTGTTAAATCTTTCCATTAATATTTTAATAAATTAAAATTCATGCAAATTCAGGCGTAAGGCCCCCTGTAATGTCTGTATAATACAGGCAGTGGGTTGTTAGCTTAGCTTAGCATAAAATCTGACTGAGAAATAGTCTGGCATGTAAACCCTGTAAAATCCTTGTAATTTTAAATATTTTTTTTTGTATGGAATAAACAATCAAGATATAACATGTTAATTAGTATGTTTCAGAAGCACTGTTAGGCAGAGAGAGCTAACAGTTTTCGAATTCCAGACTTTATGCTAAGCTAAGCTAACTCTCTCATTGTTGGAGCTCATATTTAACAAACAGTGGATCAGTTGCAGTTACAGACAAAATACTCTCACATGTCTGCACAAAGCAAGCTCTGATTTGAGTGTTTCATATGTTATGACCCATTTTTAATGCTTTCATTGGGACAAAGAGACATGTTATCACCAGGATCATTGTCTCTGTTCTTTTCCCTTTTCCTCCTGCCACTTTTCCTTTTCTCATTTGCATACATATATTTTCCAGCCTGCCTTGTATGCACAAACTCCCGCTGTGTTCACCTGTTTGCTCGCAAATGAGCTAATCTGTATGCAGAGAGCTCAAACTGTACAGAAAGCCTAACATTCGTCATTCTTCTTTTCCCTTTGTTTTTCTTCTTTCAAATCATTGCACCTCTCTGTCAGACTGAATGATCTGTTCCTAAATGTGCCGGTAGGAGAGATTTCGACCACATTTAACACAAGCGAGGATGTTCCACACATTGAAAATTTGTATGAAAATTGAGACTCGCGTCAATTAATGTTCTCTCAGTCAATACAGAATCAAATAGAAACTGTGGTTAATTTAATGTTGATAGAATATTGATTTTTAATTACTTCTGAACAGATTGAATATGACATTCTCATTACAAAATATGATCAATATTTAAATGATGAAGTCAGCTTTCTTCCTGAATTGCTTTTTTATTGAAAGTGAACTGAAGTCGGCCCTAGAGAGATCTCTAGAGAGATCTATGTTGACTGTGATGTGAGATGCTTTTTTGTAGTCTCCAGAATTAAGGCAGTCTATTAGGGGTGACAATTTCCGGCTCTAAAAGAGCAACAAAAGCAAAATCATTATTAACAATGTATTGTATAGCAACTTGGCTAGTGATTTGATTGATGAGTAAGGCATGTCAGGCATTATATAAAGGTTACAGTACATGTTGATTGAGATTACTGATAGAAACCCACCAGTTTCTCCAGAACCTAGTGGGAAGAGCATGTGAGACTGAGTGACATAAAAATACATAACAAGACTTGTCTAGTCTAGTCCTGGTCAAATATTACAATTTCTCCTGGCGTATTATCTCCATCAAATATGAATGCACAGACAAGACACACATATTTTTAGATGGACAGTGTGATTTACACTTCCTGAGGATATCATTATCTTTGGTGTTCATCACATGAAAAACAGGAACAGTTTAAAACTAATTTGGCACACTCCCATAGCAACAATATACTGTATCTACTGTTAATATCTGTATGAACGCAGTTCCAAAACATAGGTTACAGTGTGTTGAGGGAGTGCAGCTCTCTCACTTTCCACTGAAGAGAGCTCACAGAGTCAGACTTTTAAAGCCGCCGTTGTAGAGATGTATGACCAGAAATGAACTCAGAAAATTGGTCTTGCTGTATTCCCAAAATAAAGAACAACCTAGCAGAACAGTTTGAATCATAGCTAAGCTATCATAACTCGATCAGATGTTGTGAAGCTAGAGATGAGCTTGGTTTGTTAACACAGCTTCAATTCTTCCTTACAGATAATTTATACTTCATATACGTCCATTGTAGTG
The DNA here is from genome assembly GCA_034779795.1 of Ctenopoma multispine. Taxonomy (NCBI): domain Eukaryota; kingdom Metazoa; phylum Chordata; class Actinopteri; order Anabantiformes; family Anabantidae; genus Ctenopoma; species Ctenopoma multispine. The sequence continues at coordinate 5,206,700 of JAUYWH010000015.1, read as the reverse complement.
GCTAAGAGTATAAGTTTACATTTTTACAATGCATGCCAGTGAGCATAGTTATAGTTAAATGATTGACTGACTGATTGATTAACCAAGTAAACTCAATAAAGTACATAATACCAATGATTCCTAGTGGAACTGTAACACTCAACTGGTAACTATTAGACCAGCTGAGGCTTCAATGGCGAGGGATGATGAATAAATCAAGATCAGGCAAATGCAGACTAAATGGAGAGGATGCTCCTGGGTGTGCGCATGTGGGTGCTTGTTTGTTTTGTTCTGACTACACGGGAAATGTAAGAAGCTTAGTGGGAGCCTCAAGAGGATGAGTCTATCACTAGTGTTTGTCAGCTCAATATATTGCGTTTCCTATAATAAAGTCTAATTAAATGTGCATTTGCACAGTTAATAATGAATCACATAATAACTTTGTTGCTTAAGTCAGTATGAGTGACACGGCTTCAAATTAAAACAAGCAGGGTGCATAAACATTTAAGATGTTTAGATGAAAAATAGCAATTTCCTGGAGGGTTGCACATGCAGTCACAGGAACAAAACTTCTGGGGTGCAAAAGCAAAGTGAAGTCATATCTAATAGTGCGAAAGAATCTTAAAATATATTCTCAACATAGTGCCTTACTAAAGGTTACCAATGAGATGAAATTCTTGGAGAGGCAACACCAGAAATATGCAGCTGAATCCTGTGCATGTCTGTCAGGTCATTCATCGTTGACAGGAACGGAAACTATGGCTGAAAACTTTGAGAAAAAACTCCAAAAATGTACCTTTAACTTGAACTTGTGAAACCTTTTTGGACTACATACAGCAGGACTTCATGTTCCCCAAGAATAGAACAGAATAAAATTAAAAGCAATAAAAGTAATTTGTCTTTCCTTTTAGGCTAATAATAAGCCCCTGGTAGAAATAAATGGGCTATAAATGACACTGGTATGTGCTTTATAGCTCATATATTTCTATCTTTAGAGTCACTTTGCATTGCATAATGTGCAAAATCAGACATATTCCCTAGTAACACACACAACTTTATGATGTGGAAAATTAACTGATGTCCAGACTGTGTCTTAAACACAAAGACGTGAATGTGACAGATGTCTAAGGTGATGTGTTTTTGATGGATTATTTGTTGGCAGACACTTTGTTTCTTTCTTGTGGCTGTCAAGTGATTGACAGTAAGCAAAAACAAACACAAAGCCATATGGAAACACTCAAGTTGAGCACATGGACTTCATAATTAAACGCAAACCATTTACAAAGGCAAATCGGTGCTTTGTGTTCACTGTGATGGATGAACTCGGTCTGATGATTTGTACTTCTGTGGTAAAGTTGTGCTTGATTCTGAGCAGCCACAGCGGCGGCAAAAAGGCCTCTCTTGACCAAGATTGATCCACGGTATCTACAAATACGGTGGCTGTGTGCAGATAGGGGTGAGAATGATGTAGCAGAGAAAAGAAACATCGCTTTCTGTTGGGACAATCTGTCTTACAGGACTGAGTAGTTTTGTTGGACAGCCGCACTAAACTTACAGTATGCAATCTGCTTTCTTTCCATATGTGTGTGTTCCATATCTCGATTTGCTAAAATGCTCATACCAACTACACAGGACTAAACATTCCCACATCTGGGTTAGGCAGGAGGTTAAGGCCAGGAGCTGATAAGGTGATAACATGACAATCAAAGTCAGTCCACTCTACTTTGCCTTGCACTCTCTGTCTCTGCTCCGCTATGCTCTTCCACTGTCTGCTATGCTCCTCTCTACACTCCACAGCCCTTCATGGATTTGTTATTATCAAATTACAGTGACTAAGAAGCTATAAAATGTACTAATAAAGCAGAAATTCTTTAAATTTGCTGATTGGTCAGAAGAGTGACGCCTGCTCAAAAGCTTTCAGAGTCAAATATATGCACCGCGGCCAGGCTGTTCTGTGAGTCTGACTTTATGTGAGGCATCGACAGTACTGCTCCATGATCACAGGTTAAAAAAAGAAAAAGAGAATACTTTAATGATCCTTCTAGACCTATTTGGATTGTTGTATAAGACAACTGAACAATCCATCCCCATTGTGAAAATGTGTATTCTTCCCTGGGTAATCTCTGTATTATTCGTGTACAAATTTCTGTCTGTTATGTTCTTAAAGGACTTATTTAGAGTTGACCTCATCTCGGAGGCCAGAGGCAGCCATTGTCTCATGACGGCAGCAGCATGTTCATCTGCCCAAACAATAATGGTTCCATCTGTCAGAAGACAAAGTGGGTCATGAGGGAAACCATATTGGTGGCTGCCACCTCAACTTTTATCTCTGATTAAACTGTAAGAATCTTTGTGTTGGACACCCTACTGGACACTAGCCGTATGTTCCAGCTTCTCCCACTGATTAAGCCCTCCGTCAAATTTATTGGCCATGGGAAATAATGGGAAACACAGCGAATGTGGAAGTTTTAGCCCATTACTCATGGCTTTTATTGGCATCGGCTCTGTCTGGCACACAGCCAGTGACCTGCACAGAGGACGAAGCAAGTAACGCCTCTCCTGGCTCCTGGCAAGGAAAAAACATTGTGGTGAGGGGGTGGTTGTATAGAGGAGGAGAAAGCAAAAGAGGTGACGTGATAGTGGTGTAGGTGGGTGGCATGAGGATAGAGAGGAAGGAAATGGTTTAATAATTTACAAAAAACTGCACAGTGCCCAAAAACTTATCTCAGAACAATTTTTGCAATCCCCTTGTAATATAAAAAAGAGGTTAGAAAAAATGCAAGCAACGTCTAAAAGGGATTTATAATAGTGTCTAGACAGAATAGTTGATCTCCAGGGCGGCAGTGTGAAAATGAGTCCCTGTGTACCCTGTGATAAAACTAAAGTTTAGAGACGAAGGTGGGATATAAAATACTAACATACACATATTTATGTACATTTTTAACTGTCCTGTATTTGTACAGATGGCAGTACACCAAATGAAATTGTTTTAGGTCCAGGAGATTCAGGTCTTCTTCAACAGTTCTTTACTTATTTTTATATCCTCAATACATCATGAGCTTTACTTGCTTTATACGAACTGCTTATAAACATGATTCAGTGAACTAATGTGTTTCACATGTCAGAGGTCTAGACCCAAACACGTGTTTTTTTTTTCTTTGTATGTAATGTTTTTATTATTTTGTGTCATAACAACGCTTTACTGTAATAATACGTTTCTGTTCATTGGCGTTGCAAATAAAAAAGATTTAAAGGAGCAATAACCTATTTTTACATCTTTAGTTCATTTTACTTGCAATGTGCACTAAGCAACTGTTGTATACTGTTATATGTGGATGAGTAACAAAGAATATTTATATTTTAGTCTCTTTAGCAGGCAGAGGGTGTCTGAAGGAAGCTACTGTGGAGTTGTATTATAGGAAATGTAGTTTTTTGTAACCCTATGTTCTAGAAATTATGTTTACTTTTAATTATATATACAGTGTATTGAAAACAATTACATTTTGTACTGACTTAATAAGAGAATGTTTATTTGCATATTTGGCAAATCATACACAATGCTGAATTTCTTTCTGACAAAATAAAATGCACAGACAACATATTATGACAGAATATCCAATCTTATGGTACAATATCAATTTGTAGTATCTGCAGCATTATGAAACTTTTTTTGTGGTTATGTTTAGGCATTCCCACCACTTGGTTATGGTTAGGGAAAGTTTGTCGTGTTGTTCAATGCAGAAGACGTCCACAATGTGTTTTTTCTTTTTTTCTTTTTTATTACATTCAACCAAAACCATATTTTTTCCCTGACTTCAGCTAAAATGCTTTGATGGCTAACCTAACCACAGATGGGACTGAAGTGAGAGTACATTTGCTGTCCATCCCACCGACTCCTGATCACTCAACTGACATTAATCTCTATAAATCTTCATTCATTCAAAATGTTGCCTATGCATAAACTGCTTTTACCATATGATTGGGAAAGGAGTCTAGTAGCATCCATGTCATTTCTTGTAGCCAGTATTGTGGAGTCATTTTAGAGAGTATAATTCAGCATATCTAAGTCTCTGCTGCATCAGTTCCTTCCCTTTAAAGTAAAATTGGTTGATTTTGTAATTATTATTGTTATTACTTTAAACATACAGTACAAGCACGCAGCATGTAAATCCAATATCAACAAAATACAAAGATTAACAGCTTGTAGGCTAATTTAAATAACTGAATTTAATTATAGACTTGGACAGTTGTAATTTTCTTCCTTCACTACTCTAACATTAAAAGACAATGTGTGCTTGGCTGTTATGTTGCTTTATTTCTGATAAACATTCGTCTTGACTCGTATGTGAAAGCCTGAAAGTTGCAGAACGCCAGCAACATTCACCCTGTTTCCTGTTACTGTGGTACTGTGTGCACTAGTTCTCGAGGTTGTTTTGTACCAAGTGCTCAGCTATTTGCTTACTTAACAGTGGAGCCAATTTCTATCCACACATTCTTACACTATATACACATTAACAGAAAAACCTGATTGCTGATACTGTAGGTGTAGAAATGGCAAATCTCAATTACTGTCATTTTCTTTTCCGCAAATTGCTGTTGCCTCCTGCAAGTGCAGTTTCAAAAAATGACTTCCAAACTCTTTACACAAGGTTTGAGTGCTTCTGAACTATTTTACAGGTGCAGCAGGTGAAATGTCAGGACTAGGAGCATAAATATGGCACCTGTGAAGAGTTGGTTCCTCTGTCATATCAAGTGTTTTATCACTCTGTCTCTGGGTTTCCAAATATTTCTTAGCTACCCTTGATGCACATGCACAGGGATATATTTAGTTTTTAGCCCTTCCAGTGACTATGGAGTGGAATAGGCTCGGCGAATGACAATGCACACGCCCATGCAGTCACAACACACATGCAGTCTTCCCACCCCAAATCCTTGTAGAGGTCAAGTCTCTGTTAATTGCTTTCTATGCACTAAGATGGATGGATCACAGTGTTAGAAAGGAGGCAGGGAGGTGTCAGGAAAGAAAAAAAAACCTCTCCAACAGGCATATTCATGCAAACAGAGGTGTGGACATTCAAAGTGTGCACACACATACACACACGCACAGAAAGTCTGGCATGAATTCCAGCCAACAGAGACTGTTATCAGCTAATTAGTGCTAGTAGCTCCGGGTGCCAACCTTATTGACACTGCAATGACAGTTTTCTGGTTTGAGTGGCGCCGTCAGTCGACCAACCATGTCGTTCTGATTCAATTATAAAACACACAAATGCTGGGCTAAAAACTCACAAGTACCCCCAAGGAGGAAATGCAGTGATTTCCAGAAGCTGTGATCACTTGAGCAACCATATGGGTTATTGTGTGCGAACTGACAAGTCGAATCCAAATGACTGACTGGCAGAATAAATGAATGAATGAATATTTAAATCTTCATTTCATGCTGTGCCCTACATCATGTGAGACTCATATGGTATACAAATATACATAAAAGAGAAACAACTGTTGTGTTTCAGCTGGGGGGAGCTGGGTGGGGATTACACAAGCTGTCATTTTGCTTTTCAATCTTGGTCCTCCTCCAGCGGGATTGCTTTCACTCGCAGGATCCTGATATCCTTTTAAACTTCACACTGCGAACAGAGCAGACGAGGCTTTTTAGGAATTTGCAGTGATTTGTAATATGATGCAATTTTAGGATCCATGTGTAATAAGGGTGTAGAATATTCTTGAAAAATTAGCCTTAGGGTAGGCTACCAAAAGCCTACTGCTTGCTTCAATAACTGGAAGGTGCTGTTAATATGGAGTTGCAGAATTTCCTCATTGCATTTTTTTTTTTTTTTGCTGGAACAAGGAACAGATTCACAAAATCCACCTAAAAATCTGAACTTCTTCTTTCTCTTACGCCAGAAATAAGTTTGTATCTAACGTGGAACTGCATTCAGAGTTGACTTATTCTGGTTTAAGATGATCACTTGGCTTTTATTTGTCAGTGGAAACATCCTGCTGTAGCAGCACCAGCTCATGCGTTGTAGCCGGATGAGATTATTTGGGGAGAGCTGTGACGTAACCCGAAGCCAAGCAGTCGATCTGTGTGAGAAACACTCAGAAATGGAGAGCTGTGACGACATTCGTACTTTGAAGTGTTTTCATGTCTACGGACGGAACAGAAAGAAATCTGCGCACCCAGCTCTTTGCTCGAACTTACGTTTTATTTGCCTTTAAAGAAAAAGTCCAGGACATTTGGTCTGTGATTTGGATAAATGTTTTCAACATGTACGACACGTAGATGAAGAAGAACAAGAGATGCACAGTGGGTGAAACTGGCTGTTCTCGTGCGTAAATGGCAAGCGGTTTGGAGTGGATCAAGAGGGAAGGAGAGAGAGAGAGCGGAGAGAGGTGGAGAGAGGGAAAGTGACGGAACGACGGAGCAATACAGGGAGAGATAGACAGAGCGCGACAGACAGACAGAGGGAGGGAAAACGAGCGCTGCAAGGCAACTTGGTTGGCAGCGTTTGCCTCAGCCTCTCCAGCAGCGGCAGAGATGTGCGTAACGTGCAGCGGAGAGCGGTGATGATCATCTGCACGCCGCATCGCCGTGGACCGCCGTGCGCACCCGAAGACGGAGACACACCGAGGGGCGCAGTCCGCTGTGCCGAGCCTGTAGTGAGCGAGACTCTGGCGAGGCCGACGAAAGACGCTTAAAGAAAGAAAAAAAAAAGAAGGAAGAGAAGAAGGAGAAGTGTTGCGGAGCGGGATGTCAGCTGTACAGAAGGTGATTGGGGGTTAATCGCCCCTCGCTTGGAGCCATTCTGACGCACCTGCCGCAAAGAAAGCGCGCATCATTTTGTGTTGTTTTACGGACCCCAGTCACCCCCCCCCCCTCTTTTTTTTTTTTTAACTGAGGATTTTGCATGCATGGGACAAATGCTGAATTAGATGGCCAACACAGTATGAGTCAGAGCGTGTCTGCGAGCTGAGGTGGAGTGTCTCTCTCCCGCTGCACGACTGTCTCGGTCCGCCACAAACCTTCCTACGCCAGGATGCAGCTGCTCAGAGTTGCGTGGGCACTGACCGGAGCGGCGATCTGCTGCTTTCTCATTCTCCTTATTCACTCCCGTCTGCTCAAAGAAGGTAATCACTCAGACCTTCACCCATGCACCTCTCACTTTTATGTTGTTTTAATTCGCCGCCTGCTTTCTCTTTAGTTTATATGAAGTTTTCCGCTTCAGTAAACCCAGTGCGGTGTGTTTGCGTCGCTTTTTCTCCCCTTAGGTAGCACATTAATAATAATCCAACACAAACGACACATCACATTCGTTTGCATGAGGCACTGACTGTGTAGCTCAGCCTTATTAATTTTACTCACCTGCATTTGTCTTGCTCAACAAGTAAAAAAGGATAATCGATGAATCAGTTTTGTATGATCAAAGAAATAAGTTCAAACTGTTTAGAACAAAAGCAGCATTGAAATCATCAGGTCACTGTTTGTATAGAATACTGATTTGTTGTAAACGTTTTCAATAGATGGCACTAGAGTCTAGCTTTAGGGTAACATTGAGGTCAAGCGGCTCTAACGTCGTTCCACTTCCCTTTTATTGTGTTTTCTGCCCCTTCGGTGGAGGGAAAACGAGTCAAGACAGATTTCAATCCTGATCATCATTCACACACCTCCCAGCGAGCCCAACTGTTTCAGTAAACTGTGTCCACAATGTCAGTGTGTAATCACTGCCGTGCTGCACGGATGGCACAGCCTGCAGACATAACTGCATTGTGGCAAGAGCTTTTGGGAGGAATTAATCGAGTTTCATTTGCCGACATTCAGCTGAATGAATGAATGAATGAATGTGGTTTAATGAGCCTGGCAATCATAAGAAACCGAATCCATCAAAACATAACTGATGTTTCAGTGAGGCAAATTATTCCTTGAACAAGTCATTAATTCCACCTACAATGGATGCATAATAAATACAAATCATACCTGTCTATGGGGAGATCTTCACGCAAAGGTTGAGTACACTTACTGCTCAAACTTCTTATGAAAGTCAAATGTTGTAACCCTGGGAATTACTGCACTGCATGAACCTGGCACAAGAAACAGCACTTAATATTCCCTTTATACATGTATACCCTGGGGCGAACAGAGTCTGTTTGGCACTTAGGAAGTCATGGGTTTCCTCTGTGCCGGTTTTTGCGATGCATGGCTTGGATTTGCCTGCCATCCCCTTCGCTGCCTCCGGCCGTGGGCAAATATTCAGGTCAAGCAGTGGCAAACACTCAACACTCTCTCCTCACCGTGGTGAGGCCATGACTACTGCGGGGTAGGAGAATGTCCAGAGAAAAAAAACTTGTCTGTCAGCCAATATAGGAGACAAGCGGAGTTCAGAATTTTGTACTGGCACATGTCCCAAAGCCTTCCTTTGGAGTTTTAATTTACTGTGGCATGGTAGCCCCCTTTCCACAGAGGTCAAAAAGAGGATTGTGTGGCCACCTAACAGTATGCAGAAAGTGCTGCTGATGGCTGTGTTAATGAGAGGGACACTCATTAGATTCAGGCCATCAGCACTGTCGAGCTTGTTGACTGGCAAGGCAATATTTTTGACCTTCACTGCTGAGTTGTTTGCCTGTATCATGTTGTGCTTTTACGTCAAGGTGTTTTTTCCCCTAAGCCTGCATTTTCTGTGCTTTCAGACTTGACACTGAGTAGCTTTTTCAGGGGAGAAAGCTGCTGTTCAGTGGCAAGAAGACACAATGAAACTTCATTATGGTTTCTAAGTTTCTACTGAAAATCGACAAGAGAGAGATGGTCGGTGGATTTGCTCACTTTAGGCTGTGAAAGTGGCCAAGGTCAAAGCCAGCTGTAAGGGCTAATAAAACGTACTGATAAAATGAATTCAAAAGACTACATTAGTGACAGTCTTGTGGGGACGAGGATAATGAAAGGCATGCGCAAGGGGCCTAAAAAAGAACAAACCCCTTTTAATCTTTTCTCACAGAGTCCTTAATAAGAACATTGGGATTGTGCAACACAGCCGTCTCCAGTGTGAACTGGGAAAAAAAGATGTTTTAGTCTGAGCTCTATCGTGTCATATATTGATTGCCTTTTCTGTATATATATATATATACACATGTGATTGTGCTATATCTGGTGGTGCAGATGTGTATGATGGTCCTATGTGAAGATAGCCTGTCGACAACACATATCCTGCGTTATTATCCGTAGAGGTAGAAATGCTAGCTAGCTAGAGATACAGCACCAGGATGTTTTGATAGTGCTCACAAAGAACCTAAATGTCAACCCCTGTGCCTGCACGTTAGACAGCTGAACATGCCAGCGAGTGTATTATTGGTGGTGGTGCAGCTCACTGCAGGATTCTGTGCGTTGGGTAATGGATTGGAAATGGAAATGTATTAAAACATTATGCATGGGGTTATATGGATAAATTTTGCCTGATGCATTTTTCACACCGTGCTGTTCAATAATTCAGTAAACGGGGCAAATCTCGTTCTTCTCAGGTTGAGATATGTGTCACATGGCAATGTAGAGGTTCATGGAATAGTTCCTGGTGTGAGAATCCACAGGTAAATCCAACCTTTTGTAGGTAAAATAATAAAAGCTCTAAAATTGAGATGTGTTAGCCATGGTTATGAAATAGCAGGACTACATATGTTGTCAGCTTTTATGGTACAATAGGAAATGACTTAGAATGGCACATAATGAAAATCGCTAAAAAACATTGGCACGTCACATCCTCTTAGCTTATTTCACCCTTAAATAGATTGCTTGTAGGGTTCTAATTCCTTTTCTCAATTTAACACAATAAGAGAAAATAGGTTTAGCTGACTGCAAAGGACAAGCCATAACATTATGGGTCATAATAAGTGGTGGCACTCATTTATCTTCTAATGGCATTATAGCGTGTGGAGGGAAGGGTGCTGACATGGATGTTAGTCATGCAACAAAGCGAGATAACTCAACACATTTGCTGCACTTATGGCGCTTATCATTGACATAACTGATATAGCCGCCGAGCATTACGGTGTCAAATGATCTAACAGGGTGCTTGAGTACCATTCATATGACTGCATGTTATACCTTGTCTGTTCACTGGGATCCTCTCTGTCTTATGAAGCTGTGAAGTATTTTGAATTCAGAATCTGTAAAGTCGAAATCTAAATTCAAACCATAAATCACTCACTATCATTCCCTCCACTGGGAGGGTCTTGAACTACACTGACTTAAGTTATTAAAGTTTTACGATAGATAAAAGAAGTTGAGAAAAAACTCAAAATGCAGATTTCAGGTCTGTTTTTTTATCTATGATTTTACTGATATGGAGTGGATATGTATTAAACCATTATGCACAGAGAATGTGGATTAATTTTTTGCCATAAATTTCTCACACTGTCCACTTCAATAATTCAGGCAATGGAGCAAATCTCGTTTTGCTCTTCATTGGCTGAGATATTTGTCACATGGCAAAGAGAGCCTGACAGGTTCATAGAATAGTTCCTGGTGCCTGAGTCCATTGGTGAATCCAAGGCAATTTAGGTAAAAGAGTGTTTAATTCAGAAATTTGATAATTATGTGTTACTATTATAAAATTAAAAGATGAAATTAAAGCACCCTGTAGGTTACAATTAAGGCTATGAAGGGAAGCTGAATTCTCGCTTAATAAAACAATAAAGGTGTGGACTCAGGTGAGAGTCAGGTACAATTTACTGTTAAATATCAGAACATATCCCTTTTGAAGAAGGAGAAGGTCATTTTAGAAAACTGTATTCTTAAAGTCATTAGTTACAGAACAAATTAATTGAATAATCTTGAGTGATTGATCTGTATCTGCTTTGTTGGTGTACATGGTGCAGTGGCAAATGTAGTAATCTTTATCTGAGGCAGAAGTGTCTGGGCTATTACCAGTGAACAAAATCGGTTTTACTACTTTGCCATCTGTGTTTTGAAATAGCTGCCTTCACGAGCGTCTGAGAAAACAGGCCTGAAAAGACAAAAGATACAATTTGATATAAATGAAATTTCAAATAAGCAGCACATTTAGACATGTGGTGTTGTAGAGACAATCCCTGGTAAATCCCTCTACTACAATCCTTTTTAACTTTACACATTTTGCTAGTAGATACCATTCCTGTTTCATACTACAAAGACAGGAATATAATCTAAAATGTCTCTGTGGCAATGACGCATATTTCCTTTTTATTCAGAACCTTGCATTTGTTAGGGGCCTGCTCTGTGTACTTGAGCACTGGTGTTCAGTGACTGATCCTCAGGTAAAACCACAGTGGGCTAAAGTGACAGAGATGTGTGGATCCATACAATCCTCCTGACATCAGGCGACCAAAATCAGTTTTCATTTACCACCACAAACAGACACCTGGTCCTGGAGATCCTGTTTAAAACAAGACTGTGGATTAGATTGGGAAGTCTGTGGTGTGGCAGCTCTGCTCTGAGCAGCCTCGGGACAAATTTCAGCCAAGCGGTGGCGAAGGTTCAGTGTCATTACAGTACGAGACATGTAGAAAGTGAAGCCCTGTCATGTCTTAAGACATAGAGAGACTGCTTATGTTTACCCTCCCAAGAAGCCTAGAAAAATGTAATAAATGGAAGTTCTCTAGTCAGTGTTTGTGCAGCTTTACAAAACAGATTATTTATATCTTATGGTCAGCAATGCAGCTTGTTCAGGACATATCTGCCATTCACAGGAGAGGTCATCAGGTGCACTTTCACTTTAAGAGGTCCTTGCGGGATAATGCCTAATCAGGTCACCTTTACACAGGCCCTTAACTTAAAGGTTGGATCCTGCAGGAAAAAGGCCACTGCACTCTGCAGTGTCTCAAATGTGACATGCCCTTGATTGCAGTCTTCAACATGTGACTCCATTGCCTGCTAGTAACCAGTAGATTCCTCAGGAATGAGACCAATTCTACAACTGCTAACTGTAGTTTGGTTGGCTTTATGCAGACTTGTCAAACAGTGTATAGTTATGTAAGATATTGGACTGCTACACAATTGTTGTTTACACTGACAGTTGTGTTTTCCTCTTTATGCCATACTGTCTTGTTTTACTTTTTCTTGATGCAGAGATTTGAGCCCAGTTATTCTCCTTCTTCTCCAGAATATGCGCCATCTGTTAATGTGTTCTGTAGTTTTTACCTTATGATATTATTTGAGTTATTTGTGCAAAAGAAGCATAATGCGGTGTGTTCTTCAGTGACAGTCAATAATAGGGCACGTTGTTTGCCAACCATCACCTCCATCTATAACATGTAAATTGTTTAATTACAGCCAAGGCCAGAGTGAACTGCAGTATGAGCTCTGTCTTGAATATGACTTAGAGATAAAGCAATAGAGGTGTAGTCATTAAGTATTTCTCCATTTTTGAACATCTATTATTCATCTGCTGAAAGGAAGGATTTTAGGGAACTCAACCCTGAAGCACAGCTTGAGGCTCAAGTGACATAAAAATAATATGCGTGTATTTAATGCCGCAGTAATACTCCTTTAGCATACAGAAGTCATTTTACAATCACTATGTTTTACTTGGCAATTCCTCAGCAATGTCAAATCCCTCACAGCAATGGTACACATTAGTAAGCAGAGTGTTCCTCCGGATGTAATCTTCTGTAAAGCGATTTATATTGAGCACAATTTATCTTTAATGGTCAGTATCAACTGTAATCCATAAGGGCATTGCACATTAATCAATTGCTTAATTGATTCATTACTTAAAGGGTTTGTTAATGAATTTACCTGAATGAATCAATCACAGTTGCAGCGGGAACCTGTGGTGGTTTTTCAAGGTAATCCAAGCCTACTCCAAATGACCCCCTTGTGTCCTGTGTCCAGGGGCACTTTTAATCTGTGCGTGTAAGGTCTTCAATATCTAGTCTTGCCACAGATTTTCACAGTTACTATTGACTGTGGAGCAGTAAAAATGTGTGCACTATTGCACCCAATATTTTAAAAATCCTATATGGAAATAATTGGAGGTAGACTCAATGTAGACTAATGAGAAGCTGCCTGTGAGGATCCTCTTGTCGAGTTTTTACTGAAGGGACTGACTGGCCTTTGGAAATAGTGATGTCAGAAAGACATCGACCTAACACGCTCCTTTCCTGCCTTTTCACCCATGAAGTGCCATCTCAAACTCCCAGAGGCCCTGCCAATCCAAGCTTTAAGACGCAGAATTGCACTACTTTGTAAAATCTTGAATCACCAAGGACATGCAATGCTATGTCTTACATCCTCTGGGCTATTAGCACAGTACAAATGTGGATAATATAATGTATAAAACATGCAGGAAATTGTGCCACAGATCATCAAGGTAGCACAGATTAATAGATGTGTCTTTCTAGATGTAAGATGTGTGAAACTGTATGAAGGATTGAGTAATTTTAATAACCACAGCTGTATCTTTAATTAAAACGAGAGAAATGTTTTCTGGCCACTGCGATCTGCTGTATAAATTAATCATGTGAGCACATCTACACACATATGTAATACTGAATGTGGAAGGAGGAGTGTTTGGCGGAAATACACAGACACTGAAGAAGAGAAGAAGGAGAGTCAGTAGTTTGAGAGGTTAGATACTAGCAGGGCCATTTGTCTATCAGCTTGTCAGCTGGTGGAACAAAGATCCACACACATCAGCATTTTCCTCCATGGAGGGCGGATTCCTCTTGCAACATGTCCATCATGACCAGCTCTTAAAGAGAAGACTGTCCCTCCCGTTGGATGATCCAACAGAACATTAGAGCGTATTTATCAATCTCAAAGAGTGCTGATTTAAAGGAGCTGAGCCCAACTCTCTGTCTTATTCATAAGCTAACTCTCTCCAGACTATTGATTCCATGACCACCAGGGTGCTCGAATGTGATACATCCACAGGTTCTTGAGGAAATGATGGGTGAGAACTGTGCTCACCCTTCTGTGGTTTCAATTTGTGCTTTCCTGCTGTGTCAAAGGTACACAAGAGGGCATTCTTCTGTTCGATCTGTCGCCGTGTCTCTGTTCATCTACCTGATCAATAGCTACTTAAGAAGTTTGATCTTCTTTGTGCGTGAGATCACAGTCATTTGAATGGATTTAGAAACAAGGTTTTTATGTCTTCACAAAAGCTTGGCCCCAGAGGCCACTGTGACATAAATGTGGTGTCTGTGATAACAGGCTTGGTCATGCTTTATGGATCCAGTGCAGTCGAAGTGTTTTTCCATTTCCATCTGACAGAGATGTAGGTTTAATCTGACATTAGCTTGGCTATAGTGCATTAGCTTTTGGTGTCAAAGGGGAAGAATATTACCGACGCTATGCTGCTCCACCAAAACAAATTGTATGTTACTGTTTCGAAAACTAATGGAGGCTTTATTGATTTGAACAAGGCCAGCCACTTGCTTTGTCTCGGCTGTCAGATTGTGTCTAAAGCAATTTCATAAAGATCATTATTTTCTTTCTCATGATGTCTTGCTGCTAAACAAGATCCCCTTTCATTCGTTCCTGCCTTTTTACTGCATATGGTGTCAGCTTTTATGCTGCGATTGAAAATGATTTAGAATAGAATGACACATAATGAAAATCACAAAAAAAACATTGGCACGTCACATCCTCTTAGCTTGTTGCACCCCTGAATAGATTGCTTATGGGGTTGCAATTCTCAATCTAACGCAGTGCGAGAAAATAGGTTTAGCTGACTGTAAAGGACGAGCCATAACATTATGGGTCATAATAAGTGGTGGCAGTCATTTATCTTCTAATGGCATTAAAGTGTGTGGAGGGAAAGGTGCTGACATGGATGTTAGTCATGCAACAAAGCGAGATAACACGTTTGCACCACTTACGGTGCTTATCATTGACATAATTGAGTTGGCAAGCCTTACAGTGTCAAATTGCTTGAATAACATTATTCAAATGATTGCATGTTATATCTTGTTTGTTCACTGGGACTTTCTTTGTCTTACGAAGTTGCAAAGTATTTTCAATGCAGAATCTGTGATCCGTGAAATTCAAAACACACAAGTGGAGCCTTGTAGTACACAGACGAAGACAAACTCAGTGCAGATTATCAAAGTTTCAAGACAGAGAAAACATACACATATTTTGAATTAGGTTTCGCTAAGATTAAGTGACAATGCAGATTTTAAGTTTATGATTATACTTCTACTTAAATTGTCTTTTTTGACTGAGCTTTGTGCAGGTCTCAGTCGTAGAATAGCTTGAGCATGAAGCAAATCTCCTATCTAGTCTTACCCTCTCCCTTGGTAATTGTTTACAGTCTCTTTTTTAACAGTTACATCGTTGCTACATATAGTATTATGCTTATGTTTACAGCTGTGTCAATACAACAAGAGGGAAAGGAGAGGAAAAAAACACCAGCGATTCTGCTTCATCATAATCATTACGGTCCATTCCACATGGGGGAGAGGAACTTCATTATTGTACCTGCAGGGACTATAAAAACCAAACTCATGAATACAGAAAGCTTTCTTCCGTGATGTGTTGTTTCTTGACAGCGTTGCTGCTAGGAATTTTTTTTAAAGCCACATTTTTCACTTAAAAGTAATACATAGTGGATATGTGCGCTGAGTATAATTTACAAGTTTGGGTGTTCACCGCCATGGGTGCTAAAGCACCCTGGGTTGGCTAGCTGTCTGGCAGGGGCACAAATATACACACACACACACACACACACACACACACACATATCTGTGTGTGTGTTACACACACATATCTGTGTGTGTGTGTGTGTGTGTGTGTGTGTGTGTGTGTGTGTGTGTGTGTGTGTGTGTAAGGGAGCAGGTGGATCTCTGCTTTTTCCAAACCTAGTGTTTGATCATCTGAGACGTAATGCACATTTTTTGTCTCTTCTCCTCACACATTGTGTACCCAATATTCTATATTTCAGAGGTTATTATCACCACAAAATTCACAGTTAAGGCATGAATCAGACGTACTCTAGATAGCAACACAAAAAAGGTAAAAAGAAATTATATTTTAATAATGATATGTATTGAGCAAATGAAATCTGCCGGGCTTGCACATTTGCCTTGCTGAACAGACAATAAATTATACCTTGGGCGCCACCACATAAGTCCAAGGATAACACCACACACATTCAATGAGTTGAAAGGAAATAGGACTTGTGGGATGGAGGAAACAAAATGAGGAAAGGAAACACTGACATATACAGTTCTGTGAAAAAAAAATAGCCCTTCAATGATATATATTAGGGATGCCGATATTATCGGCCTACTGATATTATCGGCTGGTATCGGCATTAAAATGTAATATCGGAAAATATCTGTATCGGTTTTTACTCTTTTAATGATTTTAAGAAAAACTTTTCCATACCATGCACATATTATACAGCAAACTCTTTAGCTACTTCTCCTCTCTCTCAAAATATCAAAATATGACAAATCCGAGGTATAGTTTTTGAGATATTTTTGTTGGTTTGGCACACCTTGCAATAATGTTTAAAGTATGCATGATAAGAGATATGTGATGTTAGTTACCTAAAATGATTTAGTTTTTCTTTTTTTTTTTTGAGGGGGGATCCCGCATATATTGTTATTGTTTTATATCGGTATCTGAAATTAAGAGTTAGACAATATCAGTAATTTATTAAGGTAAAGAAAAATTGTCTAAACCTGCCTGGCCCTTTGTGAAAAAGTGATGCTGGTGTGTTTTGGATCATTGTCCAGCTACAGAACCCAAGTGCTCTTGATCATGAGGTCACGAACTGATGGCCGGACATTCTCCTTCAGTATTTTGCAGAATTTATGGTTCCATCGATTACGGCAGGTCGTCCAGGTACTAAAACTATCAGACAAGCTGTTCTTTTTGGTCAGGAGTGACTTTTGCCTTGGAACTCACCTATGACCTTTTTTGCTCAGTCTCTTTCTTATTGTTGAATCGTGAACACTGACCTTAACTTAGGCAACTGAGGCCTGCAATTTTTTAGATGTTGTTCTGGGTTCTATCTACTTTTCCTTTTTCACAGCATGGTAGGTCCTAAGTGATTTACCTCCACCGCGTGTCTTTTCCTGCGTGCCTCGGAGCAGTACAGTGAGGTTGGTGTGTAAACACACAGCGTTACTCCTTCTGCAGGCAAACGTCATAGCACCAAAGTTTTATGCTTGAGAAGTTAACATGCAGAAGTGCTGCAAGAGGTACAAATGCAAACATATGCATACACACACCCACGGTCCTGCAAATATACACTGGAGCATGAAAGAGTGTATGCACTCATGTTTACTTTAGCACATTGCAAATTCCTGTAGCTCCGAGTCCAATTTATCAAATAGACTGTAAGTGTATGGTTTGTGCGTGTGTGTGTGTGTCTGTGACTTTTCATCGTACAACACGCACTCTTCTACAAGATAGAGGAAAAATGCTTGGAGCAAGTGTAGATGTGCAAACACAGGCACAAAAGCAGCCGTATATACATATGCATACGCAGCCACAAAGGGTCACTAGCCCACACACACAACACAGAGCGCGGCAGGTTCTTATGGTACCCTGGAGAGAATGAAATATTGCTGCAGAGCCCACACACATGCACATACTACACATTGAAACACACACAGAAATAACAAAACACACACACTGAGGGATCACTGAAGCAATCTTGTCAAAGATAGAGACGTGCATGAGCAGACTATGCGTCTCCTACATCTTCTGCATGTCAGCAGCTTGATAACCTGACACATAACATGTATACACACACAAACACAACATCCATAAAGTGTTAGCATCATCTGTCATTTGGTTGCCAAACATTGACAGATACAGTACATTCCAGTTATCATTTGACATACTTACAAGACTTGACATAATCATACACACACACACACACACACACACACACACACACAAACACACACGCAGGCTATCTGACGTGCAGGCAGACAAAAAGGCAGAACTGACATTAAGGAGGCAGAGCAGAAGTAAAACCAGTGACATCCCAGCCTTAATAGTGTCTGATAGGTAAACAGAGCATAGCCACCCACCTGCCTTTTGGCCCAGGTGGAACCACTTGAGCAAATTGCCTCCTTAATTGATGGACTTGAACTGGTTGCCGTGTGTGAGCTGGTGCGGTTGTGTGTGTATGCGTGTGTGACTGCCGGAGTTTTCGCCGGAGCCCGTGGTTAGGGGTGCAGTAATAGTGGAAAGAGAGAAATCCGTCAGGCGTTAATGAAATAATTGGCACAAACGGTTGCACGGGCCCTCGTGCACACATATGCATGCACACTCGCGCTTTCTAATACACATAAATAGACACAAGCACACAGCCATTCTCATTGATTTGCGCTCTCTCTCTCTGTCTCTCTCTCGTATGCTCACTCATACACAAACCATGAGTACAGATAACAGCCCAGCGAAGGAGGCTGATGCACCATTTCCTCTGGTTGTAGCTACAAATGAACTAACCCAGTGGCTGAATATGGACAGACTGTGACAGCAAATGAGGCAGAAAGGAACAGACGGGTAAAATGTAGAGATGGAGAAAGACGAGGGGGAAAGAAGGAATGGACACTATATATATCACACATACACACACGCGGAAGTAAAAAATGCATGAAAGAAAAGAAAGGAGAGTAAAAGATTAGAGTGATGACAGAGACGGAGGAGGAAGGAGGGGAGCTAAAGAATGAGACCGACAGAGAGGAAGAGAGCAAGGGAGAGAGAGTCACAGGTTGTTGCCGATGGGTTGCTTCCTGAAATAAATTCTTTTTGGGGGAGGGTTACTATGGCAACTCAGGTAACGGCAGGCAGGGATTGGTTGTGCTAGTAACCTGCACCAGCACGGAGAAAGACAGAGAGAGAGAGAGAGAGAGAGAGAGGAGATATTATTCAAATTCTGTGTACAGTTTAAATCCATCTAAGTGTTGATTTGGCTACACTATTTATTATCAACAAGTGTATTTCATTGCAAAGATGATGACTCAGATTAATAGTATCACTGTCAGCTTGTGCTAAAAGTCACTTCTTAAGATGTTTGTCGCTGTCATCATTGTGTGAGTGACGTGGCGGAGGTCATAGGTTGTTTCTTCTTTTGATGCACGGTGTTGTCTGAGAGGGTCAAACTGTATATTATCTATATCTATATACTGTATATAATGTCTGAGTAAGAGGTTTAATAATTGCAAACTCAAGCCCTAAATAGAAAATTATTTTGTGTGTAAGTATTACTGCAGTCTAGAAGTAAGTAAAAGTAACACTACAAGAGGGTATTCATGCCTTATAGGTGCCTATAGGGTATTCTTGGCCAGTCGTTCAACAATCTGTAATTAATGACTTAATCAATTATTAATATATTAACCACTAATGCTAAGTACATCTTGTAAGTGAAAAAGCTCCCATACCCAAATTTTTGTAATCACATGAATGCATGTTTCTATTTAATAATAATGCAATAAATGTTGGCAAACCATAAACCAGTACTTGGCATTTCACACTTTCTGATAAGTTATAACGGTTGCAGTAAAACCCATTAAATGTTAGATAAAGGGTTTTAGGTTTCTAAGTTCCTAATGAGCCAGTAGCAAAAGTTGCCTACAGTTATACATTACAGGCCAAAAGTTTGGACACACCTTCTCATTCAGTGTGAAGGCAAGTTAAATGGTCATGAAAATAAAGAAAACAACACTGAATGAATTCCAAACTTTTGGCCTGTACTGTACATGTTAATGAATCATTGATAAGGGTTCTGCAGTCCACCAATACTGCAGATGTAAAGGCAGTTTAGAACTGGAATCTGGTCCAGAGGTGAGTGTACAGATCTTTTCTGGAGGGGGGTGGTCAAATTGTGTAGTATAAAAGTCACCTTTGTAAATTAAAGAGCTGGGAAAGTGTTGGAGGATAATTTGTAAATAATGTATTAACCATTAATAAAAGCTTCAGTAAATGTGCCTCATCCCACAGTGGTATCAAATAAAGATCTAACCTAACATTACATGTTATGTGATTGCGACTCATCTTTACGAGAGACCGGCAAATATCAGATGAGCAAATAAAATGTGCGCATTTGTAGAACTTTACTGTGGTAGTTGATTGATTACTATTTGACTATTGTAGTCTGTAAATTGCGTAATAAACTTTAGTAGTTCAAAAACATTTAATTTTATTTATAAGCCCATTGCATGTTTTGTGTATAAGATTTTAATCCATAAAATAAGTATAGCAGTCAAATGAATGTGTTGAAGTAAAAGTATAGTACAAAGTTATAAATGTAGAACTGAGGAGTACGCTTAGCGAGGTTTACGTTATATATATGCATGCAGGCAGGTACTTCATTGTGTATACATGTGCACTTTCTTCTGTGCAGTTTTGTGTCTTTATAGACTCATTGTGTGCAATCTTGTTCTGTGTGTGTGTGTGTGTGTGTGTACTTAAAAGCCTGCAACACAGGCTGTCAATAATTAGCACAGACAGCAGGGGGAGAACGATGAGGGAAAACGAGGGAAAACAAGACCAAAAAGAAGGATAGAATAAAAAATAAGAACTACAAGTATAGAAGAGTCCCCCACCCACCCTCTGGTTACCTTAGAAATCCAGATAAGAATGTTTCCTCTCTTATTCTGCTAACAGGGCTCTGCACTGGCTCTGACAGAGCCTGAATACCAATTATACTGCCCTGGCACCTCCTCCACTGGAGATAGAGACAGAAATAGGGGTTGTGGGAGCAAGAAAGAGCGACGGCGGTGGGGCAGAGAGAGACGTAGGGAACTATGAATGCAAGGACAGCGGGACACCGAGAAGCTACAGCTACTGACCATATAAAATGACGACAAAAGGGAGTGGATAGACACAGGACAGAATGAGAAAAGTATGTGTTTGGGAATGAGCGAGAAGAGAGGGATAAAAGATTTTCAGAAGCTGTAAACAACTGGATCTTAACTCTGTCAACACTCCCTCTGTTCACTTTTCATTTTCTAAAGTGATCATCAAAGGGTAATGAGGCGTCACCACGTCCTTTATTTCTGTGACCTTTAAGTGTAAAGTAAAAAAAAAAAAATGTTTTTCCCCTTCGCAACTTAAAGTGACGGCTGACCATCAGCTGACAGTAATAGCAGAAGCTTGATGATAGCGCTGGTGTTGAAGCCAATGAATAATTTATCATTTATGCCGCACCGCAGTGAGCACATAGTCTCCATTAAAGCACATTGACTGTGCTCCAGCTCTAGCTCCTGGCTTCCCTGCTAA
Source organism: Ctenopoma multispine (assembly GCA_034779795.1). NCBI lineage: Eukaryota > Metazoa > Chordata > Actinopteri > Anabantiformes > Anabantidae > Ctenopoma > Ctenopoma multispine. The sequence goes on along the minus strand of JAUYWH010000015.1, from coordinate 5,185,510 downwards.
TGCACATGCATGTGAACATGCATATACACACACAGACGCATTTGAATGCACTCATACACACATATTCATAAATGGAGAGCTTCCTCTACATACTTGACATGCTCCCATCTCTACTTCTGTTTCCTGCTTTCCTATTTCCTCCTCTTTTGTTATGCAAAATGCTGTTGTCACTGTAAGCAGTGCTGTTTCCTCAGCAGAAGCAGACCGTGTTGCCAAGAGCAGGGTGCAAGATAAGAATTCAGGCTGTGATGAACTCTTGAAAAAAAATGGACGTGGATGTTCTACAATGAAAGAAGCACTGCACTCTTCAACTCCCAAAGTACCACCATTGTGTCACCACTTGCTGTGATATACAATGCATTATTTCTTTCACTTCTTGTATCTCGCTTGCTTCTCTTTCTCAATACCTGCAGCAGGATTTTTTTTTTTTTTTTATTGCAGGAGTCAATTGCTAGGCACTACCTTTGTGATGGGCACAAAGACTTTGTTAGCTTTGAAAAACAGCAACTGTGCGGAGCCATCAGCTCCTGCTCATCCAGTTATTGTGGAACATTGTGTGTACCCGGGTACATAGTTCTCTGCTGCACTGGGAGTTATTGTCCTCTACACACTTGCTGTTTTGTTAAATAAAATGATGTATTTTTCTGCAGTAAGCAGGTTTACAAAGTGACTTCATGTCGACATGTGGGATTAAGTTAAGTTTGTTGTGATGATTTCAGCATCACTTTGTGCTCAGACTTTCTATTGATCCATAAAGAGTTTCACATGCTCCATATCTGGTGTCTGCAGACATTTATTGCACAAATGTAGGAATATAACAAATTAATTAAAATATTTTTTACTATAAAAATACTCTGTGACCCAGACTAACAGAAAGGCACTGCAAACTGTGCAGAAATATTTGCCTACAATTTTTTGAATGAGGCTTCTCCTTTTAACTAACCAGAGAATTAAAATTATTTCTGCTTGATCAGTAAGTTTGGACGCATCGTTTATTGTAATTTCATAACAATCAAAGACTAGCAGCTGTGTTCAGCAAACTGAAGCAAGAGCACAACAGCACAGGGGAAAAGAGGGCAGGTGGGAGGACAGTGGATTGATCTTAAGGCTTGTGCTAGCTAAAGTTGCTTGTTTTAGCTTTAGTCACTTTTTAACCAATAGTAAATAACATAAATAACATAAATCTGCAAAATATGATAAATACCTTATTTCTAAGTTTGAGCGGCTCAAAGGTCGACTTAAGATTCTAAATTAAAATCCAGATCAGAACTTTGCTGCTGCCGGGGCCACAAGGTCATTGTGCAAATAGTCAATTTTAAAGACTGATTATCAGTGATATTGTTTGACTCAAATAGATAAAATAAATCATATGAAACTTTTGGAAATTAAGTTAGCACTAGCCTAAAACTTGAAATCACTTGTCTTCTTTCTTTCTGCTCTGCCCAGGATTTCAGGTATTAGTTGTTATGAAACTGAAATAAATAAAAGAAGGGGAATCTCTGTTACAGTCTTTGGTGTTTTTGACAAAACCTAACTGCATAAGTTATGTTTTGTAGCATATTTCTACTAATAATGTTAGAAAGAAGTTACACGCTGTAGCTTTAATGTATGCAGTAATGCATTTAGTAGTTTTACACTAGAAACAAAAATATAAGCAACATATATAGAGATGGCTAATTCTACATTCCTATGTTTTCATTCTAAAGCTGTTATTCACTGAACCTATGATTTGGGCCAAAACGTAAGGCATGCAAACAAGGTACTTCGTCGTGTTCACAACCTACTATAATAATACATGAAAACTAGTATAACACGAGTACGGCCACAACTTCATAGCTCATTGGAAAGAGCTTGAACTCAGTCTTGAACCACATGTCACCAGGCTCCGTAGTTGTTCATACATCCATGATCTAAAGTTTTTTTCCACAGTAATATGTAGAACTATTTATGTCTTTTTAGCATTACTTGTTCAGGTAGGATATCTCCTGCACATGCTATCTTAATTAATGTGCTTCTGTCAACAACTGCAGCACTTTCACTGTCCAGAAAGTTATAACTGTACACAGAAAACTATTTTTTCCAGCATGGTTCACATGCCAGTCTGCACCTCTTTCCTGCAGGGAATAATTCAAACCATTTTGTTTTTTTGTTTTTTTCCTTTATGCATCTTCTTCTTATTCCTGGCTTTCCTGCACCTGAGGCGTAAAACTGTGATATCTCAGCGACCATGGGGTGGGCAGTAAGGTGTGTTATCGTTGACACACTTTAAGAGGCTCCACACATGCACGAATGACACACACATAAAGGTACTGCATTGCACAGATAAAAAAAAAAAAAAAAAAGATTGTGACACTCTTCTCACGCTTCTCAGTGTACCTCTGGCACAGAGGAGAAACAAACTACAATCACCCCTGAAATAGACAGAAACAACATTTCATATTATTTCCCACTGGTGGTTGATTTTGGTTTTGTTCAAATTTAAAGTGTTTTACATTCTTCATTTTGATATGACACTGTGTTTAACACCAGATGGTGGGTTTTTGTTGCACATGTATGTGTTCCCTTCTGCTTCATTCTGCTCATCATACCAGTAGCCAGGTTATCTCTTCCTTTATCATTATTTCCTACACAAGCTCATAAATCTCTGTGCTGATAGCACTGCTCCAGCATCTTAATGCATATTCATAACGCCACTGCCTAAATATTCATGAGCAAATGTCTGGCCAAACAGCTTCCCCCGCCAGAATAGTGAAATATAAGACACAGTTTGCCTTTTTATGTGCTTGTTTTTGCTGCTGTTTGTGTCAATGGGTGGGGAGTTTTTGAGGAGATGATGTATTTACATGTCTCAGTGAGAATTATGGTCACTGAAGTTTCCCTCCAACATCGCAGATGACTTCACCAAGGTAGTTTCCCGCTCAAGTTTTCTTTTTTCTCAAATTGTCCAGGGGCTGGTATTTGAAGGTGAAAAATGACTGGAGTAACAACTTTTGATAGGTTTATTTTCCAGAGGAGGTATACATACATCACAGTTACAACAGTAAATGACATATTACTGTGTTAATTAGAGATGCTTCACTTCCACTTTTTTACAACCAAAACGTAATGTGTGAAAACATTTCTGACTTTCAAACGGATAGTGCTGTAGGTCAGATCAGCCTTTGTCCCAAAGATGTAACCATATCCTCTTTTATCACCTTTGTGTGCGTGTGTGCATTCAAATTGTAAAATGCCCTACATCAACTCTGTCTTTGCACCAAACAAAGTACAATCATCTCTAGTTGAAACTCTTCCCTGTGATTCCTACATACACACAGCAAATTAAACAAAAGAGAAAGCCAAATGATAGTTCCACTAAGTACTAACTCAATGGGATAACATGTCCCTGCAAAATGCTGTGGTAGCTATGCTGGTTAAGTGTGCCTTCAATTTTGACTAAGCCCCCAACAGTGTCACCAACATCACACCTCCTCATCTATGCTTCACAAGCAAATCAGACATTAGGAACTGTCTGTTTATTATCTCTATGTCTAACAAAGACACAGCAATTTGTACTCATGAGCTCAAAGGGCAGTTTTCAGATAGACTGACCTTTAATTCGTAGAATAATGATCGACTGTCATTTCTCTCAACTACTTAACTGTTTCTTTCCATAATATAGATTTGTACAGTAGTTGTAGTAGCACTAATAGGGCTATTGACTCTGTATCCACCCTTCCTCTGCACAAGACAGCTGATTGTCTAAAGCATTAACAAGGCAAGAAATGTCACTAACTAAATCTTGAAATGGCAGACTGTGACTTTAAAACCATTCCAGATGACAACCTTGTGAATCTGATGAGAGAATGCCATGAGTGTGCCAAAGCTAAATGTGGCTACTGATCTAAATTATGATAAAATAATAAAATATAACTATAAATATATTCTATGTTAAAACACTTTTATTGACTGCACAATAAATGTTTCAATGTCTTAATTTCAATGTCTTCAGTATTGTACAATGTTAAAAATACTACTGAAGGACAAGATCTATTCAAACTTTTGACAGGTAGAGTATGAATAATGCATTGTTCACCTTCTATATCAGATTCAGTTGCATTCTGGATATTGAAAAATTAGTGTTTTAGCAAACCTGATGATTCAAGCTTAGCTGAAGAAAATGGCTGGGCTTATAAGACTGAGCAACCACTTAGTATCCCAATTACATAGTCTGTGCAAAAAAAGGACGAAAAAAGGCCTTGAGGGAATTCCTCCATTAACAGTTTCTTCCGTGATGTGTATTATACATTCTGTATCGTGCACTTTCATTTTAGACCATTTTACTCAACATAAAGAATATTTTATTTTAGAGTCATTTACCGTGTTTATGATTCGTTGAGTATAATCACATTACTGTGGCACGGCTTAGAATAAACACTGCGACTACTATAAGTTTCTATAAAGTAAATCTCTAAGCAAACGGCCGTAAGTCCACATGATATCCTGCGTTCCACGGGCACATCCAACTGGGAGGAGACACCAGGGCAGAGTCCCACTCTGATCGGTCAGTCTTCCAAGTTTCAGTTTAAATGCTTGTGATCTGCAAGGTTGAAATTAAAGACTGTGTCGTAAGTCCTGCTCGGTTGATGGTTTTGTTTTGTTATCGCACCAGCAAAAATGTAGCTCTTCTTTCGAAATTAAGACATGGGACTCTTGTGCGACAGCTTGTCCCTGCGTCTGACAGTCTAACATCCCCCACATTCCAGTCCCCCCCACCAGACATCATATGGACACCAAATTATTCATCTGTGGAGCATTTGAAATGAAGAAAAAAGGCAGAGGAACACATTTCTTTCTTCCTCTCTTTTACATGCTTCAATCAGATGGCATTCTTGAGTGTGGGTATTTCAGTCTCCAACAAGCAAAAAACTGTAGCAGTCAGTGACATGCAGCTCTGAGGGAGCATAGCTTGTGCAAATGTGTGTGTGTGTGTACATGAATAAAAGCCACCCTTAACAATGGTCTGACATGAGATGAGCTGTGTGTTTCGTGCTCTGCATAGTTGTCTCATTGTCAGTCAGTCAGCTGCCGGCAGAATTATTGCAATGATTAGGAGAAGGCCTTTTGTTCAGACGAGAGAATCATCTCTATTCAGCTCTTTTTGGAAAAGAGGGGAGGTGAAGAGAAGTAGGGGAGTGATAAATCTGTACTGAATAAGCTTGGTCGTAGCACAGACCACTCAGATATTTTTACTGGTTTACTCTCTTTCTCTGTTGTCCTTTTGCTCAGTATCTACCTCATTTTTTTCCTGCAACATTTCCTGCCTCTCATTTGCCTCCTCTCTCCATCCATCATCATATCTCTTTTTCTTCTGCTTTTACTTCCAGACACAGTGACATCCACACACAGATACACAAATTGCAAACTTTGAAGTCTTAATGAAGTGACAGCTGCATACTTCACTGTCACCGTCTGGCTTTTATTGGCGCCCTTATGTTGCGCAATAGTAGTTGGGTGCATAGAAGGTTGTCTTTTTATTTTTATTTTTTTGTATTCTCAACTATTTTCTCGTGTGAAACAGCTGAAGGCAGCTGGTAAATGGCTGTTTGCTAAAGCCCAATTTCTTTGGTTTCTGTTTCTAGGCCTGGCAACCTGTTCAGGCACATCCAGTTTGCAATGTTCATTGTGGCAGATTCATCCCTCAACATTCTGTTGCTGTAGCTAGCTACAATTAGTCCATAAATAATGGAACAAAGATATGTTTTTTGTCCTCTGTACATCACCTCACTGAATTTGAAATGAAACAGTCAAGATGTGAGCAAAGTCAAGACCTTCAGCTTTACTTGAAGGAGTTTGACAAAAGTGTTTTATTAACCATTCAGGAATCACCACCATTTATTTACACACACCTGAAAGACCATTGTCATTTAGCCAAAAGACACATAAACAAGCCTGAACAGTTCTGGAATAGGATTATTTGGTCTGGTGGAACCAAGACTAATTTGTACCAGAATGATGGGAAGGAAAAGGTCTGGAGAAGAAAAGGAACAGCTCATGCATACCAAAGATCCAAAGCATACCACATTATGTGTCAAACGTGGTGGAGGCAGTGTTATGGCATTGGCAGGTATGGCTGGAAACGAACCTGTGTCACTGGTATTTAATAATGACCTGACCTTCTGATATAGGGCCATACTCTCTGTTCACATTCAGCCAAATGCTGCACAACTGACAAGACGCCTCATCATACTGCCGATGGATACTGATCCAAACTTACAGCAAAAGCTACCCAGAAGTTTCTCAAGGCAAAGAAGTGGAATATTCTTCATTGGCCAAGTCAGTCACCTGATCTAAACCCAACAGAGCATGCTTTTCACTTACTGAAGACTGAAGGCAGAAAGACCCACAAAGAAGCAACAGCTGAAAGCAGCTGCAGTGAAGGACTGGCAAAGCATTTTCAAGGGAGGAAACTCAGCATTTGGTAATGTCCTTAGGCTCCAGACTTCAGGAGGTCATTGACTGCAAAATATTTCCATTCAAGTATTAAAGGCAATCACATTATGTGTGTGTTTATAAATGGTTGTAATTTCTGAAAGTGTAATGCTACACTTTAGTCAAAGCCCTTCAATTAAAGCCAGTATGACTTTTGGAACACACCTGTAATTTTTGGTATAATGTCTTGCGGACAAACATTACGGATTTTACACAGTGTTGAAAAAAAGTGGACTCTTCTAAGATATTTATTACCCTCACTTTCACTTACTGATGTGCGCCCACTGTTGGAACAGTTCACGTGAAAAGCAGCCAAAAGCCACCTATCAGCCAGAGTAGATATTCTAATGGTCACATCTATTGTTTTAAACTCCTGTATCTTAAATCTTGCTTTCAGCTTTTTTTCTCTGGTGAAAAATAATAATAATAATAATAACTTTCACCCTGATCCAATTGGTGCATTTTCCAGCAGTACTTTAGATGGGCCTTCCCAGCTGTGTTAGCCAAAGCAAGAAGCTGTTCCGTCTGCTTTTTTAGAGGCCAGTGACTTAATAGACTCTTTTAAATGTGTTAAAGTGAACCTGGAAAATTGTGTTTTATCTTTTGACTGTGTGGTTGCACTATACTACAGACCTCTACTCCCTGTTTCTCTGGAAATGCAGTAACAGAGTAGTAAATTAAAAAGTTCCTTTAAGTCACATTGCCTGCAGGAGCTATTTTCTTCTTTGCGGGCAAGAAGTACAGTGTTGCCTGTTCATATATTGACTCTCTGCCTTTAAATAATTAAATGCTCAAGAACCATTATCCTCTCTATGTGCTTGCTTGCTTTGCTCACTGTCTTGAGCAAACTGGATTTTTATAAACAGCCTTATGCCAAGACCAATGACAATGCCCTTATCTTTTCTTGCAAAACCTGAGGAAGGTATCCACCACATACTAAATTCACCACAATGAATTTGGTTCACTTGTTAATAAGATTTTCCAACTTCTTCACACAAGAGAACAAAAATAAAGGTTTACCTGCAGTTCGACTTAAATTAAATGAGATGCAAAAAAGATGCCTTTTTTATTTTCTTTAGGCTTTTTGCTCCAAAGCACAAGGACAGAAGCAATAAAAACACACAAAGCAAGCTTTTAAAACAACTTTCTTCCCATCAGTTTAAATGACTGAATATGATGTGAATTATGGAAGAGGACAACGCTCTTTACACATTTAGAGGAAGAAAACTATTAAGGAATACACTTCTCTTTCCACTCCCGACATCTAAAGCATTACCTGCCAATGATGAACCCCTGTGGGGCAGGATGAGGACTTTATTTTAAAGGTGCAGACAATAATGATATTTCAGGGGCATGGATACAGTCATAAGAAAAAAGAAGCTACGAACAAAACTCACCACTGATCTTAGTATATGCATATAATGAATGTATGATTTGAAGCAGCAAAACAGGGACAAAAAAAGAGAAACCGTCAGAGACAGACAGAGAGATGGGGACACACTAACAGAAAGACAGATCAGAGGACAGATAGGACTGGGAGAGGCTGGCGGACAGAGAGATGTGTATGCGTATATGTGTGTGTCTTTATGCCCCAGCTGAGCCTCGGCAGAGGCTCACAGAGGCCAAGTTAAAATGGGGAGGGGAGATTAAAGGCAGCGCCGGGGCCTGCAGCCTCTGTATTCAATCACCACTCTCTCCCGCACCTCAGCCTGCATGCTGATCAAGCTGCAGTGAAAGGATCCATGCACCCTGCCACTCCCATAAACAAGTGCAAAGGCCACACACTAGTGTCGCTATATCAGATTTTTATAAGATACGAAAACATAGATAACACCGCGACATAATTAATATCACAGCCACTTCCTAACTGATCATTAACATTGTGCTTAGCGCTCTGTGAATTTCATTACCACATTGATAAGTACATCCTCTTTGGTGTATATGCAACAAAATAAAACAACAGACTCAAATTATTAATATTTATAGTTTTACTATTGTAAAATGTGTGTGACCATAAGGTCACTGTAATTTGGTACCAGAATGATGGGAAGGAATGACTTTAAAGATAAAGTGTGATGTTAGAGTAATTAAATGTGAACTCTACCTCGAGGTGTTATGTGGCAGTGTGGTTATGGTTATGCATCAGCAATATGTTGCATGATATTTAGGTAGAACTGAAGCATTGTTCACTTGCTTGCATGAGAAACACAAAGGGACAATTGCAAGGAGCTCATCTTGACCAGTCGCACTTTGTCCCTGTGTTGTATCAGTGTAGCCCCTCTAGCCCCAAGCAGCAGTTACATTTTTGATGCGTTGCACCTCAGCTCTAGCGATGCCTCCAGCAGAGCTGCTGAGCCTCTGTGACACCATGATGCAGAAACATAAATCCATTACTCTCTCTATGGTGACTGCAACTGTGACTTGTGAGATTAGCTGTGTTTCCTCCGGGCCATCACTGTAGCTCCACGTTCTTCTTCGTGTCACGTTTGAAAACGTCACTTTTCCAAAATATCACCACAACAATGAGTGAAAGTTTTTTAAATGGGAATAAAGACTTTTCTTGTCAAAAAATAGCTTTGTATAAGTGATATTTAATCACAATAAGGGCTGGAGATGTAAAATGTGAATGTCAGGCAGCCTGCTGAGTGTGCTGTGTGTAGTGAAAGAATAAATGGAAGATAGAGTGAAAGCAGGAAATTAGCCTTTTTGCAAAATTCAAAATGTAAATACAAAAGAGCAAGTTTAAAAGTAAAATGGCAACTGCAGTTAAGCAACACGTGCAAGAAAGAATCTGTGTATACAGGACACACAAGTACCTTCACACTCAACCACACACACACACTTGCAGATGCTTTATTATAGATTTTCACACATTGGAGCTCAGGTGGCTTTGATCAGGAGCCTAACACCATCTGACACACCTAGCTGCTGTCCCCCAAGGGTGCAGAAAGAGAGGAATGATTGGACTTTCACATGTTCACCCAGGGGTCTATAGTCTACAGAATCCTAGCAGCATTTAAGGGATTTCACCTTATCATCATTGCCCTGTTGTGACATATTCTCTGGGGGTCGAAAATGTGCTTAATTTCAGTAATGAAGTAGCACTGGTACATTATGTGAGTGTGTGTGCATATTCACATAAGCATTCTGTGTTACCAAGGGTTACCGGGGACATTTGTTTTCCCCTTTTTCTCCCACCATTTTAATTGATGATCATTCATTGTTTCATGCCAACACCCTGTTATTAAGCAGAGTTCATTATTCTAAAACACTAACGCTGGGGAAAAGAGGGCATCTCATGGGAAAACACCATTCTTTACGTGCTTTACACAAGGTCACAGTAGGAAAAGGGGGGCCCTTAATTATGAAAACCCTATTAAGCTACACAGGGAATTAAATTTATTTTAATCAAGTCATTGCAAAAGGAAAAAAATGCACTAGGTTTAAAAGAATGTGTCCAAAAGCCTGTATGCCAAATGCAGTTGTTGAAAAGTACTGCATCCTGCAGCTTCTGTAAAAAGATTAGATCCTTCTATGGCTGTTGTTATCAGGTAATCTGTTCATTATTTGTGCAGTTAAAAAATTAGTCACCCAGAAACAACAAAAATGCCAAAGTATTTTTAATTACCAGCAAATAATAGTGCATGACTGGATTAAAGTTAACAATATTTTTGCTATTGATTAATCTAATTTTACTTCAAATGCCTGGTTTTCTCCACCTAACGCCCCACCCAGACCATTGTATATGCATCAATTTACCATCACTAGCTTTTTTTCTTGAAAAATTACCCAAACTGTTAACCAATTATCGACTAGTTGCAAAATATTCTTCTGTTCATCAGGTCATTGTTGCCGCACTTTGGATACACTTGGATCAACAATCTATGACATTTTTGCTTGTTCATTTTTTTGAATTATCAATTCATGATGAATATTTGTTGATTATTATTTTTCAGCAACAATTTTGTGCATTCAGCCAGTAGTTGGGTTTATACTGTATATTAAAGAGTTATTACTTAATCTTTATATCTTAAAGCACTATTTTTCTACTGTACACATATTTCAGTAAGATTTTTAATTTTGGCTTAGATTATTAAATCCAAGCTTTATATTGTGGTTATATTTGGCATTTACCTGCTGCATTTGCGCTTATAAACTCATATGCTTATAATCTCATATGCTTACAAGTGCATTTGTTTATGCTTTAGTGTGTAAAAAGTATACATTAGTGCTTCTGCTTGCTGCTCGCCCAAGCATTTTAGGAAAACACTTTTCAGAGTGAATCCATAAAGTAAGAGAAGTGCTCGTACAAGCTTTCCTCACCCAAAATAGATCAGCCAGACCACAGTTCTCCCCCTCTCTTTCTCTCAGTCTCTCTCTCATCATGATGAGAGAGTGCTCCCAATGAGAATTGTCTCCATAACTTTCTCTGACTCATGGCAGCATAGGCAGGGTATTAATAATTTCAAGGCTAGCTTTATGATGAGTTTTTGGTCACTCTATCAGTGTTAGAGGGAAATGAATGTCTTCTGTAAGCTGAGGCAGTTTGAAGGGAGTCTAGTTCTTTCTAACAGCAATCTACTACTTGGTGGGTGTGTGTGTTTAATCACATCTTTTTCCCCAGTGTTTCTATTTAAATGGCATAAATCTAGGAAACAGAGCTGGTCAAAAAGTAAAGTTCAAGACAATTTGCACATTCACATTTTGGGAAGATATGCATACTTTCTTAAATGAGAAGATTAATACCACTTAAATCTGGCTATGTTGTAAAATAAAAAAATCACTTTCTACCACCTCTAAGTGTCATTACACTCATTTGTGTCATGAATAAGGCTGGCTGTTCATCCCTTTTTAGGTAGACTTAGAATGTCACATGTTGGCATGTTCGCATCACGATTGTATTAAAAGAGCTGGATTCCGTATTGAAACACGACACCCATTCAGTCCTGTGAAAGTTTCTCAGTGGTGCATTGTCTAAAAAAAATCCATGAGTCATCCAGCTTTCAGCTTTTAAAATTACCTGGCTGATTCTCATGCTTCGCATTTCTGAGCCCACAGTGCATGTGAATTAGCAAACTCCTAAGCGCCTAGCAAGGTGGAGCAGTTAATGGCAGAATGAATCAAAGTCTGTTAATAAAAAAGGTCTATTTGCAGGACTTTTGACAGTCAGAAAAGAATTATTCTGTCTATGGCTCGTTATGCAGTGATTCTCTATAGCAAAAAATGCTTTTTGGGCCAGTTTGTGTCACATGATCAACACAGAGGTCACAACATCACAAGTGTATTCACCACAGATGTTAAAGCTACGTAGCTGAAAGTGATCAGATTTGCTTCAAATGAATTGTTCATCTGTTCAGCACATTACTCTGGACCATCCTTTTTCACACCTTTAAAAGTTAAGGACATAGTGTATCCAACTCAAGTGGCTTTCAGTGACTATTAAGGTGCATTCTCTAAATTAACTGAAGGCCAAGTAATTGGCTATCTTTATTGTTTCTGTCTGCTGTTTTGCTCCTGCTCAAGGGGAGGTTGTTTTGGAGATTTAATTTAGGCCCTACATCATCCGATTGTTCTTTCACTTAAAGCTGAATTTCCATCTTCTCCACACTCCTTCTTGTTAAAAGAGATGCTCTTCAGCTGGTTCTTCCAGCCTCTGATTAGGCTTGTTAAAAGGATTCATTTAAAAACTAGACCGCCAGGCCTCAGGGTAGAGGGATGACATCAAGGTTCTACTAATGCAGTGTTTGGATCAAAAATGGGATTTCAGACTTCTAGTCTTGGCACCTGACTCTCCTCTCTCATGAACAGCTGTAGCATGCTGGAGTGATATAGCATTTTAATCTGGTAATGTCTAAAATGTACGTACTCTGTCCTCTCCTGCAGAACAGATGTGATGCTGGTTCCAAACTACAGTACATCAAGCTGCCATGTGGTGTTTCTATGAAAAGTGGAGAATATGTGGAAAAGGATTTTTGTTAGCAAGGTTTTAGTCATTACATGCATCATTTTGATGAATTATATTCATGTCTGATGAAACGAGCATGTCCACATGTGGTATTTTTACTGCTTTACTGCCAAGCACAAACACAAAATGATCATCACAATCATTCTCCTCCTCAGACAAACATGACAACAATGTTTGCTTTATACACAAATCAATATGCTATATTTCAGCATTTAAAGTTCCTCACCTTACACAGCATATTTTTAGCCCCGTTAGCGTGAACACAGTGCCCTAAGGATGCCGATGTCAGTTGCTTGGTTGGCTCAAACCACAATAGTGTGACTAAGTGTAAGATGCATGGCTCCTATTGGCTGTGTTGGCTCTGCTCCACTGGTATGCCTTCAATACTTTATTAGGAATGTGAACATATATGGATTCAAAAAGATAATCTACTCAGATGCAAATAGCATCCAGAGTTTTGCATATACTAGTCACCACTACCTCCTTGACACTGCTAACTAAAGTATGATTATTAACACATAAGGTCAAATCCATTTGAAACTAGTGACCCCTAGTTAGTTTTTTTTCCTATCAGTACCAGAGGAATTGAAGTGATTGTTGAGGAACTGCTAGCAGCCATGATGAGTATTAGCAAATATTACATGCGAGCCTCCTTCTCTCTTATTTATACCACAAGTATTACTGTAAAAATGAGTGCTGATTGAAAACTCCTTGCTACACTTCAATATGGTCATTGCATTTTGTGGCACACTGCATTTTTGTGTTGGTCCTAGCAAGACACTCAGAAATTCTTTAGAAATAAGTGTTTCTTGTGCAGCACAGTATGCGTTCCCAGCGTGACTCCAGCTCTCTGCAGATTTTCAAAGGACAAAAAAAAAGACTATCCCTAACCCTTCCTTCAAACCTAACCATGCATTTTAGAAATATCGAAGCATCTGGTTTAGCTCTAAAAGAATAAGAAGAAACTTTTAGTCATTTCTCTTGAGCAGGAAAAACAAGAATAGTTTTCAAATTGGAATTTAAAAAAAAAGTGTCTGACATCTGTGCAAAAGACACAAGGAAAAGAAGAGGGGAAAATGTCATGTTTCCCAGTGTTGTAGCTGAGCAAGACATTTGTCAAATGACCGTGTATGGCAGAGCAATCGCAAATGTGCTGAGGAGCAGGAGGAGAAATAATAAAGCATAGGAGCATGTCAATAACATTACATTGTATTAAGCCATACGCTCTGCCACATGAATCCATCTTCTGCCACAGTCATAGCTTTCATTTCACTCTAGGGTGGCCACACATATATTTTAATCAGCCATTTGGCTGGCCAAACTGACAACTGCTCAACAACTGTAGCCGATAAGGATGATGATAAATCATAGCAGTACTGGTACAAGCTTTGGGTTCGTTTCAGAGAATACCTGCCAGCTTTAGATTTTTCCCACTATTCATGGGGCTATTCCAGGAAACAGGATTACAGTTTCCTCTCTTCACAGTCCAGTTTCTTCACAGGATAACTGTGAAGTGATTGGACTACATATCGCATGTTTCTATGTATAAAAAACATGTGAAAATATAGAAATGTTTTTGTTTTTTGGACCAAATGTGTAAATTGACTTGCTAGAGTTTTACATTCAGTAATATTTTCTAACCTTTTCTGCAGACATCCTCCAGGCCTAAATAAGGAGCCATACTCTACTTTCTTGTGCTGTGGATGTTTGGTTCAGTTTGTTCTTTTTTTTTTTCTGTTTGTTTGTTACGTTTTAGTGTGTTATGTGTGGCAATGGTAGTGGCGTCCCCTGGCTCTGCATTCTGGAGGCTGAGCCACAAGGACGCTTGGAGCAATTTGTTTTAGAAAAGAAGCAATGAAGTCGACTCCTGCTTTAGTGGGGGACTGAGACCAGCTTGTCCTCAGGTTCTGGCACACAATTTTTTTGGTAGACTGTAAACACATTGACTGCTTGGAGCTGAAACCAAGTTGTTTAAAACTTTAATTCACTTGTGTAAATCTCTGTGGAGTGGTTTCTCTATCACCTCAAATACTTCAAGATTCAGGACTAGACAGACTTATTATAATTCTGGCTATGCTGGTGGCTCTAGGAATGGCAATGTGAGTCAGCCGGTCTATCCATCACTGTGGTCCAGACTTGAAATATCTCAAAAACTATTAAATGTTATGTTGTGCAAAGATTAATGGTACCTAGAGTATAAATAGTATAGAGGGGCTTTGGTGAAGCCCTGACTTAGCTAGAGGTAGAGATTTGCTTTTACTAAAATGTCTATGAAACAAAAAAACAAAACTTTGCATTCCAGCAGCTACAGCTGTGACACCCGAAGCTGTAAGAAACTGTTTGATGACTTGTAGACAATTAATGAACAGAGAATCACAATTTCAAATCGGACACAGTCTTTGAGCTTGCTGATGTCACGCATAGTACCTCAGCGTCACAGTGATCTGTGTCATTACATGAGAAAGCCAAACAGTCTTTTCACATTTTTAACCGCCTTGCAATGCAGGAGTTGCAAAGGAGAAAGAACTGACAAAGGAAGGACAGCAGGAAGAAGGCAGGCAGTAGATGATCTGCAGAGATGCGCGGGGTCGGATACAGCAAGTGAACACACATACAGTAATAGATTCACATACACACAAAGGAGCTCGCATGAAAAGTTATTATCCAGCATCACCAGGAGAAGACAGAGGAGCTGCAAGAGGAAGAAGGGATTTAAGTGACAAGGCATGAAGGAAAACGTGATGTAAAAGAAGAAGGGAAGACAGAGGAAGAGCTGGGTGCAGTACAAGTGATGGGTGCAAAAGACATGACCAGTTAGATTTTGTTGGCTTTTACCTCTTATAACAAAAAAGACAAAAAAAGACCATTACAAAAATGTCTATACATATACTGTATGGTGAGCCAGGATATATATCTATGTACTTATAGAGACACTTTAGTAGCTGCACACTGTATGCACTCGGGTATTTTCCTGTTTGCGGCAATGGCCACCACAGGTACCAACGTGTAGATGAATCCTGATAGATCCCCATTACCTCGGGTGTGACCCCTCACAGCTCAGTTCATTAAGCCAGCCACCTAAGTGTCCGGGACTCAAGTCCAGATTTAATCACAACTTCCATCCTCTTGCCAATCACAATTAGATCCTGATAAGCCTCTGCAGGATGGCACCCGAGGGCCCTCACACACAGACAAAGGTTAATTTGCGAGCAGCAAGGGCCCGGCTACAAGGCTAAAGGTCACCTGATTGAATACATGGAGGATGTGTGAGTGTGTGTGTGTAAGATGGGGCTGCTTGGCAGCAATTACAATGTTCATCAGTATTCCTGTGTTTCATTCATGGCTAATGATTACATTACCTTCAAAGAGGTGTGCCGATAAAGGCCACTTTGCCTTTAATGGGAAATGGGTCTTTAGGTAACTGAAACTTAAAAATAATTTCTTTACCATTGTTATTTGACAATCGTCGCACGTGCAGTCAGATCTGTGAGCTGCTCAGTGGCTTCCGAGCTGTTCCAGTGGAGCTATTCTTGGGTTTGTAAAAACATAAGAAAAATTATAAAATGTAAAATAAAACTATTTATATAAAAGGTAAAGTGCATTAGCATTGCACAGAGGTATGAATATTGCACAGGAATGTAAATATACATATGCATATATATAAATAATATACACGTTTGGGTATGTCATGGTATTACAATGAGGGGTATGGGGGGGTGACGGTATGTAATTATTTAGTTATTTACAGTGAACTTACAGTTCACAAGTATGAACAAGTATGAACTGTAAGTGGTGAGGGTGAGTGCAGGTGAACAGTTTAGTTCAGTGAATATGTTAATGGGGGGAGAGAGTGCTGTGACTTTAACAGTTTGATGGCTGTGGGGTGAAAACTGTTTGTCAGTCGGGTTTCGAGGGCAAACAGGGTTCTGTAGCACCTGCCTGATGGCAGCGGGGTAAGGAGTTTGTATCCAGGGTGGGTTGGGTCCTTGATTTTTTTCTCAGCCCTACAGCTGCACCGGGCTTGGTGGATTTCTTCCAGTGATGGAAGCTGGGTACCTGTGATCCGCTGGGCTGTTTTGATGATGCGCTGCAGGGCAGCTTCCTGTTCTCCCAGGTGCAGCCAGAGTGCCACACAGTAGATGCAGTTTGTGATCACTGACTCTGTGGTGCACCTGTAGGAGTCACCAGCAGCTGTTGTGGTAGCTTTGCTCTTTTCAGGCTCCGCAGGAAGTGGAGCCTCCGAAGTTCGTAGTTAATAGTCCATAACGGGTTCTGGCTGATTTGAACCCCAAGCAATCTGAAGCTCTGAACCATCTCCACTCTGTCATCACTGATGCTGATGGGATGGTGGCTCTTGTAGCTTCATCTCCAAAAAGTCCAAAAACATCACATAAACATTTATGTTTATATGTGAATGTAACTACATCAGTGAATATATCTGAATACAAAATGAATAAAAGAGACAGATACCTGAACACCGTCATCCAGGAATACAATCCCTGTCGTCCACTGACAAGGAATGGCATCTGCTAGTCCCACGCTGTGTAGCCAAAGACCCCAAGCAAGGCTCCTCACCCCACTGGTCCCACAGTGGTGGAATGAGCTGCTTTACTGCATGGTTGTCTCACGAAACTGAGACATTTCTTTTTATGGCACTTGGCACAATTTGATTTCTTCTCCCTTCGTACCTCACTTACAAGTTGCTGTAGAATTAAAAAGTCATATGACTAGTTTATTTTGCTCTGTTTATGATTTCATCTCTCTGACCTCACATCATGTGGTGTACTGTTATTTCCAGGCCAGCTGGCAGCGGGGACATGTGAGATTGTGACGCTGGACAGGGACAGCAGCCAACCAAGGCGGACCATCGCCAGGCAGACGGCCCGCTGCGCTTGTAAGAAGGGTCAGATTGCTGGAACTACAAGAGCCAGACCTGCCTGTGTGGACGGTAAGTGGAGAAGTGAGGGGCGGGGGGAGGTCCCAACTTAGCTCACTTTCTTCAAGGGGCCACTTCAGTGAAAATGACTGACATGGCTGATTTTGTTAATCATGCAGGCACCGAAGCACGTAAATAAAATTTAGTGTAAAATTCCAAGAATCCAAGTGTTGAATCCTGTCGTCAGTCCCCGGGGAAGTTAGGCTTTGGCTGTTTTTAAGTAGGGGCTTAAGGTGGATAAACCTACAATGTGGAGCACAGGATTGTCTTTGTGATGTTCGTACAGCCTGCACCAAACCAATTTACAATTCATTTTATAAAAGTGGCTGCAGGGGGGGGGGGTTTCTAAATCCCCCACCAACAGATGGGCTTAGATTTTATGGAACAGTAGCACTCTTCTTGTGGAAGAGTGTCTGTTTCAACAGAGTTAGACTGCTTTTGTATTGTTATCATCATTGCTAGTTGAAGAAATTAATTGATTAAGTGGATCAGTTCGTGGATTAACAGAATATTAATTGCAACTGTTTGGACAATTCATTTTCTAACCAAAAAGCCAGAAATCTCACTACTTCAGTCTTATCAAATATGATTGTTTTTTTATTATTATTCATGTGCCTTTCATGTGCATCTATCTCCAAATCATTCTGTAGGCTCTTGAGTGTATGTTGCACAAAACAATCAATTGTGTATGTGAGTAAAAAAAAAAAAAAAAAAAATTGATATTTTTGATATCATTGCATTATAAAAATATTACCAAAACAAATAGATACAAATCTGCCACCACACATTATCAATTGTTAATTATAATTACATATATATATATATATATATATATATATATATATATATATATTCTTCGCATCGTGTTGAACTGTACCTGGACAACACAGTGAAACTCAAACCCTTGGCGCTTTAAGGGGGCAGCCTGTCCACAGTGGGATTAATTAATAATCAATTATCAATATGTGGATACTTCTTTGAATTTGTATTGATAAAGTGGTAGTTGATTACTGTAACTAATTTATTTGCAGTTCAACCTAGATACAGATTCACATGCATATTGTCCTCCTCACCTGTCTAAATACAGGTGTGCACACATCGTGTTTTTCCAGTATAAAATGGAAATATTGTCACTCTCTGGTGAAAACCTTGAATTTCACCATTCTTCTAATTTCACCACTGTCTCCATGACATCTCAATGAATTTCCAGAAATCTTCAGTCTTCAGATGGGCTGAATTCCTGCATGTTTTTTTCTGACATCTTCATAACAATCCCACTGCCTCTTAGGGTGCCTGTCACTGTCTCTCTCTCAAATGATGTGGCCTCCAGCATGGCCAGGAAGGGGGAGATTATGTGCACAGGTGAAGGCAGAATAAACAGCTTTGCTTGTTAGGAAAGACCTGCAGTGAACTTTACCTTCAGATGTCTTATTTATGTATCTGTTTACACTGTGCCTTCACAGTTGCATCACTGATTGGAGGAGCTGTCTATCATCAGTGTGCTGTTTGACAGGTTTAACTTGCTGATCACATGAGGAACTGACTTTGCACCATGTTCAAGTGGACAGTGGTTTAGGTCAGATTGTGTAGCAGGCAGAACTGTACAGTACGTGACACTGGAGAGTTGACATTTCCCCAAATTCCTTTTATTCCTTTATCCACACTGCTTTACAGAGATTTGTGTGCACTGTGGAGTCCATGCTCATGCCTCTTTTTCTGGTGAATAAGTCGTAATATGTTGTAAAAATCCAGTATCCAGATATTATCAACAGATATTTGCCACAACGTGGGCTCCATGAAGCACTGTGGCATTTTGTGTAGGCTAGATACTGCTCTTTTTCTGGAGATAGTTTGGGCATATCAGCAGACCCTTTTAGAAACCTGTTGAAGTTATTCTAGCGCATTCAAAAAGTGAGCAACACGCCTGTTTGCTTGAAAATGTTTAATGTATTGTGGAAAATTGTAAACACACATTTCTTTTCTTGGGAAATTTCAATAACATATGTGTGTGTACAATACAAACCATACAAACGAGTCGCCATATTTAAGAACAAATAAATTCAGCAATGCATGGAGTGTCTGTACCATATGTTTCAGCATCCATTCGAACCATCACTTTGAGAGCAGAGTGGGAACTGCAACTCTAATTCACAATTTCATCCCCACGTTTTGTGCTGATAAGACATCAGCCCGATATCTGTAGACAGTTGCTAGCTAGCAGCTCCCAGCAAGAACAGACGAATGAATGAAAGTAAAATCCACACGCTGTTCGCTAGACTTCTGCAGCCAGTGACAATATCTTCTCAATAAACGCATACTGAGCTCAGATCAGTGTGCAGAGTCTCTATTTAGTCTGTCCCTCACATATATGTGACCACTGGATTGTCTGCTACAAGTTTTTGCTGGTTACTAGAGGTAAGGTATTGCGTGAACATCCTATAATATATAATACATTGTAATACCAGATGAGTACAATGAATTATGTAGTATAGTAAGCAAACATTCAGTATAAAAAAATATTAAGTGAGCATGTGCATATACTGTACATGCATGTGCACAACGGCATATCTATGCGTGCATATCAGATTGTGTGCATACAACACTGTCACACAAACCTTTATTGCTGTTCACATTACAAACTCCCAGAGCTTGATATTATTGCCATGCAAATCTGAGATGCTTGTCTCCACAAATGCAATCTTATTTGTTTATTCAGAGTCAGGCTCGGCTCACTATTGGAACATCGAAAGTGAGCTAGAGAGGGAGAGAGAGAGAGAGAGAGCCGACATAAAAGACCCCAAACACCACAAATGGGATTTCAATCAGTTTTAATCTACTCGAGTCCTTGAGGTCTGCTCTCTGTTGTAATATGCCTTTTGCCTTGGCTGACACAATCTGTGTCCTTCATGCTTCAGACTCTGTTCACATCGGTCATCCCATGCATGCGGGATAATCCATAGCTCCATCAACAGTCTCACCCGCGGCTTCCAGGACAGTATGTGGTAATGAAAACAGAGCGCATTCTGAAGTGCCATTGATCCTGAAGAGTCACTCCTTCTTCTTGTTGTGCATTTCCCATCTTATATTTGCCCCCCGTGTGTGCTTATTGCTTTCAAGAGGTGAAAATGTGAGATAAGCCGTCGACATGATAATTATTTCATAGCCGTGTCCACAAGAGGAGACTAGGTTCAAGAAACGAAAAGAAGACCTTCAAGAATTACGTCTCTGCAGCATGAAATGCTCTCAGTGCCCCTTTCTATTTCTCCCTTTTTTTGTCCTCCATGCTTCTGCCTTTCTGCCTCTCATTTCTCTCTCTCATGCACACTCTCTCATAGTCTCTCCCTCTGCACTGTATGTCTTCGGTGGCTCTACCCATTTTAGGCCCATATCACAGCCTAGTGTTGCATAAGTACACCCTCTCCCAGCTGCAATTTCATGCTCTTGAGCCTTTTTACCTCTGTGCTTGATGACTTTTAAGAGAGCTGATATTGATTCTTATTAGGAGGGCGAGAGAGCGAAGGGAGACTATTAGAGAGAAGCCGAGAGTTACCTACTCGTGCTGCCTGCAGGAGAGAGTGACAGAACTGCAGAGGGGACCAACTCCAGAGACTTCAAGGAGCTTGTTGAGGGTCAGTGTGGTTGTGGCAGTCGCAGTGAGATCTCAGCGGGGAGCCCCTGCCCGAGGCGAATGTGTTTGTGTTTGGTCTTCTTTTGCTGGGATGCTGACATTGATGAAAGCCTCAGAGGTGACCTGTTTGGAGGGGTTTAGGCTGATAGATACTTTCACTTACAAAGAAAAAGCAGTATGTGCAAGTTTGTGTGTGAAAAGAGAGAATATGTATATACATTAACACACAGTCGTGGTAAATACACATACTCATGTACCGTAGTTAAATAAAGCAATGTGAGACGTTATTTTATTTGAGTGCTATCATACAGTGTATTCCTAATCAACTATATTTCAAAAGCAGATATGTTTTAATCCACTACATTTAATCACTAGTTACTTTGCAATTGTTTTTTCTTTTTGTTATACAAGACTAAATTTTGACTAAAAGTCCAATATTTACTTCTAATTACATTTCTGAGTGACACCTGAAACGCTTAAACAAGTTTTTAGCCTCGCTTACCTAAAGTAAAAAAATGTAAAAAACAAATTAATTTTTAATAAAAAAAAATACTGTGGTATTGCTACTTTGACTGAAGTCAAATATTTGAGTAATTCTGCTATTACTGCAACACATCAGTCTCATCCGCGGGCGTCCTGCATATGAGGAATTGTTCCAGTGAATCAGACAGTGATAGAGACAACAGTATGCGTCAGACTCAGTCTCTGGGCTATTAGACAGTACCAGAGCCCCAATCATACTGCATCAGCCCACTGGTTTGATTTGATCTAGTGAGGAAGAGGAGGGGGCCGCGGTCTGTTGGGGAAACATGTCATATCAGCACTGGCAGCCAGTTAGCAAGTTAGCCGCTACCACAGCGCAGTCCAGAGGGACAGAGGCCGGAAAAGATGTTCCAGTGGTGAATCTGTAATGGCACTCTTCTTCTCTATTTTCTCCTTCTCTTGGCCTTTTCTGCTTCACATACACACATGCAGACTAAAGACTGATGGCCACTGGCTGTGGCCTTGTCAAAGGGAGAGGAGGGGAAGAGGGGAGGCAGATGGGGGCTGCGGCCTGAGGTGGGCTGCTTCTCCTTGGGTGTGCTGGTTTGGAGGCTGTGGCTTCTAAACTGGAGTGGGACACAATTCACGCAGCACTTTTTTAGATGCGCCACTCTCCCTCTCTGTGTCTTCTGTGTCCTAACCAAACACATTTTTTAAAATTCTAAAATCATTCTGCAAAAAAAGTGTAATCACGCAGGTAGTGGATTTTTCATTTTGGCATCCATCTGTTGGAAATTGAGCCAGTGTTTTTGGTGTTTCACTAAATCTGCGAATTATCTATCAGCATCACATAGCCTGTGATTTTGGGAAATGCTTTCACCAAATAACTTCTATTAAAATAACTGCAGTTATTTGGAAAGAAGCGGAAACCAAAACAAAAAAAGGCAAGGCTATATAGGATAAACAAAATAAGAGAAGAAGAATTCACTGACTGATTTTTGGTTATAGCGAAGTAAAAATGTTACTTTCTGCTGCAGTTGAGTTGTGGTGATGGGACACTGTGACACTAAACCTGGTGGTGTAGGTTAAAAATAAAAAAAGTCTGGAAGGAAAGAATCTCTTTTTTATTCCTTTTGTAAATTAGGTCAGATAATAAAGTGCTACAGTACAACCAAGAAAGGTCCAGCTGAGCTTCTAGGCAGTGATATTTAAAGATGTAATATTTCCTGCTGCTGTACATAGGTTTTTAATTTAGGAGCTTTAACAACTCCAAGGATTCGAGCTATGTAGCATCATTTTAAAACCCTCAAACTTTTATTTTAATCAGCTACTTTTTAGTGATTTGCACATTCCAGTGGTTGGAATTTATTTAACAAATTAAAGCAGGCAGCATAATATGTAGGAGGAATATTTATTACTATTGGAAGAAGAAAATAATAGTTGCAGCATGAATGTGCATGAGAGT
The DNA here is from genome assembly GCA_034779795.1 of Ctenopoma multispine. Classification (NCBI taxonomy): domain Eukaryota; kingdom Metazoa; phylum Chordata; class Actinopteri; order Anabantiformes; family Anabantidae; genus Ctenopoma; species Ctenopoma multispine. The sequence goes on along the minus strand of JAUYWH010000015.1, from coordinate 5,162,562 downwards.
TAGAAAAAGACTTTTTTCCACTGCTGTTTGTCAGAACTCGTCTCTCCTTCCCCATACATTCCCCAGATATTCTTGCCGTAACTTGCTCCAACTGTCGAGCTGTCGCTTTTTCAGGGTCTGCGAGAGAATGAGAACCAAAGTCCCAAATGAAGCGTCTGTATTTTTTATTCTTTTCTTTTCATTTTTCTCCTCCAGTTTTGGGCACTCTGAATTTTTGGAAATATTAATGCGGAGCTCTCCCTCCAGAGCTACTGGTATCAAAACAGCTTCTTTGTGGGTTTACACACACAGAAATACAAAGCTGGTTTGTGTTTTGCAGAATGACAAGCAGAAATATAATATAACGAATGCTTGCGTTTTCCCCGTAGGATGAAAAAGCTGACGAGTGGTGCACATTAGCATAAAAATAAGCAAGTGTTGCTTTCTGGCTTTCATTCTGTGGCAGAGATACACTACACTTTCCATCCATTAACCCTGCATTATGTTGCTTTATAGCTTTCTCTCTGCTGGATTCCACAATAAGGAAAATCCATTTTCACGGTTCTTTAAAAATGACCTGCTTTCTAAAATTTCTCATTAAAGGATGGCTCACTGACTATATATATATATATATATATATATATATATATACACTGAGTGTACATATATATTAGTAGAGACACATACTTTTTCAATAGAATACCTCAGTCAACGATGTGACGGTTACATTTATTTTGAAAGTATATGAACATGCACAGATACATATACATTTAGTTATTTGCCAGCAACTTTTTCCAAAGTGACTGACAAGCGATGCATTGTACACGTACGCATCAGAAGGAACTTTTTTTAGTGTCTTGTCCTTGGGATTGAACCGCTGCCCGTTTTGTTTGGTCAACTTCCTGACCCACAGCCACTCCCCCAGATAAAAAAAAATAAGATTTTGAGAACCATCAGACTTTAAATGCCTGAGGTCTGAGTTAAAGTATTTCATCACGTTTTCCTTTGAAGCCTGTAATCATTTTTGCAAAAACAGATTGCTGTCATTTCTTTTTACTCCAAACGATGGATGTTAATACTGCCAGAGATGAATAACTAGTCCACTGGATGTGTCTGTTGGAGTAATTCCATATGAATATACTGACTGTAAATATTTAATATCATAGGTGATATAGCTCATACAGATGCCATAATGCATTCAGCTAAGCCATTATGCTCTCCCCTAATGAAGCTGCATTACCCACATTTCCCTTCTGCCCGGAACCCATTGCACTCGGCATTCATAAATCTGCGGGCGCAAGGTGATGTAGTGGACCCAGGTGTTTCCAAGGTTCTGAGCTGCTGATAACGTCAGAAATTATTGATGCCTATTGTTGAGCATCTCGCTTTCTGTGTTTTATTATAATTAATTCAGGATGAATGAGAAAGAGGCCACTTAAATTCTCTTTAGATGTGCATAATAAGCATATACTGTATTGATATAATGAAGAGGAGTCATATTTAAAAAAAACCTGCTTTTACCTGTAGCTTTCTGTGAGTTGGTGTCTTTTTCTTCTTCTCTTTGCATTGTCTGAATCACTGTGAGTCACCGGTGTTTAAGTTTTAGAGGGAAAATCATTTATGTCTAATTCTTGCTAAATTCTGTGCTGGTTGAATGCCAAATCATTCAGCTGAAGATCAACTCCGCACTAAGTGTTCATAAAGAGGGATGCTGGCTCGGTAGATTGACTTCACACGCTGCCTCTGGCTTTCAAATGAGCCATCAGCCTCTTGTGTTGAAGTATTACGGAGCTCTTCATAGTGCGGGATTCTTAGCAAGGCCAGCACACCAATCACTTGGTAAACCCATCAGAGTCAATCTAACATCTCAGCCTAATAAATCTTCAAGCACTAATATGTCTCGGTTCAACTGTCGCTCCTGCCATGTCTTTTATATCCTCTACGAGCGTACACAACGGGTACATAAATGCATGTGAGAAAAATATGTTCACATAAACTGAGATATTACAAATAGTATCTGCTTTTACACTTAAAAGCACACAGATTAAAAAAGTCAACACATGACAGCAGCTTCTCTACTAAGTGTTTTTACATCTTCATCCCTGACTCCACCGTGAAATCCCGTCATCAGCCGACTTCAGCAAGGGCACTAATTCAGCCTTTTGGCTTTACACACACCGCAGTGCGCCTTCCTAAACGCCTGCCGCCTGTCCTCCCTGTTTCCCACAAGCCTGCTCACCGGCGCTGCCGTGGTTGATGGTCCGTGCTCTCACCCTCTCCACCTCACTGGTCTAATTGGAAGAGAAAAGTTCCCCCTGCCGTGAATTCATGTCCAAGGGACTTTGTCTGCTCGCAAGGCTACGGGCTACGAACAATTAATTAATAATTACTGCTGCCACGGACCCCCCAGGGCCCAGGCCACAATTTACAGCAGGAGGAAAGCGTCAAGTCAGTCTGCAGTCTTAGCTACTGCAGAAGCATGATTGCATAATCATTCATTTATATGTAAGATCCCTTTTTGATCTTGGTGACAAGTTGCTTAGGAGTTTTTGCAGTGTCCAGTACTATTTTATTTTTTTTATTTTTTTCGGTGGCTTGAGATATGACTCTTTTCCCATGTTGGCCATTATTGTTCTTGCTAACAAGTTTCTGTTGACAACTAAATCCATAATGACAAACAAAACTGTTATTATATACAGAAATCTGAGTAAACACCAGATAATTAGTTAAGAAAAACTAGATATAGTATAGTACAGTGTACAGTGCTGTATTTTACAGTGGCAGCTATGCAGTGTCTATAATTTACTGCATGGTAAGTACTAGACACAAAGGAATTTGATAAAATAATTATTAAAGGTACAGTATAAAGTATAAAGTGTTCAGTATATAGTAGAAATGAAAAATGCTGTGGAATGCTTCTGTGACTAGTACAACAACAATTTAAATTCTTATTCATTCATATTTTTACTATCAGGGGATCCTGAGAATATGGAATAAAAACATACAAATGTTTAATGAAAACCTGAGCATATTATATGAATTATATAACATTGTTTATACAGATAAGTTCTGGCAATAAGATGAAACAATGTGTTTTTAGACAGTGTATAATATTTAGCAGACCTGTTTTTTGAGTGGGCCAGTCTTTAAACAAATATGAATGTTTTTCATCGTTACACAATCTAAAATAGGTAAATTTATAACCCAAAAAGAAAGAGGCGTTCCAGCGTTCTGTGTAGGCTATACTCAGCAGATTTCTGATCATTTCCTTGAAACCACCTTAGGAAAAAAATCATTTCAGACATCATCAAGGACGCTTGGAAATGCTACAATCTCTTAGTGCCCATAAGTGATATCTTGTACTTCAGTAATTCCACATGTTTGTCTAAATGTCAGTCTGTGACAACCTTGGTGAAACATGTTGGCTTGTTTCACTGCAAAGCGCCTTTTATCGCTGTTCTTGATGGGTGCTCAAATGAGCTGGGCCAATCATTTCTCGAGGCCCCGTGCCATTTGATTTCTGCTGTCGACCGCGAGAGCTGCCAAGAAGGGCTGCAAGTGTTCACCCCCTTATTCACTCACTCACTCACTCACTCACTCAGAGCTCTAATCCAACACATTCGAGCCCATCTGGCACCGAGAGAGAAAGAGCTTTCCCTGTTTAACCTCCATTACTCACGAGGTGCTGATTCCATATGATGGGTGTCAAAGCCCTGCAGTGTACATCTCCTCCACTCTCCTGCACCCACTTATCTTCCTTTCATCTCTTCCTTGTGATTACTGTTACTTTTCTTTCTATTTTTAAGAGCCCAAGGGAATCAGATGGATCCCTATTTTTTTTGTTGGACGAATGGACAGATGGATGGATGGAGAGATGGATGGATGGATGCAGGGGCCTCAACTTGATGGACTGGCAACATGATATTAATGCTCTTCCAGGAGTCGAGGATGTGTGCTATAGCTTCCACTGCAAGACACGTGAGGCGAAAGTCAATTGGAGAGAATAATAGGGAGGTGATCTGCGCAGTGTCAAAACAGGAGCGCAACACAGTAAAAGCAATTACCCATTGCCTTATATCAACTGTTAAGAACTGTTAAATTCATGTTGGCTAATTTTCAGCACACTTCGATGTAATGATCAGAACAGCTACATTGATTTTATTCATTTTTTTCCATGTAGTTACTTAAAATGAGATAACTGTGATTATGTGGCCTTCACATGATGGGAGAGTGGAGTGTGTGCTGCAGTAGGAAGTAATTTGGTGGTTGGTAGATGCAAATTTAACACGGTTGTGATTATTCTTTATCTACCTCATTAAAGCAGGGGTGGAACAGCTGCATGAGTACACAGGGCAACCAAAGAAGGGAGGCACTCTATTGTGACTGAAATGATAAAACGCATAATTAGGTAGTCAATGTTGTGTTCCATCTCTATCTTCCCTCTGTTCCCGTCGCTCTGTCTTGTGCTGATAGGTGCAACTTTGTGTTTCCTCACCATTTTCAGAAATGATGTTGTTCATTAATGCAATGCAATTTCAGGCATGCCCCCCTCTCTTCCCTGGCTGTCGCGTTTTGTCTTTGGTAATTTACCTTTATTGGCTGGCTTAGCAATTTCATCTGAACATGGGTTCGTTTAATAATGTATGTGTCTCGTTGTTGTGTACCGTTCCGAACCCCACCTGTAATTGCTGTGCAGCTGGGTGCACTCGGCTGGATGGAGGCTGAATGCGTGGACTCGGTGAGGAAGACGGAAGAACGAGGTAGAAAACGGGAGTTACACTAGAGGAGGGAATAGTTCTGTATGCATTCTCAGCCTGGCCAGTTGTACTTCATGTGAATGTTTGCCTTTAATGTCAATATAGTGAAATTAAAATTATTATCATACACACAACAGTAATATAGATTATATTTAGCTGTATTGGCTGCAGTGTGAATATATGTACTGTATGTGCACACTGATTGGAGCTTTCGGCTTCTATCTAGATCCAGATCTACCTATACATTTTATTAATGTAGATGAGCAAAAGGTCAGCAGCCGGACTTCATCCTGTGACACTGTGGTTAGGTGGCATGAGCGGTAACCATCCAGCTCCATACTTTTCTTGTTCGAGACCCTGTGACTTCCTGTCACTGTGCTCGTTGTCTGTCTGGCGCCAGCTAAGAAATACTCACTTAAAATCTGAACTGATTTTGTTTTTCTACTTAGACTTTTTTGTGCTGCAGATTGTTACCTTTGGACAGAGGCTGGCTACTGCTGTATTTATACCCTATTTCCAGTCTTTATTCTACATTAAGCTAGCCTAAATCAAATAAGCCCATTTCCAATATTAAACCTTTTCTTTGTGTTTACATATCATTTTATGTATTTATGCAAAAACTGTGCGTCGACGACTGGACTTTTGCCCGTGTGTTCTCATCTGTGCTGTGTGTTTATATCCATGTGTGTGTACTGTCCTGTAACACAACTGCAGTCAACCTCTCATCTAATTGTTCTGTAAAGCCCCGCGAGGAGAATTGTGGTCACAGTTGTCTTTGTCCTTGGGTTGGAGAACCACTGGCTCACCTTGCCAGTAATAAAAAAAAAAAAAAAAAAAAAAAAAAAGACAGGCCTTCTGTTAAGTGCACACACACACACATAAAAATGCGTGTGTGTATGCACATGTGTGAATTGTAGCGTGTCCCTCAGTAGGAGGACAGACATCATTATCCCCACCCTTCACACCATCCTGTCCAGGGGAACCTTTTAATCTCCTTGTAAAAAAAAAAAATAGAATAAAACCAGATGAATGAAGTAAAATAGAACCCCTCCCCCTGCTCCCTGTGCATCAGCCTCTGCTGTCGCGCGGGAGCAATTTTTATAAGAGCCAGTTATGGGACATCACATGGCCAAAATAATATTAGTATGGTGGTGACAGGCATGTGAAGGCAAGATGAATCTGGGATAAAAATAAAGGCAAATGAATACAAATGGTGTCTCCTTCACCTAGAGGGGGGAATAAATCATAAGTGGACTAATGTGGTGTGTTCTCTCTCTCACTTTTTGACCATCACTCTCTCTCTCTCTCTCTGTGTCTCTGTTTTTCATTGCCTTTCATTCTTTGACTCACTTCATCTGATTATGTTAGGTACAAAGTGTCCTTCTGTGTTATAAACCTGCTCTGAGAGGTAGAGGGTGGGGGGGGGGTGGGCAGAGGTATTTTCTGTATGTAGGTGTCAGAATGTCACTGTGTAGAAATGCAGCATCTTATGTAAGATGTCACCGTGTGATGCGAAGTGTGTGTAGGCTGTACGTGCCTTTATGTTTACTTGTGTGGTTCAGTAGGAACTAGAAAATACACACATACTGGTAAATGTCTTGAGTTACCGATGTCTGCAGAAGAACTCTGTAACCATTGTATTTGCAGTATTAGGATGGTCTGTACTGTGGTATCTGAAAGTTGAGTCATGTCAACTGTTCTTCTTTCTTGTTAGGTTTTTCAAAATAATGGAACCAACACAAGAGTGTACCTGAAAGAAATACTGAACTTAAAAACAGATTCAAACCTTTCAACTTTGACTCAGAGATACTGGAGAGCAAAGCAAAATGCTGCAAACACCCAACACCAAGACACAAAGTGTTTGCCAAAAAGGTTTTGTCAGTGTCACTTCTTCATGGCTACTGTTCTCTTTTTAATAATACAACTATGCTGCTGGTATGCACATTACCAGTCTTCTTATGGTGATAGTTCATGTCTTAATCCACATGATTCCCCTTATCCATCTGTGTCCATGTGGTTGTCCATCTTGTTAGCATGGATTAAAAATCTCCTGGCACCACTTGGAACATGCAAACATGGAGCTAAGCCAACACATGGAAACTGGAGAGCAAACAGCTGTGAAGCTATCCAAGGACAGATTAGCCATTTTGTCCACTGACAGGTAAAGGTAGAGAATACAACAAAGAAGAGGGAGATGGAAAAGTTAGATGTAAGGTTGTGTAAATGTTACGACGTGTGTGTGTCATGGCAATGACCTATCAACGCAAAGTTGACTTAGAGGCTGCACAAAATTGACCATTTCAGGTCTAACCCCAATATTTAACCCATTTACAGTATGTCCAGATATTTAATACAGAGGAGTAACTCTACACTATGTGGTGTAATGGTTATAATGGTTATGATGCTGGTTGCCATATGATTCAACTGAAGTTTGAAAATATTACAAGGCCACAGGTTGGGAGCCAAAATTCTGAATGATTTCTTCTTCAAACACAACAACACTACAACGGCTACCCTTTTTCCTCCCTGAAAAATGGATAAACTGTGGTGTAATGGGACCAGGTTAAACTGATTTGAGGGTGCAGAGGGCACGTCCCGATTGATAGATGGAAGAGGAAGAGGTAAAGCCTAACATCAGGTGATTGTGTGTTGCGTGCACACCCGCAGGCAAGCAAACCTTGCTCTCTGCAAATCTGAGTCTAAACTGAGGCCAGAGGTTTGGTCTCAAGGGGAGCAACACTTTGTATGAGCACTTACCATTGTTAAAGCACTTTAAAGACCAGGTCTGTGGAACGTATTTTCTACTAAAATGGATTTTTTTTGACAAATACTGAAATTCAACAAACCATTTTTTGTGAAACATATTGTTTTTTTTTATGCTTGAAAGAAACCTCACTCTCTTTTTATATTTTGGTGTTAGACTATCTTCAGGAGAACAGTTATTCAAAGACAGCATCCTACCAGTTTTAATTCTGTCAGGAACTGTTTTGAACCAGGGGTGTCAGGTGAATTCAATTAACTATCATAGGCTAATAAATCATCATTATCCACTGCCAGGTCTGAAAGACACAATTCCCATAAAGTGGACAGTTCCCCTTGAGATTTTAGCTGGTGCTACTAGAAAAAATACCAAACAGAGGGGCTGCCAATTTTCTTGGCAATGGTCTATAACAGTTGTGAAAAAGGTAATGATTTGTCAACCACTAAAAATAAAGGTTAACAAATAATTAAAAAAGGTAAATTTCCTGCCACATTTTAAACAAGGCCAAAAGTATTTGCTCCTGCTCCGAGTCGAACAAATATGACAAGGTGACCGTTAACTTTATAGTTAACTTTTTATATTTTCATTTTTCCAAGCACTTTCATTTAAATAGGCATTTAAGAAAAATGGCATCCCATTCCACATCCATAAGTAACATTAGACATAGAGACAGCTACAACAAGTACCCACATAAATCCCTTGTATGTCTCTCCTTCTAAAGACTCTCTAATCAGTTTGCTGTGACATTTTCATCCTCACCAAACTATCTGAATAACAACCACATTTATTGTTAATTGTTAATTGGACTGTATTTGTTCTGTTTGACCTCAGTTGCTCAAGCTTTTTGTGCACTTCTTGGGTGCTGTAACTAAAATCTAGTGCCATGTTATTTGAAACCTAACCATATACAGGCCTATCCAGCACTAACCTTTGATGAGATGGAGAGTCAGTTGGTTGAAAATAGAGAAAGCTAGAATTACGTTAGCTTTGTTGCACCAATCTGCTTTTATTTAACCTTTTCTGTTGGAGGCAAAACTGACCCGTTTTTTTGTCTTTAAATAGACAGAACATACAAATACTGTACATGCCAAACATGTCATAACACCTTACAGTATTTATATACACCAGGAGTTCAAACTGTGTGGGATTCCTGTGGGAGACAAGATCATCCCCAGAGACAGGACAAAGTCAATATGAAGAGTTACACAGAGCCCACAGGGAGCAGGCCACGAGAGAACAGAGACTGATACCGACGGATAAAGACGAAGAGGGAAAGAGAAATAGTTTGACCGTATGTGTGTGTGTGTGTGTGTGTGTGTGTGTGTTTGAGAAAGAAAGAGTAGCAAGCAAGGTCGAGAGAGAAAGAGAGAGAGAGAGAGAGAGAGAGAGAGAGAGAGAGAGAGAGAGAGAAGAGAAAGTGGAGAGCAGGACAGAAGCAGTTTTGTTTACAGTATAACTGGTGCACACAGCTGTTACCATACACAGGTACAGAAGTGATAAATTCTCCTTTAGTGTTGAGTTGTCATGTATTTAATCAAACATTTGAAACTGTCTTTATTTTCTTACAAAAACATCCGCTGCCCATGGGGATCTGACTCTTTGGAAAGATATCATTACAGCACAGTACATGTGTGCGTACTGTTTGTGTGTATGTGCACAGTGCAGCTTTTTGCCCTCAGATTTCTAATTGGGCTTGTTTAGTTAGACTTACGTGCATGTCATGCGTGTCCAGTGAGTTTTCTTTTATAAATGTAACATAATGTACATGTGTATGTAGAAACAGCACTTTGAAATCTGAATACATTTTAACATATGCAGGGTTATATCGCATGCTGTAAAATATCATAAGCTCAACATTCGTCTTGATATAACATATATCAGTTAGTTATACAGTTGTGTCCACATTTTTTTAAAACCACTGTTTGCTTTCCCACTTAAAAGCCTCTTGTTAGGTGATTCATTCCGAGTGGCCCATTATCTCCGTCTCTCTGTGATACAATCTCAAAATAAATTCTCCAAACCCTCTCTACGTGGCAGAGGTGGACGAACAGATAGATTATCCCACAAACACAAAACACAAACGTTTTTTTAATGTGACTTATAATAATAATAATGATGGTGATAATAATAATAATAAATGTGCATGTTGCTGTGACTGATGTCGACCTTAGGTACAAGCAGAAATAGTCTAAATTTAAATGTATTCAATATAATATAAAACCAAATGAGCCAAATTAATGTTTAATCTCTGGCATTATTTACAGCATGTGTCTTTGAAAGTCATATTGTCAACGTTTTATCCCACAGTTACCGTGGTAACAGCAACAGGTTTAAAACTGCAGCGAGCACACCTTGTGAGGCTGCTTCATCAAAACAAGCTCACATGTTTTAATAAAGAATCATTCATGATTCCACCCTATAACTGTGAGGTTGATGTCTGCAGTTTGAATCTCATGAATCCCTCCCACTAACTGTAAAAACGATTACGTCAAACAATGACTAGTAAAACAATTTTAAAGATATTAACAACAACACAGAACAGATTGTAAAAGTTTCACCCGGTCACCAAAATGTTTTTTTAGGCTGCAGAATCAAACATCACTTAAATTCTTCGTATCTGTGACTGCTGGCAATATTTAACACTCGGTGCATAGCACTTGTTGTGTCTGAAGAGCACTAAAAGTGTTTCAGCTTATCTTCGCTCGTCACTATCATGTTCATATATTGCCACTTGATCTCAGCCCACACAAGCTCTTATGTAGATAGCCGAGTAGATCCTCACCACACAGCAGAGAGTTCTCATCATTTCAGCTCATTTAGTTCTACGAGCTAAGCAGAAGTAGAAAGATTGTTTAACTGTCTGTATGTATGTATGTATGTATAGTACGTGTGGGTGGATGTGTGTTAAGTAAAAATGAAACAAAGAGAAAAGATAACCAAACTTATGATAAAAGTTGCAAAGCCTTAGGAAAAGAAAAGAAGGAGTGAAGAGGAAGACAGGCCAAGCCTCCATTGTACCTACATTCTCCTATAGTGACTGGTTGTTAGGCTGCCTTTAAATTTGTCCAGGGACAAAGCGGCACAAGGTATAATCCACCTGCCAGTCCTGTTCAGCATCAGCAGCACTCTGGCAGGAACATTCTGCCCCCCACTTAAACACAAAATACCATCAGTGCGGAACAGTAGAACCTATTCTCCTCTCCACTCTCTCCTCCTCCTCTCTGGATTACAAATGCACCACAGGAAAGCAACGTGGGTGGTGATGTAGAAAGACAGGAGAAAGAGACAAACTCTGAGAGGGTAAACAGACAGAAAGATGCTTTAGAGGCAGCACGAGTATTAGCCAGTGTGGAAAAGAGATGAGCAAAGAGAAGAGAGGAGACACGGGGAGTGAAATGAGTGTGAAAAGGTAGACGGGGCTTTTTCCACTGCTTGCCCACCCTGCTCGCTCATGGGTAGGCCCCCAGGAGAGGGCCGAGATTGATTGGTTCATTTGGATTGGAAAAGCGGATCTCTCCCCCCAAAAAACTTGTTTCCTTCTAAAACAAATGAGAAATGAGCTATCGATTTGTTGTTATTCATCTAGGGTGCACAGCGGCCCCTCAGCGCACATGATGGACCTCATAATGGCTGGGTCTCTGAGGTTTACCATCGCCGCTAACTGACAGCTCTCCCACTGCACGACGCCCACTACAGTACTGTATGTGCAACCCTGTCGTTATGTCGAGCACTCAGACACTCGGCTCTGCTTCACGTAAAATGACCTTGCCAATTCCGATAAAAAGTCTTCTTGTGCTCAGAAGAAGGATTAGAAAGGAGAGGAAGTGGCACCAACACTTATGGCTCCCTCTTCGCGTCGCTCCGTTCTCAGAAATAGTTCCCACCAAATAGCAATTGTTTTGATATTTTCAAGGAAGACACGGTTGTAGATCAAAACACTGTCAATGTCTGTCTGTCTTTCGGCGCCATGCCACAATCCTTGATCGACGCAGATGGAGAATCCTCTGCGACGGGTCAGGCGATTAAACAGTGCGGCCACGGGCAGACTTCCTGTACCGAGCATCACAATAAGCCGAAGGTTATTGTTTCCATGACCTTTGCTATTGATCTTCGCTGATCCTTGGAAATGTCAAGTTAAAAACTCCACAAGCCTCAGCCACACTGACTAAAGACAATACTCACTCTCAAAGACGCACATACAGTCGGAACAAGAGAGAGATGTTTTTTAACCTAATTTCATTGTGAAATGTAATTATAGGACAACATTATTGTGCGCCGAGTACATCTAATTATAATAGTTATTGGTGTTTTGCATGATGTCTGCTGATATGAAATAATACACAAGCCTCTTAATCATCAGTTTATTCTTCAGTGTCTTTATAACACTGTTACCATCAATGGGCTTTTGCAAAGGAGATTATTTTATTGGCTATTTTACACAACAATGTGTGAAATAGTATTATTGTATATTCCTCCTACGTACACTCTTATACTGCATTGCATCATTTGTGTACGGGTCTCTCAACAGGTCATTATACGTATATGGATTTCTGTTTTGTGCCATTTAAAGTGCTAAAGTAATGTGGCCGTTACTAGGCAGGTTTTCATCCAAACGTAGTGCAAACGTTGACCGAAAAGAAATATGTGTTTTCTATCCACTAGAGAGAAAGAGTTGGACAGTGATAAACAGTTGATGATGATAAGGTGTTAAAATATAGCATAATGTGAGAGGATGCAACGAGATGATGTCATTAAAAGTGTTTCAGTGAAACTTCAAACAAAGAGGAAGCCTGTTTACTGGGGCTTAGCAGTAAAGTAATGTTATAGTGTTTTTTGTAAGGAGAAGTTTGGTGAGAGGTTTTCTTCAACCTTATCCTTAAACTGATATGTTCAATGACGGTGGCTCATAGAAAGTACAACAGCGTGAAAATGTGCCTTTACATATACACATTTCTATTAAATTAATAATAAAATAATTAGAAGTGTTATGCAGAAATGACTTACAACATGAAAAGAGTCATCATACTGAAGAAAAGAATGTCCACAAGACTGATGTGTATTATTATATATAACATTATTCAATTGTTAACAATGATGCACGGAGGCGTAAGTTCTGCGTTACCGTTGTAACTGACTGAGGTTATACTTGTGTTTCTATTTAAATATTTTTTTCTATCTTTGTTGGTTTTGTTAAATAAGTGGATACATTTGCATTTTTGAGCATCCATGACAGAATTCTGCTTTAACAGGATGGCCGATGAACAATATTTGTAACCCAAAAAACACTTGCTGTAGTTTCATCTTTATTGATCCATAATAGTATTTTATAATCTTATAACATTCTTTTAATGGAAAATCCCAGTCTGAAAAGTAGCCACTAACAGTATCTGTTAATTTAGTAAAATCCTTCCTTCAGTAATGTAGTATAATATAGTATATTATAAAGTAAAGTATAAGACCATTAAAAGTACCAGTGGTATGTTAGTACAGTTCATGAGTAAATGTGATTGTTTCACTTGAGCCCCAGCAACTAACATTCCAGCTGTCACTTCCCCTCTGTCCAACCTATGTGCAGCACAAAGACAATCACAGAGGCCCCATCAGGTAAAAATGCATCAGAAATTGGAGTAACAAAATTCTAGCATCAATCTAAACTTGGCAGTTTGATATAGCAAAAAAAAGAGAAATAAAAAGATAGAATCAAGAGCAGAGGCAGATTGGCCAGATTTTGATCTGTAGCTCAGCACTTTTCTGGCAAGGAGTGAGGGTGAGGGGTGCGGGGGCAGAGGGATTGTGTAGGAGTAAGAACTAGATTGCTTCATGATGCAGCTGCCATTGCCAGGCTGGGAGGAAATGACATCAGACATGAGCGGAGAGGGAAAGAGAAGAGGAGAGGGGCGCAAGGGGTTCAAAGGGACAAGAGGAGGGGAGGTTGGAGGATGGATACTGAGCTCAGCCAAGCAGTACTCTAAATACATAACAAATGTTCCTTGCTGTGCAACTAGAGTCCCGGCTCATTTATTGTCTCAATAAAGCTTGTCTGACGGCCTCTGCATCGGTTATCAGTCACAGAACCGTCTTAACTGGGTCAAGACCACTGGGGTGGAGGGGGGGGCGGGGGAGTGGAGGAGGTGTGTGTGTGTGTGGGGGGGGGGGTTGGGGATCAGTCCAACCTCTCTTTCTCTCTCACTCTCTCTCTCTCTTTCAACCCTCTCTGTCTTTGGAGCAGTGGTGGTGGCAGAAAGCACAGCTGGGGCTCTGTTATCGCTCACACTTAATGGAGAGAGGTCTCGGAAATTCAGAGTACCAGGACAGATATATTTGGAGCGTTTATCCTTTGAAATGCACACATGCGGCCGAGTGAAGGACACCTGGTGCATACTGGATGTGCCGGAGTCCATACCCTGCGTTTGAGTTAGTATGTTATGATATGAACATCTGAAATTGCAGTTAAATAAGCATTTCAGTTGAAACAATATTAGAGGATTATTGGTTTCTTTTATATTCAGAGTCAGTTTAATTGTGTAGCCTTGAAATGATACTCTGAACAAGTTTTGTTTCTCATCTTTTTTTACTCCAATTTCTGTGTGCTCTTTGAGTGTATGCACTCATTTTGTTAACATCCGTCGAAGGAAATTAATAACGCAAATGTCTATATAAAGTGAAAACCTCTCTTTTTAAAAGAGGTTTAAACGACATAGGGAAAAAAAGGTGCAATTTTCCAAGCATGTAGGATAATGAAGCCTGATTAGTCTTTGTTATTACAGAAAGAAAAGTGGCTTTAAAAAATGAAATGAATCATCAGAAAAAAGGCATCGTGCAGAAGTACACTCAAGAGGCAGTATTAAGCAAATCCAATAACAATAACAACATCTCGAGTGCCGGGAAATGTTGAGAAAAAGTAAGTTAGGGAAAAAGAAAAGTAATTGGTTGTCCTTTTGAAAACTGAATATAGCTGCAGTCTTTAAATACCACGGCATGCATTCAAACAGCAACAATATTTCAGCAGAAGAGAAGCCGGAGAAATGGCTTATTGTGAAAAAAGAATGACTTAAATTGAATACAAAAGTTCAAAAGATGAAAAATACTAATATGGGAAAGGAACAGAATATTTGTTTGAAAACTTTCTTTATTACTAACTGTATTAGCATTTGCATGATGAGCTGCTGTTATGTCATTCTCACATTCTCCTGATAACATTTAGAGTCGTTGCTCATGTTATTTTCCTAAATCAAAGCTTAGGATTATTTTGTTCCCCGCACACTGCAAGCTTTTTTTTGTAAAGGTAATTATCTGAAGTGAGGAAGTGTTTGGCTCCAAACATCACATATTCCATTACTATTTCATTTTGTTTTCCTGCTCTAATTATTAAATTATCATACACTGTAACACCTGAAGGCACAGAACTTTTTCGAGCTGCTCTGCAGATCGTCTCCGCTCCCTCCGCCCGGCCTGGAGCCGGAATGAAAATGACACAGGCTTCAGGGAGAATGTGAAGCCTTAAAAGTTAGTATGGCATTATCCATAATAAATGGTATGTTCTATGAATATTTTACAGGTCTGTTAAGGAGAACAATTCAGATCCAGTGGTAGAATACTGTATGCACTGGATGGAAATTGTAATCATTAAGGGGCCATCCAAAAATCTTTTAAGAATGAGGATCAGAACAACTTAGGAACATTTTTAAACATTTCATGTATGCATATAAGAATGTCAGTGATTAATCAATAATTCATTAATTGTCCTTGTACAGATAAAATAATATGTACCGTAGTTTGCTGTAGTCTCTTGTTATGCTACTAGTTGGTGTTGATGAACAGCAAGTTCAATACGAGAGGTGTCGGAATATTTGTTACCTAGTTTGTATTTGGAAATTGTTACAAATTTGTTGTCATGCCTGTTTCCACAGTTTCATAATTAAAGGTTAAAGGTTTAGAATGAAACTTTATAGCATATTTTGTAAATCATTATTGTCTTCATTTTGGGTAAAAACAGTGACAAACAATGGTAGGGAGTGAGTCCCCCACTACCACGGAGAGTTCAAATGAATTAATGAATTTAATTTAAATTACATTTATCTTGTCGCATTGGTGTAATCTTCCTTTACTGATATAAGCCTCACTTTTTATCATTTACTTTCCAACAACTGTGCCAGAGCTGTATTAAATTAGTACTAATGCAAACCAAACACTGTCCTACTGCCAGTGCTTGACAGTACGATAAGTGTTCACATTTCTACTGAATTTAGTTAAAGCAGCTTTTTACTAGACTTTTTTTAAGTAGTGTAGGAAAAAAATATAATAAGTGACATAATAAACTAAGTACCTGAAGAACATAGCTTACCTAATTACCCCTGTAGCACCTGAAAGTTTACTATACTGACACCATTGATCAGGCCTATAACTGTGAACTGCAAAACAGTCAATTAAACAAACCTAATAATAAAGTTTATATTTAATTTATACCCGTACAACACAAACCCTTCATACATATAAATGGATGCATAAACTCTAACTAATTATTCACAAAGACCAAATGACCCGGAAGAAATATGTACTAACCAGATTCAAGGGAAACTGAACAGTCCTTTTAGAAGCTTCCCTACGCATTATTGCAATGATTATGCTCTTATCTGCTTTGGGGACTGTACTGAGTTGAGTTATCATTCATGCTGTATTGCTGTTTTGCTTAATTGGAATTTGTTTAGTGGGCTTTGTAAGGGAGCAAACAGGGAATAAACAGATTTATGGGGAGCTCTGCCAACTAAAAGGTTATGCATAATTTAAGGCGGATTAGTTTGGATGTAGAGGTCAATAAGGCTAAATAGACAAGAATCATCAACATGCACGAAGTAGAAGGGGTGTCTTGAGGTTCTTGGCCTTCACCAGCTGTATAAACTCTAACTAAGGCGTTCTCACATACACTCATTAGCTCACATTAACACACTCATACACACCTTGTTTGTAAATCAGTACACACATAAGCATCTGACAGAAAGCAAACTATAAGTGTGTTTATTTCTGTTTGCAGCCTTAAGGCATTGTTCTACTTAAGTCTAAGTATGTCACTGTGTCATTTATCATCAACTTCAACGTAGTCACCTTCATTACCGTCGGCCACATCATAATCACTGTCATCGTAGCCCATCATTACAGCACTATACTATCCTGCTGCCATGCATATTCATTTGTCACATTTCTTCACCCTTTGCGCTGTTTACCACTTGTTCACTCAGCTGCTGATAATGGCAGGATAAGCAAACCGCTTATAAGTTGCTTCTGTCAGACTGCAGTTCAGTCTTGGCACATCACGCAAGGATTTAGGAAGCTGACATAGTCTAAAAACACTACTAATAATACTAACACTAATAATAATAGTAGTGATATGTTTGATGGGCTAAAGGTGACATTTTTCAGAATATAGAGGACAGAATTACAGATTTCCTCTGAAAAAGGATAGTAACTTTACATATAAATGAACAACCCTTGTTACAAACACTATCTGTTGTGAATGCACGTCACGTGGTGCACTTTGCTTTGCATGAAAGCATCGTGTCACGCAGAGTAAATGTGCCTTTTTCGCTCTTGAAGGCCAGACTTATTATTGAGTGGGCCCTGCAGTCATCACACAGTTGTTGTTTTTTTTTTGCAATTCTTGCAGAAGTGGTCAAGAAAACCAGTAGCCAAGGTCATTTTGACCTCCAAATGAATTCTATGGTGAATTGGCCTTTTTCTGGACAAAAGATGCATAAATCGCACATACGCACACAGGCTGGTGTGTGTATGTGTGAGTTCCTGATCCATATTATCACTATCATTCTGAAATTTTCCTAATTGCGTTAAACAATAAACTAATATCACATGGTTAAATATCAAATATATCTGTGTACAGCAGCTGCTTTCAGGTGTTTATTTCAAGGGGTTTACTATCCAAAGTTGATGTAGTCTGTAGACACTAGTGTTAAATGATCTCTTTCCCACAGGCTCCCCATCACACTGACATATCCTCTGGCTCACAGTGCCTTTGGGCTCTGCTTTGTGTCTGGTGGACGTGCGTGCTTGTGTGTATGTGCACAAATCAGGGATTGCTATTAGCGTTCAGCTCTGAGGAAATGTCAGAGCACATCTGCAAATGAACGATATCAGCAATACCTGATAATGTCCTGGACACACACTCATGCACACACACACATGCACACACCAATGAGAAACGAGTTGGGAGGTATGGCACGCCATACAATTTGCCAGTAATGCCCACCGTGGCACGGAACATAAACAGTATGCTGGAGGATGTACAGTAGGTGGAAGCAGCAATGTGGCAACTTGACATTAGTGAAATCAATTAGACACGAAGAAGCAAAGGAAGTGTATGCTGTAATTGGGGAGTCATAAAATTTTTTATAGAAATACATATATAATATTAGCATACAGTATATACTAAATAATTAGCTATAGCTCCTGCTGTTAGGTGTTTTGATTAAGGTGCTCAAAGAAATCCTAGCGCTCATCAAGACCATTTTAATGGACTGATATAAGCTAAAATCCAATCAGTCAAAATCCAATCCCTTCTTTACTGAACTCTAATGTGTATCTCTATAAAGCAGCAGTCTCCTGCAAAGGGGGGGTGAAAATGAGAGTGTATGGAAAAAAAAAATCTGACAACACATACTGTGACTTTGAGTTAAGACACTTAGGTTGGAAAAAAAAATTAGCCTGTGCTAACTTCGACATTTACTAAGAAACGTAGGTTAATGTCCTCTGTGTAGCCAGCGTCTAAATGTGGCCAAAGATTATGATCCTCTAATATAGCTGTTTGGAAAATCAATCAAAATCACATACGTCTACACACTATCAGATTCTGTCATGTCAATTTATTTTACTCTTAAATTACTGCTGCACCTTCTAAATCTAAATCCACTTACTACCAGCTCTACAGCTCATTATTTACCACATAGATGTTGGTTGCTGTGTGCAGCGACTGGACTGTTCTCACCCTGTTTCTAAAACTTAATGCTAAGCCAACTGTCTGTAGATCTGCACTTTATGAACTGAAGCAAGCAAAAGTGCCACTCATCTGACACATTCGTGAAGTGAGGCAAACTGCCATGCCACATTTTAGCCTTTTTATGGCAGTTTTTAGCCAGGATTAAATAAAAGGGAAGCAAAGAGAAAATAATACAAAGCAATAATCTGTTTCTAAATTAGAACTTTAATTTGAAAACTGAGAACTTCAGAGAATCTCACAACAGTTTTGTCTATTAAAGTGAAGTCAGTTGTAAAGCATTACTGCCTTTTCCCATTAAATATGTTCATTTAGCACATCAAATGATTGTGAAGAAGCTGTTATCTCTGTTTAGGGAAATATGAGCACTGACTATCACATTAAAGCTCCATTTTGTTTTTCATACTTTTATAAAAGAAAAAGAAAAGTTGTGTAATATGAGTGTTTCAAATGACATAAAGACGGTTTAAATCTTGTATTTCCATGTTCAAAAGTACATACAGCATGTTCTATGCATGTTTGTAAAAAGATTAGTAGGTCTCTTGTGCACACATACACAAAATTCAAGAGACCTACACAAGCATACATGCATGTACACAGACATAAACTGAGGTCTGGAAATGTCAGTCAGCATGCTATCTCATTATTTCTGCCTCTTGCAGTTTCATGAGTGCAGAGGAGCTATTTGGGACACACATTCACTTCACCCAAAAAAAAAAAAAAAAACTTGGGCTTTTTAAAAAGGGGCTTGACAGCTTTTAGTGTGCAGATACTCATCAAGGCCGCCAAACGGGTGGAATAATCTTATGAAAATCAGGCGAGGCATTAGACTGGAAAGGAACAAGCATAGGAAGGAAAGGGAGGTGAAGGGAGGAAAAAAAGCAGAAGAGAGAGTAGAAATAGAGGGCAGACAGCGGAAATACTGTATGTGAGCAAGGGAGAGATGAGGGGAAAACAAGACAAGAGAAATTCTGCTGAGAGGAGACGAGCTGTGAGCAGAGGAACGGGGATAGAGAGCTGGTGGCTAATTACAAAGCGTGGGGATTTATTTCTTTGCATTGGGTTTTTCTCTCACATTGCACTAAGCCTTCTCCTAATTCCTGCTAGGCTCAATTCAGGTTTAGGGAACATCTGTCTACCACGGCAGGTCAGATAGTACAGTTAATTATCCAGATAGTAGATCAACTGTAAAATGAGACATGGGAGGGGATTTTCCACGATGAAAGCAAATTTTGCAGTCTTAATGGCACTCAGTTGGGCTTTTTCACGCCATCTTTTGTTCGACTTTGTTGCTTGACATGAGAGCAAAGAGATTACTCTGTGTGTGTGTGTGTCTATGAGGGTGTGTTTTCAAATGTGCAGTGCGAATGCACATAAATGTTCACATTCCGATTACTTACTCTCACTGAGTGCGTCTTATTTCCATCAAGTTAAATTAAATGTCAGTGCAGAGTGAGCTTAAAACACAGATCACTAACAATAAATGCAACCAACAATACAAGCCTTTAGTTTTTCAGAATAATCATTTTATATGTTTTATATGTTCTATTGTGAATAACATACAGATTTAAGAGATTTGCGTATTATTGCAATCATTCCAACTTCTTTTGGAATCAGGGTTGTGAGACGGGTCCATCATCGTTAGTACACATTATGATACAGAAATCGCGGTTGTGTACTGTGTTCATTGAAGGAAATTAATTTACCTAAATTCTGCTGGGTTTTTTTGTGTGAAATACAGCAATGTGCTGTAACTGCAAGCGTAAGGTGGTATGGAGCCAAGTTAGCCCCCTAAAGGGACGTAAGTAGCAAGAGCAGAAAAAAATGAGCACATATTTTTTTCCTGGCTAAAATAATATACAGTGCAATTCTCTGCATCTGTATGAAATCTACTCTACCGAATAATGCATCCACATCCAAAGCTCCCCTCCTGAGACTACTACAGCCAAACCTGCAGATGAATGTTTGTTTTCAGCACACAGTCTACATGTGTTAAAAGGCTTTGAAAAATAATTTTTTTAAGTAAACGTGCAGTCGGACCATATCTACAGTCCGGCATCAGCAGCCCTTGACACGCTGCTGATTCTACGACCTGCCCAGCTGCTGATTCTACGACCTGCCCAGCCCATATCTCATCTGTACAGTTTGTTATTATCTTAGCACATCTTCTTATCATACCTCCATCTCTCAGAATGTGCTGCACTGAATTTATTATATCTATCAGATCTGTCTTTAG
This sequence comes from Ctenopoma multispine, assembly GCA_034779795.1. Taxonomy (NCBI): domain Eukaryota; kingdom Metazoa; phylum Chordata; class Actinopteri; order Anabantiformes; family Anabantidae; genus Ctenopoma; species Ctenopoma multispine. The sequence continues at coordinate 5,141,827 of JAUYWH010000015.1, read as the reverse complement.
GTCTAATTTCTTTTTGGTCCATTTTACTCCATTATCTATCCTGCTTTCTTTCTCTCTTGTGTACTCTCGCTCCCATAATACACACACACACACACACGGGTGCACACACACAAGCCCATCGTTCTCCTGCCATCTCAGGCTTGGCATGGCATTAGACAGAATTTATTAGGCCAAGATGCTGGCTGTTGACATGAGTGTGATCTACCATTTGGTTGGAAGATAAGTGTCCCATGGAGGGTGTAATAATGTTCTCTCCCTCTCTACTCCTTATCTCATACTGATGAGAACATGGCTGATACTTTCCCTTACACATAGCATCAAACCTGTGTGTGTGCGTGTGTGTTTATTTCCGTCCTGGCCTGCTCGCGCTCGTTTGTGTGTTTGCACTTGGCTGTCTGCATGTGTGGGTGTGTGTGTTCATGTTTAAGGGATGTTTTTATTTCATATCACCCTCTGATCTTATAAGTTTCAGTGGAAGCTGCTAACCCTCACATTCAGTGAAATGGTTGAATGGTAACAGATAGTGTCACTATCAGGCAAGATGTTGAAATGAGTTTAGTAACTGATGCGAATCAAAATCTGACAGATAAGTGCTGTGTCTTAGCTTGTCTTCATGGTGTGTGATTGGTTGTAACACATAGTTATTGTACGAGTTGGGCATTATCTTTTATAAGTTTATATGATTCAGTTGGTAGAAATACAATATTTCACTTGAAACAATATGAGCTGGTGGTCTCTGTAGTAATTTACCCACTATTGCTAATATGTCCCAGTTCAGAATTTCCCCCTCTAAATATTACAGCACTCAGAATACTTTCTTTAACCTTGCTTAAATATTTGTGATTATTGGAGGCAGCAAACAATAAAACATTGACATATTTTCACTTAGTAAAGATACCACAGCCTATATATATATATATATAGATATGTATCTATATATATATATCTATATATATATAGATATATATATATAGATATATATATATATCCACCAGACACAGAGCAACATTCGCTTTCATTTGGAGCTATGTTTCTTTGTTAGCTCTGTTTTGTGCACCAGCTGAAAGGCTCCATAAAACCTGGGTGAACCTGTAGATTTATAGGATATTTATGGGTTTTACACTACAGGCAATACCTTCCACACTACATAGTACTTGAATACTGACACCCATGTCTTGAGATGGGAACAGAGGCCTTTTTTTTCGGCCCACTGGAATGAGGTGAAGCTTCTAGCAATGGAAGGCAGGGTGTCGTAGGCACACTAAATCCACAGGAGGGACTAGGTCCACAAGGAGAGGTTCTGGGAGAAGATCCTGATTTCTGCTTTCCATTTGACTGTTAAGATTGGGGGTGGTAACCAGACAAGAGGCTGACAGAAACAGCCAGCAGCAGGCAGAAGTCCTTGCAAAAGAAAACTGGGGGCTAGTATCGGATGGAACTCTATGAACAGATGCAGCATTCATAAACACAGAGTGACATTGACATTTTCGTCTGATTAAACGCTGAATGGCAGGGAAAAGGATAAGGAATTGCGAACATTTTGACTTTCCATACAGTAGGGCAAATCTCCATTCATCATTCTTCAAACCAACTGTGAATCTGTTCTGTCAACCTGAAAAACCTGTGGTTCCATTATTAAACCGGCATTCACCTGACACATCTGTGATAACTTGGGTCTCAACCGATTAAGCTGTTTCATAGTTATTACTGACAAAAATGACATCTGTAACACACATATATAAGACTACTTCTACACCTACATACTGCACCGTACAGCATTCATTCCCTCATTACCATTATTTACCAGACGGCACTATACATCTTCATCAGCTGAGGGTCACCCCACTGGATGGTAACTGAGAAGCGAAACAAAGCCCATTAGTGAATTATATAAGTAACCTTGCTGACAAATTTCATTAGATAAATTCAAAGTAGTAGATTAAATAACAAAAGGAAGAAAAAAAGTCTGCCAGGTCAGGCTATTACATCTGACAAGTTTTTTTTCTTTCACCTCAGTGAATGGTGGGTTTTCAATATGTCCTCTAATTTTCTTTCCTGCCCTCCTGCTTCCTTTTTCCATTTACAAAGTCTGCTTTACCTCCTACACTAACCATTTATGAGGTAGTGCTGGGTGTAGATGCAGATGCAGAATCATTTCATGTCCTTTAGAATTGGATAAGATTAATTTTGTCTCTGGAACAGGCATTCTTCACAATACAAATAATAAATCAGTGCGTGGCAACATGCTTAAAAGGAATAGGTCCTTTTAAAAGAAACACTTGAAAATAGTCACAGTGGATGGAGTGAAGGATTCGTTGAATTTACGATTTGAAGTATGTCTATAGAATATAATCGTTTTCAGTTTTTTAAGCTATTCAGAATTTCCTACATCTCACGTGTCATGTTTGGGGTATCTTGCGTGTAGCTAGCCTCGAGGCAAAATACAGCAGCGCAAAGTAATTCAACGTCAAGTAGCATCTCAGCAAAATGCACTCGACAATAACAATGCTTTATATGGGTGTCAGTTTCCAGCTTACTGTCTATGCTGACACAGTGTTCTTAGTGCTTTCATTATTTTGGCCATGTAGTGCTTGAGAAGCTATACATATTTCATGGATTGACAGATATATAGATACTGTTTATAGTGAACAGATATTAGCATTGTACACTCCTCTCTGGTGATATACATGAAAGAAAATGACAGTTACTGAAGGTGCCCTTGGAAGAAATTTATAAATATAGAAGTGAGCACATTTCCCAAATGTTTTAAAAGAGTGAACATGACATGAACGCTGTGGCAAAACAATGTGATTTATGCATGCTCTGTAATTCATTTTGTTTCACGGCTATCCATTAATGCCAGTTGCCATTCATAAATGCATATGAATGTGAGCATAATGTTATGTATTCTTCTTCATTTGTCTCGCCCTGTGCTGGTCATGAATGTCATCTAGATACCCTCTGCATCATCTTCACCTTCTCTTCTTCTATTTCAGTTCATCTCTTAGTCTTTTCTGTTTTTTAATTTACACATTCAGGTGGCTGTTTAGTTTTTATTCTTGAATCTTTTTTTATGCAGTGTTAGGGACTCAAATGGCTGTGATTACACTTTATCTTTTGAGGGGGTGTCTTATTATGCACACAGACACACACAAAATACACCTCATTACGCTACGTACATGATGACCCTACATTCCGTATTTTTCTTTTTGTATTTTTCCCAATAGCCATGATTTTTATAAATCCTGTTTATGAAAACAAAATAATATTTGTTTATAAAAATGTATAATGTTGGTATACAGCGAATTCTCCACGGGGAATCTTTAATGTCTTGAATGCGCCAGGGAGATTGTTTTTTATGTTTCGAGTTGTGCCATCATTATAGCTGTTATTAGATATTCGGGTGCTAATATGTTGTTATAGCAGTACATTTTCAGGTTTAATGTAAAATGTTTACTGATGGTGCATTTCAGTTCACTGCAACACAAATAAACAGGTAACTGCGTTTTTTTATGTCTGATTTTCTATTTTCAGTCAATTACTGTTGCATCAAGGGCAAATTAAATTATTACTGATACTGTACAACACTGATTTTTTCCTGACTTACCTGGAGAAACCTGTCAGATGAGCATCAGAGCCACCTGGCATTTTTCAAATGTGTTCAGTTAAATTTATTTTGAGTACATTGTTATGTAGTGTAGTGTTTCTTTTGCCCCACATGCATTGACCTATTTCGTCATCACTTATTATTCTACTTCTTGTTAGTTAAACTTATGTGATTTACTTCTGAAGGTGTCAATTTGAAAACAAATCCAGAGGCTTCTTTCAAGAGTTATTATTTTTGTACAACAACAGAAAGAAGAATTTTCTACAAGCTACGTATTTAGCTTGGCCATGTGATCCAATACAACTTGTAGTATTTGCAAGTGGCAGTAAGCAGTGTTATTGTCCTTGAACTAACAAGTGGTTTCATCAGTGGGTTAAGGGCCTTGCAGTACAGAATGCAGCTCGGCGTACACATTGCTTCCAAGGAAACACAAAGAAATGTGCATCAGCGGAGCAACAACAGAAGGTGGTAACAAATCTGAAGATGGGGGAACAGCACTGACACTAGTATTAAATGTAGGGACACAAATGTACAAGTGTCATGCAGATTAAATAACTGGGGGAAAATCTGTTGAATTGAAAGCTTCCATTACAGCTGCAAATTCATTTTCTCCTAACTCTGATTTAATTGTCACTATATTTATCACTGCTATCAATGTGGCACAGTGTATAAGAGAAGTCTACAGTAAAAGTGAATGTAATAGGCTTAAGCCCGAGGCTTTACTGAGAGATGTAGAAACTTGCAAACTGAAGTCTTGAGCTTAAATAAAGCAGAACATGCTGAGTCTTAGTTGTTGTTATGACAAAGTGTTGTATTCAGATTGATCGACTGACATTGAATGTCACAGACTGTTAAAACTGTACGTGTGAGTTTTTTTTTTTTTTTTCTTTTTCTGTCCCTGGTGGTAGAAGCTCATGCGCAGGGTTTACAAAATATGTAATTCTGTTTTAAATGTTGCAGAATGCAAGAAGAGCTGTGAAACCTGTTAAATATAATTTGCAATGTTTGATTTACCTGACTGATCACAGCTCTCTCCATCTGTCTGATTCTCTTCATCTTTTCCTCATCTCTCACTGTCATCCCCGCTCTCATATCTCTCTAATTGTCTCTTTACTTCATTGCTCATCTACCCGCACATCTCATCTCCACCCCTCTACATCTCTCCATCTATTTCACTCCATTTATATATTTCTACATATTTTTCACATCTCCACTTTTCCATCATTTTTTCCATCGTGTTATATCTTTCCCATATCTGTAATCCCCCAGCCCATCCTAAATTTTAATCGTTACATCTCAACATCCACCTCTCTATCATTTATCTTCCTCTGTTTATTTCTCAACTCTCTAATTGTCTTTTTCTCATTCTGTGTTCTCTGCAGCTGGCATTGTTCGGAAAAAGCAGTGGTGTGAGATGGTGCCATGTTTGGAGGACGAAGGCTGTGACCTGTTAGTCAATAAATCTGGCTGGACTTGTACACAGCCTGGAGGCCGAGTCAAAACCACCACGGTGAGATCAGACTCCCCCCCCAGGTTACACAAACCACTCACAAACCAGTAGGTGTGTGCAAAATGTGTGTACTTACTGCATAAGTGGCAGTAAGAACAGCGTGACTGAAAATGAAGCATTTGAAAATCAATAGTGTTATAAATCAAACTAAGGACACATTTGAACAGATTTTCAGTTTAATAGGTTTGCTTGCCAAACAGTGCTGTTAAGTGGCCATTTTAATAAGCTGAGTCATTGTACAGTGTAAAATATTTTTGTGTACTGGCTCCCATTAAAAGCCATGATGTAGCTGTATATCCGGTAAGCCAGTTTTAAAGCACCATTTTTGACTTTATGTGGTCTGATATGTCTGATATTTGTGTACATCTGCAAAGTGAATCAACTGAAATGTGATATGTAGCATACAATAACAACACTATGATTAGAATAATGTTGATTTGAGGAGAGGTGCAGAGTTGTTTGATAGCTCTGTGTGGGACTGTGGCGACAAAACCTACAGCTTAATCACTTGAACCATTGATAATATATAAATATTGATTCACGCAAGCTCTTGCAGCAGCGTCGTCAGGAGCATCTTGGGTAACGCATGAAGAGGTAACGTTTCATAGTTGTGTGCTACTTGTGAAAATTGTTTTAATAAACTACTGTATGTTGAAATGTGGAAAATGAATTTGGCTTTTAAAGTACTCGACTGCCCCCTTAAGCACCGTCTCCAACTGTTTCCATATTACTATATTTTAAACCAACTTGTGCACAGTCAGCCATAACACTGTCAGTTACACATTCACTTCACAATCCCCTGTAAATGTTTCTCTCCCACACATCCTCGTCTTCAGCTCGTCCCCGCAAACTGAACACAGTTTGTTTACTTCCTCGTCGCTTGCAATTAGCTTGAATTAGGAACTCTCTTAATGTTAATGATAGCAGCAGATGGGGATCCACCAATTGCATTTGCTACGATGCCGCCCATTCACTCATCAGCTAATCCTCCATACCCCATATCCAGGCTCTCCAAGCCTCCTCCACGCCACTTCAACCTCAACTCCAAAACACACACCCACTTTCCTACCACCTTACACACCCTCCCACTGCTTTCAACCCACCGCCTGCTTTACAAGAGATGTCAACACTGTTCCTCTCATGATTTTATGCACAGAGTCAATACTGTAGCAATTAATAGGGCTCTCGGTTGAGAAACATGTTACATAACACACACGCACAGACAGGCCCAACACAGCTGCCCTATCTGTGAATGTCAATGAGTGAACATCGAGGACTGGTGGGGCATCACTAATGCATCTGTCATGATTTAGTCATCAGTTGACTAATTTGTTTATGCCATCCTGCTGAAAGACAACCGCATGCATACACACAAACACATAACAGACAGACCACCGGACGCTGAACTCACATGATACGGTTTATCCGTGAGCTGCTGCCCCCCGTGCTCTTATTGCATCGTGAGTCATGTGTGTGTCTCAGTGCCCTGACGGCACCCTGGATCTACCTGATTGTGACAGCTGTTACCTGTCCCACCTACAATGTAACTGTAGTTATGTAGGCAGCCACAACACACACACTCAGTCATAGGTAACATATAGCTGGATCCATTTATTATATTTGATAGATACTGTAGAAAAGCGAGTGTGTGAGTTGTAGGGGGTTTGCATTGGGAAATGTGGTTGTCACTGTGTGTTCAAAGGGTAATAGATCTGATGCATGTGCATTCTTTCCTGTATGTTAACATGTTCTCACCATCGCCGGCTTGTGTGCTGTCAGCTGTTTGCATATTCATGATGATGAATATATGTCGCTGCTTTCCTGCGAAGGCCTCGTACGCTTTGGCCTACATGTACATTTCATATCCTGTTCGGGATGTCAGTCATTGTGTCTCTCGTCAGCTTACACTGACAATATGCAGGATGTGACAGGTATTTCTTGCTCGCTTCATTGGCTACTTTAAGCTTGGTGACAGTTAGTCAAATGGCTGGACAGCTATGTGCACTCACCTGTGCCATGGATGCACGCGTGTGTGTGTGTGTGTGTGTGTGTGCGTGTGTGTGTGTGTGTGACTGTCACTGTCAAGGATTCTAATAACAAGCCAGAAACAGACTCAGATAATTGTTTAAACTTCTTCTAAAAGTATAAATTCCCAGAAAAATACTCTTTACAGGAGACTAATCCATAAATGATGAATCAGCATTAATATATAATGATTTTAACTTAAAGAATCTAATTCTGCATAAAGTAGCTAGTAACTAATGATGTTAAAATGAATGTAGTGGAGTAAAGGTGCAACATTTTCCTCTGATTTGTGGTGGAGTAAAAGTAAAAGTAACATAAAATGGAAATACTCCAATAAAGGGGGCGACCATGGCGCAGTTGGCAGTCGTCTAAGAACCCCGGGATTTGTGGTTCGCTTCCTGGTTCCTCCCGATTTCTGGCTACATGTTGAAGTGACCCTAAAACCTTTAGCGCCTTAAGGAGGCCGCCTGTCCACAAGAATTTCCCAGAGAAGATTAATAAGATATCAATTATTAATAAAGTACAAGTACTTAAAACAGTACACTTCTTGAGTAAATGTACTTAGTAACTAACCACCTATGGGAATGTATACGATGGATGGACTATAGCTTAATATATCTGCACCTTTTAAACTAAAGCAAATGAAAGTCCAATAGATTCAGGACATTAAATCCATTAAAGGTTAAGTCTGATTCTCCAAAGCAAAAATTACGTAAACCTCTTGTTATCTGCAGACCTAAGGGGGGAATCATATGCAAGAACAAAACAAACAATTTACTCCTCAGTCTCCCTCTGGTCAACTCTGAACAAATGGCCCCCTTCCCTAAGGCTTTTCAAGGTTAAACCCAAACTGCAGCCACCCCAGTATTGCCTAAGGATGACTGTACACAGTCCAGTGAGCATGTCCGACCTGTCTGTCAGGTGTTTGTGCGAAAACATCAATGCAGACAAACAGACATGTCCCTAGGGGCATCTGACTAAGCCAAGTCAATCTGACTCAGCCCCATAAAAAGCTATTTTGGACAAATGTCAGGAGGCGCTTTGCGTGTATTGGTCAAATGTTTGAGAATTTGTGTTTTGTGTTCCGTCAAACAAAAAGAGATTGTTGTTCAGGATGACACAGCTGACCTCTTCTATACCTTCTGAAAGTCTGAAAGTGGTGCAGGATGAGTTGCAAGGCAGATTAGATGTATGCTACGCGTCCTGTCTCAACCTACAGAATGTCACTCAGCTCGGCGGCCACCATTTGATGCGCTTATGTTTAAAAATAACTTCCTCGCATACTTGTTTTCTCCCTCCTTCAATCCATATCAGACTTATCCTCCTTTCACCTGCACTCACTATCTTTTTGCACACTTTCTCCCTCCCTGTCTTTCACTTTTTGTCTCCTCCTCTCTGTCACCTTCTCCATGCATTTATCTTACTCTCAGCCTGCTTTGAAGAGCACATGTTGTACCTGTCAATAAAAACAAAATATGGATTTTCCTAAGGCCAGCTCCAGAAGAAACATATGAAGATTGATATGTACATTGCTTATTGGTGACAGCTACGTTTTGAGAGACGTCACTTTTATTATCAGCGAACGGCAACTACAGCTGAAAAAGGACACATGTCAAATAGAGGTGCACTTGTGAAGCCGTAGCACATAATTTATTTTAATATCGAGAGTCCTGCTGACACAGTGAAACGTTTCTCCTCTAAACGACTGACCTAACAGAAAATGGAAGTCCTCAGATAAACTATATCAAGCTCTGAAACTGTAAATGAGCTCCTTGGGTTCACTTAAGTCTATTAATGAAATAATAAAATGCCGACAGACACTCCATCAGTCACCACTTTGTTTTCTTTGCGTACATAAACCAGTCGCCTGCGAGAGCACAGTCCAGTAATATCTGTCAAGACATGACTGTAACCAAATTTTAAAGTTCATCAGGTGCGTACATCATCTTGTTTACCAAGCGTATTACTGTGGGTTTATGATCATATGCACACATCTGTCTGAATTAAACGATGGACAGTCACATGTCAGATTTCAGCTACAACATCATGTGGTTGTATATAGTGTATCTTTTGGTTTAGGCTCAAGTGATGTAAAATATTGTGATTTGAATTCTCTCAGTAATATTTATGTCGATGTAAAGCGTATAATAGCTCAGTGGGTAGAGCAGTCATCTTCCAACCTCAGGGGTGAGCGGTTCAATTCTCAGTCCTGGCAAGCTACATGTGGGGGGGTGTCCTTAGACAAGACACGGAAACCCAGTAGTAGCGCTGATCTAGCAGCTGTCCAAACAACAATTCCCCCAAAGGGATCAATAAAATATCTATTGTCATTATCATTATTAAAAAGCCTGATATTCAGTGAGCGGATGACAGTTAACCAGTAAATTATAATGTTTTGCGGTTTTTTCTGGGCTTTTCTGGGCTTCCTGAGAGGAACAAACTGAGCTTGAAAGTGGTTATTTGACACTAAAAACAAAAAGAGAATTTTTGTGCTTTTTTAATTCCTGCACACTTTTTATCAATTTAGTAATCTTTGTGGATGATTTAGTTTTTTCTGGCCGTGAAATGTCCCGGGCTGCATAGTTTTCTAACCTGTAGTACATAGACAATGTTTACAATTTGGGATAAATTAATAGTTACAGTTATAACATACTGACAACATAATTTCCCATGATCTCTGAAAAGATGAAAGCTAAACTTTTGCAGGAACTAGGGGTTATTTCCCACTCCCAAAGTGCTTTCCTCCCTCCATGATGGTAAATGATTTGAATATACGTTTTTATCACACAGTTACCACAGTCAAGCGCTGCCTTTGCTGCCTTTTTAAAGCGTTCTCTGGTAAAGCGATATGTAGTCTCAGCAGTCATCCCGTATACCTCCTTCTTTCAGTGAAAGGCTTATTGCTGTCTCCCTCCAGAGAGGAGGATGCTCCACGTTGTGCCCTCCACCATTTTCGACTGGCAGATGAAACGGCGCGTCGGCGCTATCTCTCCCTTCGTGCGCCGACGCGGGGAGCTTGGTGAGAAAGAGGCAGAGTGAGTGCACCATTAGAGGAGAAAAGTGAAATCACCTCAGGTTATCTGACGGCTTTTGCGACAGCCTGATAAGACGAACAATTCAAAACAGAGACAGTAGAGCAGTGTGAGAGAAGAAAAGAGTTTGAGTGAAAGACACAGAGATTTGAAAGGGAAGAGTCAGACGAACAGCATCTAGAAAATGATTTAAGTCATTTTAAGTTGGCGAGCATCAGGCAGTGGCTCTTGTAAAGCCTTCAGTTGTCATTAGGTTCAAAGAAAAATAAGTAGTTTTTCACTCACTATGTTACAATTGCACAAAATCTAACAACAAGAAAAACTCTCAGGTGACTTTTTTTATTCCTGTTACAAGTGATTATTACATAGAAAATGATTAAACAATTGCATTAGCTGTTGTTATTTTTTCCTGTGTAATGATACAACACACCATTATTTTCAGACATGGCAGGAAACAGTAGCTGTGCAGTCTTGAACAACTGAAATGACAAAAAAATCCTAACTAGGTCGTAATCACACGTTCCATTAGGTTGGTCCTGATTGGGGTATTTAGGCTGTGAACAGAGTGCTATGAGCAAAAGTGGCACCTAGTGAGAGAAAGACTGTGATTACTGTAATCAAGACTTTTTCTCTGCAAAAAAGAAAAGGGGATGAGACGGAGATGTTGGGGGGAAAGGAGAGAGGAAGACCTGGGTGGAAAGAAGAGATGTGAAGTCGAGGGTAGAGGAAGAACAAGCTTGAGCATAATGTTTCGTATGAGCTTGTGTGCATATGCATATTTTATACCTTGTCAGTACTTTGCAGTGAGACAGGGTACAGTTCCACGTACTGCACTGTCCACAGGCCGGTCTGTGTCTCCCTGTAAGCTCTGGTGTATTTACGCATTTATACATCTGCCAGTGACAGCATGTGTTCGGCCGAGTGTGAAAAAGCACTTTCGATTGGAGTTTGTAAGCAAGTGCTGAGGGTGTCCCCCGCCATCACCCCCATTCCTTCCCTCTATATCACTTCCTTTCTGTTTCTTCCTCTTCATCTCTCTGCGGACCGAGCTTGGTCTGGGTCTGATGGGATCATCCCAACGCTCCTACCATCACCACACACACACACACACACACACACACACACACCCCTCCCCATCCTGTGGTTCTGGGTCAGTACCGGCCTTGATAATTGATCCCTCTGGGCCATGCAGGCACATCCAACAATGGGTGGAACAGAATCACCACTAAGAAGACAGCTGCTTGGCCACCCTAGACAAGCTGAGAGAAAGGGAAAGAGAGAAAGAGACCCTGTTGCTGCTAACCATTAGTTCTATCTGCCAGCTTCCTCCTAGAGGGAGCCAAGTCAGCACAACCACTCGGCTTGGGAAATACCAAGTCCTCCATTTTGGGAAGCTGAGAAAGATGTTGGGACTTTTAGCAAAGGAGAAACACAAGAGAGTGGGTTGGCGAACAAGGGGTCTGTTTTTTTTAGTTTGTGTGAGATTGTTGGATTTATCTTCGAAGTGAGCAGTGTTGTTGAAGTCTCTGCTAACTAGTGAAAGTGCTCCCATCTGTATTTTAGCCCAGGTGTCAAAAGTGCACAGTTCTGGACTTGCAGTGATTTCTATGTGTCCAAAAAATGTAACTAATTTCACAAAGCATGCTTGTGCTGACACTGCAAGCAGTTTCCAGTTAGAAGAGCAACATATGCGCACACAGAAGGACTAAACATGTGCACACTCAAATACAAGTGTAAATAGAGTATTGTAGCTCTCTCAGAAAACACGTATCTCCAAAATGTACTCTCTTCAGGAGCTAAGAAAAACAGCACTGTTTATTTGTATTGGTAGATGCATTTTCTTAATCTCTATAAAAAGTGCATATAAAATACCTGATTTAAAATGTGTATATCAACAAATTTGATTACATAAGGTAGACCAATTACCAACCTACAGTGTGAGCTTGTAGTTGGATGTGAAAATCATTGTGCACAGAGGTTGGAAAAACACTCTGATTCACAAGTACTAATGTTGTATATCAGTAGTGTAGAAAATAATCAGGAAGCTTTGCATTTTAGCTGATGTTGATAAAGACAGACACTAATTAATGTTAGTTCCCTGAGTAACTTACCAAAATAAAACACATTTGTTGTCGTTTGTATGCTTTCTAAAATCTATGTTTTTGCTGAAGTTCATTTATGAGGAAGGAAACTCCCTGTTTAACGTTCATTCCTTTGATTTTATTAATTACAGTTTATAGAATTTCATTTAAAAAGTCATGCTAGTGGCTCAGTGAGCCTTTTCATAGGCATAGCGGTGCTTTGAGCTAAATGCTATCATCAGCATGCAACAATAGCAATGATGTTTTGCAGGTTTAAACAAAGCTTGGTCTGCTTAGTTTTGCAGGTTTACCAAAGTCATGAGGATTCACCCTCTGGATACCATGAATGTCTGTACACAATTTTGTGCTAAATAAATATTGATAATCATGATATACATTATTCATCCCCTTGGGAATATTGATGTTGGAAGCTGCCAGACAGTGCATGTTGGCGCAACTGCAGGGTTTCAGTGTCTTGTCCGAGAGCATGTCAACGTACAGCTTGGGAGGGATTGGGAATCGAGCCGCTCACCCTAGGGTTCACAGGGTGAGCTACAGACTTTAGCAATTGACTTGTTTCACTAAAGTAAAAACCTGCTACTGATGTCACAGAAAAAAAAAATCAGCCTCTGGGGTCAATGAATAGCTGCACCAAATGTCATCCTACTGTTGTCTTGGCCAAATGCTGATATGGGCACAGCACAATGTTGGAAGTGGTATATGTGTAAAGGGTTAATATGCTGAATGATAATAATTCATGCATGAATGAATTTGTGGTTTATTTTTTGCCATTTTAAAAAGTCACTAATAAAAGCAAAATAACTGGGAATAAACAAGACCTCTGTATTTTCCTTCCATGTGGGCTTCTGTTACGCAGAACGAGACCCTGTTTTACTCCCACACGTCTATATTTAACACCACAACAGATTTAACACAGAACAGTTTCCTTGCGACAAACAGAAGAACAGAATAACTCTCCAGGGCTATACGAAGCCAAACAGGCACATTTTCAAGACACCTCAGTAAGACAAATTTGATAATGGTGGTGATGGTGGTGTGACTGTGTCTAAATCTGGAAAAACTGAATTTTTAAATAAAACTGCTTCCGCATTCTAAGCTTGATAATCATACCACCCTCCTCGTTTCCTCTCCCTCTCTCCCCTCAGGCTCTATGACGCGACAAGAGTCCCCCTCGACACCCTTGCACTATGGACAGCATTGATGACCCCCTGACAGACAGCCAAACACCATCTACCACCAACACCACCAACACCCTACAGCCACCAACATCACAACTTCACCTAAACCCCGGCCCCGCAAACGCAGGAAGCAACACAAGCAGCTACAGAGCACCAAGGGCCTCTTGCAGGCAGCAAGGTACAAACCCCCACCTGTAACCTGCACCTCTGTCTTCAACAAATCTTTTCATTTGTGACTGAAGTTATTATAGTGAAAATAATATTAATTTGAATATATACGTATTATTCTTTTTATGGATTGCACAATAATTACAATCAGTGTTGTGGTATTATTAGACCACAGTCACCGTCCTCCAGCTATAGCAGAACATGCAACAGGAAGCACCGGCACACTTGCACACACATAAATTCAGATACAATTTAAACAACCGCCTGCTTGTTTGTTATCTTTATTTGGCTTACTCATTTTTCCATAAGCTCACCAGTTCCCCAGTGTGTGTTTAACTGTAGAAAATTCATGTGTGCAGCAATAACAGTAAAACCCATCGGGTTTATTTCCAGCTTGTTTGAGCTCTGCTTTATTGGCATGCCTTGTATGCTGTCTTTAAAGTATTTTCTCTGTCAGATGGCATCTGTGTGCTCGAATAAAACAAGGCACCAGGCAGATACTAATATTAATGCATGTGATTGGGAAATAGAGAGTAGCCATGCCATAAATTTAATGTTCAGCGCAATAAAAGGGATGAGGCCAAGGTCATAAAAATGCCCAGTCTCAGAGTTTCAGAAAAGCAGGATCTGTTGGTCAATATTGTCAGCATTTAAGAACCATTTTATAATTTGCTTTCTTAACATAATCTGACCCTGATGCGTTTGAGTCCAGACACCAAGTCTTCAGTGGATTTGAAACTATAAATAGATACATGGTGGAATGTGTGTGAGGGCCATCTAACATTGGCTTTAAACATTTTACCCCATATTATACAGTATAGAGGAAGACTGCAGTTATCAGATATCATACCGGTACAGCAGCTTACACTGCAGGAGTAGATATAATCTATACATTATAGTGTATTAAGGGAAAAAAGTTCAAGCTACTTGTTTGTGTCTAAATCAAATCCATGACGTTGTGTTATTCTTCTCCGACACCATCATGGTTAAATGTGTTCTAATGTTCCCTCTTGAGCATTAAAGTTCTGATCATATTGTAGAATGCGGATAGTGAACCGTGTTGGCTTTGATGTTCTGATGAAATGCACACTGCATTTCATAATGACATAACGCCCCAGATAGCTTTGAACTCCCTCTTAATGTGGAATGGGGCCTAGTGTCTGGAGGCACATGCATACATGTTCACGTATTTTGATCTCAGCATCTGCTTGAGGCATTATCTAACTTCACAGCGCGTAATAGTGATTTCCCATCTCTTTTTAACCTGTGGATCATTCCTAACCCACAAGCTCAATTATGAATATTCATCTAAGTAGGCTATTGTGCAGCTTGTAGGCAAGCTCAACAGCACCAGACTGCAATGGCAGGAACAAATGTTAGGAACAAGTATAGTAAGTAGATGAAAAACACAGGAGCACTTTAGAATGACAGATGAGAAGAAAAGACTTTATTCAGTTTGCTGAGGTTCTGACACTACATTGCCTTCTTCAGAGTGTAGCAAAGCTTCCAGCACACAATTATTCGATCATGCATCAATTAGTAAGCTGCACACTCCTATCAGTGCAAACTAGAGTTTGGAGAGGAAAAGTAGATCAATTACTTCATGCATGCTCATTCACACGTTCACCGTGGGTCACCACACTGTGACATTTTGAAGGGAGTCAGCAAGAGTTCACACAGAGAAGAAATATCAAACTGATGCCATATGTTTGGGTGCATTAGCTTTCAATCCCCAGCTGGAGAGTGACTCAATATGTAGCATGAATATCATTTTCTTATTCTCTAACAGATGTGCCTGCATGCCTTCGCTTTGCACATGCAAAATACATACGAAAAGCCAGCACATATTCATGCACACTCTCATTTATACTTTAAAATGTGTTGAGCTTTGCCTAGAGACAGGAAGCTCTATGAAACGTCCCTGAAATCGAAAAGTTTCCCTTGTCCTCGATTGAATGCTGCTGGGTGCGTATCGATATGCATTGACTGACTTCCTTGCCTGATCCATTGCAAGAGAAAACTGCACAAATTAAACATGAACACAAATAGGTTCTGGTTCTAACATCCCCTTCTGAAACGTCTAAACCTGCAGCACTTATGTGCCTCACTTGAAAGTGTAATTGTTGAACAGCCAGACCCACTGCACTCAAAGTTTTTTGTCCATGTGTTTAATAGCGAGACCGTCTCTGCATCACATTTCCCTCAACTCTGCATTCCACCAACACAGTCATGTAAAATATTCTCCCGTCGTTATAAGATATAAAATAGAGTAATATGGTCATTCCCTGATAAACTCAAGGTAATAATCACCTAGGGCCTGTGAATTTTATTCATAGGGCAAATTCATCTCATATTCATCTGACATCCATTCCTCTTTTTAATAGAAGGCTTGCAGTTCCCTGAGATGGGATTCATGTGTGAGATTTATGGGGAATCATTTGCCATAGTGTGGGTGTGAGAAAAAAGGGAGACTAACATAGAGAGAATATAGTCACAGACTATGTGGTAGCTTAAATAAAACAAGACCGTATCTGTGCTTGGCATCCATTTAAAGCTGTTTCTATTTCTCCTGAGATTTCTATGTTTGACCTCCCTCAGTTTTATCAGTGGTTGCTTGACCATTCACTGCCACCATAATCTCAGTTTGCCCACTAGGAGGCATTGAAAAGGGGAAATTGTGCTTACACTGGGATTAAACACCTGTTTGGGCAGCAGTCACAGTCAAGCAGTTAGCACAGTCATGCCCCTGTTTTAAGCTGTTGTACCTCTGGGTCATTTCACGCGCAGCTCCAACAAAACCATGACATTCTCTTTATTAAACCCAGAGCTCATTGAGATTATTCCCAGAGCATCAGATATTGTCATCTGTGATACATTGCTAGTACTCCATCCAACACCTGCCCCTTTCATAGCAATTTGCACCCTGTGAAATCATCAAGAGTTCATTATTACGAATTAAGCTTCAGTGGCAACGCAGAAGTCTTGGAAGGCATCGTCGGCTCTATCAGGTTGGCTGCGAGGCTGGCAGGGGCCAGATGGTGAAGAGGCTTCCAGATTCGTCTTTCTGTGGTAGATTAATTGTTCCTCGGTCTCTGCGCTGGGAGACTGTTATTGGGTTACACCCGCTGAAAGATACTAAATATTTGACTGGCAAACCAGAGTGCTGTAATTAATGCCTCAATTTCCTGAGGAGCAAAGGGTGTACAAAGTTCTAATAGCACCACACAGTGTATGCAGTGATGTTTTTTTCTTTGTTTGGCACGAATAATAAATTTGCTTTACTGCCACATGTTCAATGAGAACATTTAAAACCTTCATACGTTAAACCTACAGCTGCTAGTGGGTTACCTTTGACTAACAAAGGGAAACAGATGTGCAAACACTTAATGTAACATAACCAGGGACAGGATATTAGATCTTAGTTAGAAAATATAACCACACAGACCATAACCAACAAGCAGAGAGCTCAGCTTGGTGCAGGTTGAGTGGGCAATATTATTCGCTGTCTTGTTCAGAGTTACTGGTGAACTCCACTTAGAAGCGAACAACAGCAGGAAACAGCTGGCTCTGCCTCTGTCCAACAATAATGAAGTGTCTTCCACCACACTTAAAACTTCAGAGAGAGAGAGAAATGGCAGAGACAGCAGGCACATTTATACTGCCATGACAAAGAAGTTGAGTTGATTTGTGCACAAAATGTCTTTTCTCATAATGCGATAAAACATTCTTCTCATGGTTGCTCTGTTCTTGTTGATTCACAGGTCTCATAACACAGTGGGAAACGGGAAAACCAGGGAGTTACTTTGAGGGAGCGAGCTCTCCCCTGGACACTGGACAGACTCTTCTCACTGTAAAACACTTCCTATTTCCTGTGACCAGCTCCTCTGGGTTTATGACTGCTCCCTCCTGCTACCTGTCGTCGGGTCAACGTGTTGCGTCCACCTCCTCTCCACTCTATCTGCCTGCTCTGTGAAATTAGCAGCGTCTGCTCGTGCCACGGAGAATCAGACACCTTCAAATCCCATGAATGGTTTTTGCCTCACTGGAAGTCCACTCTTTAAAGAAAGGGATTTCCTCACATCTCTATCCTAGCCTCTAGAGCAGTGGTTCCGGAGCAAGGACGGGATCATTACAGACCAGACCCTGTTGCTTGTCGGACCACCTCCTGAGGCTGCAACAGCCGAACTGAGCGCTCTCTGCTGTGAATAAGCCTTCTGCTGGAGTAAATCTCCCATATTTTTATAGACCAAAGAGCAAAACAACAAATATGATCATTATGACAGAGCGGACCATCTGGCAAAAACACACAGAGACTATGTGAACGTGCTGCTTGTGTCACCACGACCAACAACTGCCCCCACGGACACGGTGCAGAAGTGGACAAACTGAGCCCTGCGTCCAGTGGCACATGTACCGTGAACAATCAAAGGAGTACTTTTAAAACTTTCCAGACTTTTTTTGTTTCTGAGACTAAGTCCACAACTGTATTTTGGAACTGGAGATATAGGTACTGTATATGTATAACTGTGTATCAAAAAAAAAAAAAAAAAAAAAAAAAAATCTGATTTGCATTTTTCAGTAGCTACGGTTGTGAAAACTTGCAGGAAGAATTGTTGGGTTGGTCGTGGGTAAGGAATGCAAATCATATCAAAGAAATCATGAATATCTACAGAGAGTATAAATGCTGCTGAGTCTGAAAAGAAGGAGTAAAGAAATGTCATTAAATGTATTTTGAAAGGCCCTAAAAAGTTATATATTTAACAGTTTTATATGTTGTACCTTTGTAGAGAAGCTTATTGGACTTGAAATGTGGTCTGGCAGTTTAGTAGGATGTGAACAAATGCTGTTGTTCTCATAACTGCTGGCTCGTAGTCCCAGGTTTTCTGTTCACACCTCGGTAGCCGCTTTCTTTTCATAGTCATCTACAAGTCACTGTCTATCGGAAACATTAACGGAAAAAAAGGAAAGTGATACAATTTATTGAGGACTGATCTGCAGCCAACTGAACATTGTAAATCTATGGTAGTCAGTGGAAGCCATTGAAATCTGCTAATTTGCTATGATATTGTATTGTACACAGTGTGGAATACTGACTCATTTCCTCTCTATGGGTTTTGATCTCTTAATTTATTTTTGTGCTTGTATTCGTTTGCACAAGTCCGGCCTCTCTCTGACGGCAAGGAATACAACCAGGAGAGAGAGAGAGACAGAGACAGAGAAAGCAGAGGAAGCATTTCAGAGGTATTAGAGTCATTTACATACATTTTTTATCATGAAATATTTTAAGAATAAATTAAATACATGAAAAGAAACGTGCCCTGGAAATTTAGATGGTCTTGGTGTGCAAGGTCATCGAAGGGAAATTCAGTTGATCTTATTTAAATGAATGTACTTTATGTGTTCTGTCATACAAAAACAAAGTCACTAAATGACAATCACCTGAATTTATGATCAGATAACTTCTTAAGAGCTCATTAAGAAAATGATTCAATCATTCTATGTTATTAAGGCTGCACTAGTGACTAAAATGCGGTTGTGGTATTCGTCAATAAGTGCATAACTCTGAAGCTGAAGGTTACTGGGAAATAATAATACATCTATTCATGTTCTCTTTTATGATTAGGCTCTCAAAGTCACCAAGGTATCTCACCCTAGAGTGGTTATTTCAGACGGTCACGTGATCACCGTTATTCACTTCATCAGGAAGTGCTTCTGATTTGGCTCGATGTAACTTTTGTGTTTCTCTATAAGAATCTTTACCAAATGGTTGAGATGTCCATTTAAATAAGAAGTGCACTTTTAACAAGATAGATTCCATTTAAGTGAAATAAAACACAGTTTTTAGTAACACACATCTTACACATGAGCAGTGTCTAAACCCCAATAACACGTTTCACAGATGCTAAAAGTAACAACTGTTTATATAGAAATAGAGAATTGGCTCAAATGCTTCAGGCAATGTTTCATTCTTTCATCTTTTTACTTTGAATTATACAGTGATGGAAGGTAACGTTTACTCAAGGACTGTACTTATGTACATTTTTTGAGGTATTGCTGTTTTATTCTACTTTGCGATTCAACTAAACTACATTTCAGAGGCACATTATACTCCACTACAAACATTAGTAACTTGTTACTTTACAGATGAACAACATACAACCAACAAATAAAATATGAATAATTTAAGATGAAAACAAAACTTTATTCATAGGTAAATTGTGGTAAATTAACAAGATAACCAGTAGCATTTGAAGTTGTGTACTTTCACATTTCGACCCCCAAAACACGCAGTTTGTAAATTGAAAATATTAAAATCTGTGGTAATGTGTTAAAAAATATTACTAATAGTACTTTTTAGATTAATGTGCACATCAACCAGTTAGTAAATAAAACAAAAGTCTGTCTTGTTTTATGTTTATAAGAGTATTACAAAGTCATCAGATAATTATGTCCGTAAAACCGCTTTAAAACTAAACTACAGCAAAAATTAATTATGATAACTCAGTTTTAATGCAGTACTAAACTGTAAAGGTTAAACTTCTTGTCTGGTTGTGGGCGATACATCATACAACACACCATATACTTGGAGCGAGACAGACACTTGGACCTACTGTGCATGGACACCAAATGTTTTATCAAAAAATAAAAGATAAATAAAGCTGCTATACAAGAGATCAAGAAAAAACAAAACAAATTCAAGGAACATGCAAGGTAAGTGAAGTGACTCAGAAGAAGTCAAATTTGATGACGTATGACTTATATTGCCATGAAACAGCAACTAAGTGTTAAGTATGTGTATTGTAATTGAGGCTTAAACAAGGAAAATAGCTCCAATTACTGTATCTCTGATAGGAGGGAGAAAGGTTTCATACCCTGGTCCTACTAATGAAAGAAAATGCATTAATCCACATAAGGGTTCAATTAAGCATCCCACAGAACTCTTTTGTACAGTGATGAATGCTGTCATGTATTTCTCCCAATACGGCGTTCAAGGGCTATTGAGCTGACTTCACTGGAGGGCGCTTGCAATAATATTGACTGCATTATCAGTCTCCATAGTTGTTTTCAGTGTCACTTAAAAACAGCAATTTAACTGCAAGGTGATTTCAAGTTGTATAGACGTTTCTCAGAACTCATGAGGTCCACGCAATTTCTATATCTACTTCAGTAAAGGTAAATTCAAAGAAATAAGATATGCCTCTGTCCAAAAAAAAAAAAAGTCCAATTAGCAGATTTGTCGAAATGTATTAGGTTGCTATATTATATATAAATTTATATTTTATACCGTGTGTAAATTTATATGCAAACACATGATGCGGATGCAAACAGAAAAAGAGGCACAGCACTGATGACACGAAACACTCCGTTTAAATGAACTTTTAAAATCACACAATTATTTACTCGCTACTAATTTTTCCTTGAGAAAAAGTGGTTGGAATCGATAATTTGAATGAATTCAATAAAACATTTTCTAAGGGGTTTCTTACAGTATAAACCCCGGTGGAGAGACACTGCACCAGCATGGTAAAATCATTTCAGAGTACAGTGAGTAATGCAGATGCACAGTGTACAAAACTGTCAGGCTACTTGAAGAAGCCTGTTCCCTTTCTCTGACCTAGCAGACAGCACAAACAGGGTACCAATCTACTTTGTGCACAAAATCTTTTATGACTCAATGTTCAAAGCAAATAGACACACCGGGGCTTCAGAAGTATGTATACACACTGCACACAGAAACAGGTACTTCCAGGTATATGCAAGTATTTGTTACAAGTATATGTTATATCCTACATTACACCAGTGGGAATATGTATGAACCTCCTCAACCAAGAACAGAAATCTATCTGAATCCCTCTCTGACTTTATGCAGGAACCAGAGTCTTTTGATTCTACGATAAACACAGAGAAGCAGGGGTCTTAACTCCAGATTCTCTTCCTAAATCCTGGTTTGAACCATTATGCTCACTCACTTGACTTTTACCCTGAGAGCTAACACAGCAATCTAGCTGGATCATCCTGTGCACAACCCTCTATGACTCTGTGTACAGAGGAGTGTCTGGAGACGGAAATGAGACTTCCAAGTAATCAAAGGGATTTCTTTTTTCCTCCGTGAGAGAATGATCGCTGGGTGAAGGAGTTTCGAGGGGGTGGGGGTGGGGGGTGGGGGGGGGTTGTTTAATTACAGATCAGATTGAATTCCAATAATCTGTTCTATATCCTTGAGGTTTTTTCCGACGGTGTATGGAGTCATGCCTTGACACATTCTAATTTGATTAGGACAGGACAATGTGGGGTTTCCCGGAGCAATGAGTACAAGCAGGTACGGTGATGCAACTGGGGAGTCAGTTTGGGGAAACTATTATGGAGTCACTAGATTGGTGCCTTAGGTGGGGATTTCCCTTTTTTTAAGCTTCAAAGCTTTTCTCATTTCTAGGGAGAGATGGGAGAGCGTGTGCGTTTGAATTCCTGAACGCTCCTGTTTATTTGTTGGTCGATGTGTCTGTCACTAAACAACGCCCGCAGAGACGAGGGAATAGAATACGCAGGACGCACGCAGCTCTGCAGCCTGCAGTAAAACCAGAGGATAAAGGATCCTCCCTGTATTTACAGCCCAGATAAATCTCTGAAATACCAATAGTGCATTGCACTGCACAAAATATTATCATTTGCTTTGATGGATAACATTTACCTGCTAATTCAAATTTCATACTGTGAGTGTTTACAGTGTAAATCTAATTAAGTGCAGCCATCACAGCACAAGGTGGATCGATACACAATATGGCCAGCACAGCTGCTTACCTTCCAACGATGCCTTCCTCTGCCAATATTTTCAGCCTATAAAACAGCTCGGGTTTTCTCACCATGGCCAATAATCTGTCAAGGTTAGGGCAACGAGAGACAAAACATTACCTCAGTGGGTGACACGCTGGCTACATAAGAACAAATGACTAAACCAGAGTCATGTGGTTTTAAGACAGGGTTTATCCATCATTTCTTTTACCTTAAGGGGAGTTTATGGAGGTGTCTCTCTTTTTCATTTATTTTGAACTTGATAATTAATGCTAATTACCAGTAATATCTTTGCATTAAAGCTGCTATAATTAATACTTTTGTATTACCAATGAACCCAATAAATATATATAATGTGAAAGGAGTCTCTCTGCACAGAATTATCACCCAGTACGGCAGTTTCTCTTAGCTCTACTGTGTTCTGACCTCGTTTCCTTCAACCTCACTGCTCTCATCAGAATCATTTCCGGTCACAAAAAGTAGGTGTTTTCAGCAACGCAAACTGATGTGTATCCAGTACCAAAGTGCAGACATACCAGGACAATAAGACTGTGGAGCATTTAGCACCTAAAGAGCAAGATGTCTCCCACTGGAGTTGGTGGAGACTAAAGACAGAGGTGAAAGAGTGTGATTATTAGACTCACCCTTGCCCTTCTACTGCAAAAACATAAATCATTGCAAATGTTAAACCTAATATTAATATACTGTATTCACCAACAAGAACGTTTAAAACCTTGCCTGACACACCTGTAAACCGAACCTCAGACAATGTGTATATCCAGTACTACTGCTGTCCTCACCTTTAGCGTCATTGAGCTCCTCGCTGCTGTGCAGAGTTTGACAAGTGAAGTCTCAGGTTAAGCTTCAGAGGTTTCAGACCTGAGCTCTGCCTTTACTCGCCCTGATCAACCTCTTTGTGGTTGATGGTTCATTGTCAGCTGGGTGTTCAAGCTCCATTTAACTCTAACTAACTGCCTTTAGTCATTATCACTCCTCATTAATGCCGTTCTGGTGCTGGTGAGCAGCACTTAGAGCATCTGGGTAAGGTGAGTGCACCTCATGTATAACTGTTAAGACCATACAGGAGTTGTCTATTGTTACACGGTTAATAGCTAAAACATATCCTACTCTGATACAGAGAACGTGGCAAAGTTTAACTAGTTTACCCAGCTACACTCTGTGAAACCATCTAAACATGCACAGTGTCATTCAGGATGTGTATCTATACATAAATAATAGATAAAAGAATCTTGAAATTCTTTAGTAAAAGTAAAAAAAATAAGTTAAAATGAATGGTTATGTGGTAAACGTACTAAGTAATAGATTACTTTTGTATGTTAAGACAAAAAACAAGTATCATAACAATGACAATTTTGTATCCAGTACATGTAATTACTGTGTTTAATGACATCCAGGTGATAATCCATTTTAAATATTACATTTTAATGGTGTTGATCTGACATGGCTACTGTGCGCTGAGTGCACCACACATCCACGGAAAGGCAGGGATGCAGGGTGACAGCTGGGGACCTGGCCAACACACTGGACCACTAAATGAGAAAAATGACCAGCTTTCACCAGCTCTTTTAAAAACTCATTTACATCCTGTCAGATTTCATTATAGCCAGGGACCTGCACTGGAGCTGCAGGACAGAACCAAGCCTCAGTGCACTGACCGTGCTAGCCAAGCTCCTATCAGCCTGACCTGCATCACCGGTCCAGTAGACAGCTGATTCTCCTGTGTCAAGGTTTTTTGGCTTCTCTCCTTATTTTGTTCTCCCTCTCTATTTTCTACACTACCTTTGCTGTACTCTTGGCAAAGAGTAGACGATTATCAGAGTGCCTGAAACCCCATTTCGCTCTTTTAGACAACTACTCTATAGTATGTGCACCTAAAAGCACCAGCACAGAGGATCAAGCTGTGTAAATACTGAGCGCTGAATAAATTATGTGCTGAGGGTAAGTGTTGAAAGAAAGCATGAAAGTGAGGGAATGGAAAAAAACAAACAAACAAACAAGTGGATTCAGCTTCTCAAATTTCAAATACTGCAAATAAAAAAGTGCTTTTACATTTAAGTTATTTTTGGCTGATTTATTTTTTTTTGTTCATTTCCATTTTGTTAGAATTATAGCATGAGTGTAAAGTCTTCCCACTGCCAAACCTCAATGTTTGGCAGGAAAACAGAAGTCAAAAACTATCAAACTCTGTATATGTACAGTAAGTTATAGTCTTTATTAGTTAACTCAGAATATACTTAGAATTGTACGTACTACATTAAGATGCAGATGCTTACTGTGTCATTCAGTTGAAGTCTGAACTTTAGAAAACTGTTTCAAATATATTAACCAAGTAATAAAAGGGAAAGAGATGTTTAAGCAATAAAAAAATTTACACAGTACTATGGCAATGTGTACGTAGTATGAGCAGTTACCCTTTTATAATTATATTATTTGTGTTAAATCAGTTTATAGGTTATAATCCAATATGGTAATATATAAATAACATACGGCATAGTCGAGCTTAAAATTTAATCTGCCACGCATGACACAACAGCAGCTAGAATCTAATTCAGCTATTCAAACATTCTCCAAATCTACTTTAGAGATAAAAAGTACACAAGTGATCAAACTGCAGCTAAACTCAGGGGTCACAGTCTGTGGTCATGAGTTAAGCCACTTGTGCGTCTCAATCGCAGTCTGAGCATGTCTGGAGTACTGTGATCTGATGCATGCATCAAAGCCACAGAAAGTACCTCAGCACACACTAGGAGCTCCATCAATCCCCTCCGGCCTGCGGAAACGGCCTTTTCCTACACAGTCAGCCATCAAGAGTGACATCCTTGAGGAGGCGATACAAACAGCGTCTAATGAATTTTTAACGACAAGCGACAAAGGGAAAGAGAGCGGGTAACAGAGACGGCAAGAGAGACCCCTGCTGAATGCATTACTGTGATTTGTGGGCTCACCTTTGAGCGGGAGTAAGAGGCCTCCCGCCTCAGATCATCGGGGCGTTAACTGCGCTCGGCGGGGGAGCCTCTTGGCACCGCATTGTGGACCAAATGATGTTTGAAATGTTTTAATCAAATCCTGTCTGTTCATTAGACTAACAATAGGCTTCATGGGGTGAGCAACTCAGTGGCTCTGCATCTTACTGCCCCGGGGGAACCCTCCTGATAAACTAAGTTCCCTAACCTCCTGGAGACATATTTTAACGTGGCACCCTTCTATACATTTAAATGGGCTTTTATCAGTGGTGGCAGCTTGTCATGCAGCGTGATTTATATGGAAAAACGTCTAGGGTCACACTCTCACTCTGTCTTCTTGAGCGGCAGTTACATCTATGTGTCAAGATAATGTTGGCTGGAATGTATATGTTGAATTGATCAAGTACACATAGATGACAGGCAGCTTGTTGCTAATAGCAGCAGACTAGATTATGTCTTAGTTTTCTATCACAGAAGAAAGGCTTTGTCAAGTGTGAGACTCCAGAATATTGTTTCTGGGATTAAGGCAGAATTTTTTTGAAGCATCTTAAAGTCCTTTGACTTTCAACATGCTCAAAGCCAGTTTGCTTAAATAAAGTTTAACTAACAATGCATAAAGGAGATTTAAAGCTGCAACACATAACATTTTAAAGTTATCATATTAGTCATATTATGCAAACTCTTGCAGTAAATTGGGCTTCACATGATAGGGTGAAATGCGAGTTACTTTAGCCTCCTGCATGATATGGCATTAACAGTGCATGACTTTAGCAGGATAAATTCTTAGATGCGTGGCCTTTAAGTTTGTCTTAAGTAAGTCTGGTAGTGTAGACATACTCATTTTACATCATAATCATCACCAACACCTGATGTTGCCTTTTGTAATGATGCTATTCTGCTCACCTCTTTAAATAAAGTATTTCTCATGCCTGGTTTCGCCAGTCCATGGCTGGTAGGACATGGGGGTCCCAGTGTGAGATGCCATTAGCAGTTCATAAAGAAAGAAAAAAGACAAACCAATTATTATTTGTCTAAACATTGATCACCAGTGTTTACAGCAGTAGTGTCCACAGGAGGATGACACTGCTATTCACTGTGCGTGCCAAGCTGACATTGTTTGGGGTCTATCTGTGCCTGAGTGGAACACTTCCATGCTTCATTTTTGAATGTTACACCAGATGGGCACTTGGGCAGTTCAAATGCCCCTGGGGTTGGACCAATTTTTCCCTCTGATCAGCCAAGTACCACTCTGCTGTGACCTTAGAACAAAATATACTCACACCCTCTTCCCTTCCATTTCTAATTGAGTAACTGGATATTTTAACGAGCTCATTTCTCGACTGCTTTCATCACTGTTGTAGAAAAACTTTGTTCAATGAATACTCTAAAATGCTTGACTTTAAAATTACTACAACTTTTATTGCTGGATA